>CAUJKO010000156.1:0-12672 GCA_963210295.1 Ophion ellenae | reverse complement strand
TTATACAAAAGGGTGTTTATAATACATATCAGTGACTGTATACAATAATTTTTTTGAAGCGATTAATTTCAAAATGGCGGCTGTGCAGAGTCTATCTCAAAACTGCATTTTTTAAGTTGGCCGGAAACATAATTCAGACAATTTTCAACCGATTCACTTGAATTGTTGAATATATCTTAAAAAATACATTGTCTATGGAAGTACGTAGGATTTTTGAAAAATATTGCATAGTTCGTTTGTTATTAATAATTATCTGACGATTTTTTAGGCACCATACAGTCACTGATATGTATGAAAAACACCCTCTTTTGTAATCTCGATTTATTTTTTAGTTTTTCTGAAAAAAATCCCCATAAAGCATATTTTTTCGGCCTCTAGAGCGGCCTAAGGCCTTAAGGTGGCATAAGGTGATAAGGTAGTATCAGCAGTGAAAAGTAGTAATGGTTCGATAGTAATAGTAGTACGTAGTGCGAAGGAGGGAAGAGGAGAGAGAAAGAGAGAGAGAGAGAGAGAGAGAGAGAGAGAGAGAGAGAGAGAGAGAGAGAGAGAGAGAGAGAGACAGTGGATAATTAGGGACAGAGGGTAAAAGAAAAAGAAAGAAGATGAAAAGAAAAGAGAAATATATCTAGTACATTTTTTTACGACCATCATATCCCTATCTTTTGATATCCAGCGACCCCACCCCACTGGCTTTCCGCCTACATCTTTCCCAACTCTTGGCACTCTCCCCGTAAATGTGCGGCACGAACGATCATGGCCCGACACGTTTGAGGACCCGTCCAAATGTGCTCCTTTCGACCCGGCCCACGTACTCGAGAAACCCTGGCTCAGAAACTAACGTTACAAGTCTATACGTACTTTGTGGTAAATGGGGATGAAAAATGTTCCGTCTCGCGTGTTCGCTCGCACCCCCCGGGAATCCTAGAAAAAAAAGATCGCCCAAAGGGTTGTCGTGGTGAGTTGCTTGCCCCTTGGGAATGGAAATCTTGAATAATCTTGAAGTTGCCCCGGGTATTTTTTGGCCCATCTCGTGGGCCACAGACGCTGATGAGAATGTTGGACGGGGTGTCGCGTGCGAAGGAAAGGCTTGACCAAATCGCAAATGTCGGAGCTTGAAAGACGAAAAGCTTCGAAGGTTGTTTGGTTTTTTTGAAAAACGGAAATGGGTTGTGTTTTTGGCTTGATCTGGAGTTTCCATCTTTGAGGCTGGGCACACGATATCGTGAAATTCTTTAAAGGGGAGAGTTTATTTTTGTTGTCAGTTCTTATACTACAGATGAGTGAACTTATTTTATTAATTAATTAAATAATTGGGCTAATTTGATTGAATAACTTTTGCCGTCCATTTTCTAGACACTCAAAATTATTGTAGCCCTTCAATTTCAAAATCCGAAATAATTAACGAAAAACAGTATTCATTGAGAAGCTTCGAGTTAAGGCGTTACCCCCACTTGTAGCGCAAAAAAGGCCTTTTTCATGAATTTTTTTAAAGAAAACTACAAAACTTTTTTAATCGATCAATATACCATCTTAAAGAACACATCTTGAAGAACTTTCAGTAATTTTTTTATTGAAAAGTATTACATTGTTTAGTGGCAAATGGCCGTCTATGAAATAATGTTTTTATATACACGGTTTGCGGTGACCAACATTGCGGCGAAGTGGATCATCTGAAAAAAAAATGCGGATGGATTTAGTCAAATATAAGTATAAACTAGTCTTTAATCGAAGGATTTTAAAAAATATTCATTTTTCGCAATATGGCGGACAGTCAAAGTTAATGGTTCGATTTTAACGAAAAAACGGCTGTTTTTTGGCTATAAAACGGCCATTTTTTTCGAAAAAAAAATCGAACGATTAAAGCCTATATTTTTATGTATTAAATAAGCCTGCAAAATTTCAAGAAGATCGGTTCATTAGTGTTCGAGTAATCTTGGTCACCGACTTCAGAAATGCCATTTTGAGAAAAACGCGTTTAAAGTTTCTCTTTCAACGCTCTTTCAACGCGGATTCTTCTCCTTCAACGCTCATATCTCAGTCAATTTTGTTCGGATCGACTTGAAATTTTCAGGACATATTCTCACATACGTATACTTCAAAAAAATGCAATAAAAAAAATCGATTTTTTCAAAATCGCACGTGGGGGTAACCCCTTAAGTGATTGTCGTGACTCTAAAACAACTAAATGGTCGGAATAAAATACGTAGCGTGGTTTTAAATTCGACAAGATTTTGGCTGCATTATTTTCAACAAGTACGAAAATTCCACACGTTCATAAAATAATTATAGATGTGCAATAACGAATATCTTTTTTCGAAAAATTAATTAAAGCTGTTCAATAAATAACAAATAAACAAATTAATACTAAAGTAATAACAAATTGATTTAATCAATACAAAACAAATAATTAGTAGCTGTAATAATTGGACAAGGTCTTGTCACGACGTTGACATTTCATCGTTGCATCGTTGCACGACGTTGACATTTCGACGTTGCATCGTTGGATTGCAACGATTTTTTTTCTTCATCTTTCATTTCGTTATTTTCATCTTTATCCAAAGCTTTTTTTTGCAAATTAATGTCGTAAATCTCTATTAACAATACGCAAAGACGTTTGAGTAATATTTACAGCCTAAATCAGCCAAACAAAATTTGTGCAATTAAGAAAAAAATCATAATTTGCGTTGCATTCAAACGGTGCAAAGTTCAAAGTCACGTTTAGTCCGCTGTACTTTCGACAAGTGCGAAAATTTGTCATGGCGGAGAAATAATTATATTAAAAAATAACCATTGTTCAATAAACAACAAATAAATTATCAATGGATTAATAATTGACAAAATAATCAGTAGCTATAATAATTGGACAAGGAGTCCGCCATATTTTCGACAAGTACCAACTTTCGATATGTCGAAAAAATAATAATAGTTGTTCAATAACTAATCATTTCGTTCGAAAAAATAATGACCGTTGTTCAATAAACAACAAATTCTTTCATAAAACTTTCAAAGTTGATTAAGTTTTCGATATAAAAATTACGCGTTTTTCACGAGCTGCGAAACACTGATACGTCTTTTGACACTCGTTTTTTCTTTTTTTTTTTTGACAATCGGGAGTCTCGATAGGTGAGAGCACAGGCGGTGCATTTTGAAGTCGGATCAATCGTTCATAAATCTTCGCTCGGGTTGTAGCAATGATAAAGTGTGATTTAGGTTGAAATTTACGAGGGTCTACGTGGTGGTTCGTTGCGTTAAGCTTCAACTTGGCGGCAGTTTCGATCCCTCTTGTGTTCTGCGCGACGATTAGCTTTGCACAAAAGACTTTATTTCCCCAGAGTATCGTTATTGGAACTCTGTCGACTTTAATCATCTTTCGCCTGATCCTCGGCGACTCGCGAGCGTTTTCCACGTCTTGGGAACACGTTTTGGGCTCTCGACACCCCTGCAGAGTTTTATTTGCATTGCGAATTGAAGAGAGTTTTTTTTTATGTGGAAAAAGCCACGGGGATTTTGCCCTGAATATCACAGGCACTCCTGATTCAGGTCCAGCTCACTTTAGTAAGAGGGCACAGGGAAACTGCGGAAAACCTGTGTCGATGCAGGCGGCTATATTTTCACTGAGTGAGTTTAAACGCGTGGCTCAGTAACTTAGGAAACTCGGTGAAACTGCCTTTCGCTCGGTAGTCGGAAATGCACGACTGAGCGATCACCCAACCGAGTATTGGCCCAGCTGAAAAGGGTTCCGAATATATTTGCAGCCCCTTTCGTTTTTCACGGTGAAAATGGCGTCTGTTGTTTCACGGATTTCCTTTTATTTTCTTTGTTCCAGTTGTCGTTATGTGTGCAAACGCAACGACCATCAGAGAAATATTACTGTCGGCCGAGGAACTCGGAATGGTCGACTCCGGGGAGTATGTTTTTTTTTCCATCGAACTATCGTCCAGGTGAGTCTCTGCATTATTAATTTTCCATTTTATTGATGCCCGTCGCGTGACAATGTTTTTAAATCGATTCTGGGGATGAACAAATTTGATCGTAAAATCATCGAATCAAGTTCACATTTTATGGGAAATTAATAGCATCGTGATTGGTAGGAGGCGGGTGTATGGTTGGATCGTTTTTATTCTGCGATTTTTCCGGTTTTACAATTGTTTTATTATTCGATCTTACTGACTGATTTTTTGATGATCTGTTTTAACATTGCATCGCTGGTTATAATAATAACCTTGTGAACATTGGATTAATACGTTGATGAAAATAATGCACTACTTCTTTTTTTTCTCGGTTTTTTTAAAGCCAGTTTTGGAGTCTTTCGATTTGGCCATTGAAAAATGCTTTGATTTATAATTTTCAATCAATGTTTTCTAATCTGATCTTGATGATCTTCATTTTATAATGATCTGTTTTATAATCCCATTGGTGGTTATAGTAATCACCTTTTGGAAATTTGATTCATATGTTTATGAAGAAAGTGGACTGGTTCTTATTTTCTAGTTTTTTTTTATCTTGTACAGCCAGAGTTTTGAGTCTTTCAATTTGGGCATTGAAAAAAGATTTGATTTACAATTTTGAAACAATGTTTTCTAATTTGATCTTAATGAACTTCATTTTATCCGTTTTATAATCGCATCGGTGGTTATAATAATCACTTTTTGGAAATTTGATTGTTACGCTGATGAAAATAGTGCACAGGTGTTTTTCCCCTAGATTTTATTGTTTTATACAGGCCGATTTTGGAGGCTGTCAATTTTTTGAAAATTGGGGTCATTCGAAAAATGCTTTGTTGTATAATTTTGAAATAATATTTTATAATTTGATCTTGATAATCTTCATTTTATAATGACCTGTTTTATAATTGCATCATCGATTATAATAATCACCGGAAATTTGATTTATACGTTGATAAAAATAGTACACTGGTTGTTTTTTTGCACGTTTTTCTTTGTTTTGTACAGCCAGATTTTGGAGTCTTTAAATTTGCAAATTGGAAAAATTCGCTTCTTAGGTGCACCTGGTACGATGATGCTTGCAATCAAAAGCAACTCATTTTTTCAGACATTGATCTGTCCATAAAATATCAACTTCGAATTTTCATTGAGTTTCATTCCGTCGCTCTGGCGAAAACAATATTAAAATTTAGATAACTTGGCACAGTTTTTTGTGAAAAAACCTGCTAACAGAGAACATTATTGTTTTTTAGTTATTAAGATTTTGGATACTGGTTTTTTTAGACGTAGATGTGTCCAATGAAGATCTACCTCGAAATTTTGTAAGTTGCACGACATCGTTTACGAGGAAGAAAATATATCAAAGTCTGGAATACTCAGCACAGTGTCTTGGAAAAAATCGTGAATCAAGCCGCGGCTCATATCTCTCGCAGACACATCGGTCATTGACGTTAGAATTCCACAGCAATTCACGATTTTCCACGACAGACTGTGCTCATCTGGCAAGGGTTTATTTTTTTTTCTCGAAAAACGATGCAGCTGAAATTGTGGAAATTTCGTAAATGATTTTTTCTGGGACATACCTGCGTTTAAAAAATCAATATTCTTTGAGGGATCATCAGTCTGTTTTTTTTATGTCCAATCAAAGCACTCATGAGGAACAGAAAATAAATTTTTAAACGTTTATTTATATTTTTTTTACACTTTTTTTAACGGCTGAAAATGTCTTCGAAAAAAGGAGTCCTTAAGGTGTACACGGTTGTGGCCGTCAATATTATCTGAAACAAAATTTGTAAAAAAATTATTAATCAGTATGAAAGCGGCGTTCTTGCTATGAAAATTTTTTCAAAATCAAAATTGACAAAACGCCGGTGGTTTGAAAAAAAGTATCGAGTTTAGCATGTTTTTTGACAGTTTTTTGTTAAAAAAATGAAGGTTTCAAAAAAAAGCTTCCATAGCAAGATGAAAAATGTTGTGTCAACATTTGAGACGGATAGCTTGAAAACTCGTTTTGAAAAACGACATTTCGAAAAAAACGCGTTTGAAGTTTCAAGTGCGGAATTTTCATATACAGTGGGTAAAAAACAATAATTGTACATCGCACACGAAACTGTTGTTAATTGGGTTTTATTTTTTTGTTCGGATTCTCCCAAGATTTTCGTAAACATACACCATATATATTTAGGATAAGCTATCGAGCACAGAAACTTCATAAAGCATGTAATTTTTGTCGAATGATAATTTGAAAAAGACGACGTGTACAAATACTTTTTTTTACCCACTTTAAATTGTCTACTTCCGACCAAACGGCGATGCCAGGTCCATGTTTACAACCGTCTATACTATCGGATAATGCAAACAGAAAAAGATCGATTTTTTGAAAATTTTACATTGTGATGATTCTTTAAGGCACCACACCACGGTTTGTGTGCAGTACAAGGGTGTATTTTTCGTAATTATTTGCAAGCAAACGATCAATGGATTTTTTTTTTATTAATACCCATAGTCAATATATACATATAGAAGACTGTATACCAATTTTTGTACTCGAATCTAAAGTACAGTTTGCGGTGTACGCCGCTTTCAAGACACTCCGTCGAAATTACTGCTCGGCGGTTGACAGCGATTGAGCCGTACGGTTCATTTGAAAAATAAAATAAAAATATATTTAGAAACTAGACATATAGGTTTACAGCATCACGTAGGGGAATTTCGATATCGAAAAAAAAACAAAAAAAAAACAAAAACAAATTGCGGACCAGTAAATTTTATTTCCGATTTTTATGGAAAATTTTCATCGTTCATAAAAAAAAATAGAAGGGGGCCCTTTATAAAAAAATCCCTACGTGGTGCCATAGAGACTGGATTTTCGAATATTTTAAGACTCGGCGCATGCAAATCGGATGAATAGTTTTTTTAATATGTTGTCAACCAGGTTGAAAAACGTAGTTTCGAGAAAAACGCGTTCACAGCCGCACATCTGCCGCTCGGCGCGGTCGTGCGCTTCGAATCGTTTCACATAAAATGCCGTATCTCCGCCAATTTTACAAATTTCTTTAAAAAATTTGGTGAGAGCATTTTTAATAAATATATTTTTCACAAAATAAAAAAAAACGACAACATTTTTTTTACCGTGATGTGGTGCCTTAACGTTTTACCCGCAACAGGTGGAAACCTAAAACGAAGAAGCGGAGGCCCAACTTTTTCATATCCACCACCCTAATAGACTCGTTACAGTCATCATTTTTACATTTAATTACGCGAATTGCCCGAAAAAAATATGGAATTGCCGCAAAGATAACGAGCAGTAAAAAAAAAGTACATAGGGAAGAGCTGCGAACGTTCGGTATGAAATTCATTCCGTACTCTCCTCCAAACTACATATAGTAATATTGCGTGTCCCGCGTGTAAACACACGATATACGATATCTTTGCTGTTCGTTAACGAAGGATTATGGATTTTTTTTCTCGAGTGGGACATTCCATACACCTGACAACACGAGTACACGTGCGCGTTCTCGAGCCCACTCATCGTAAAGCCCTTCGTCGATCCATTTTCATTTATCACCAAGCCTCGCCTGTATACAGGATCGAATTACCGATCTCTCGTCGATTAGTAGGCGTCATTATAATTTCCGGTCATAATTGTTTTTTTTTTTCGATTTTTCTTTACACCGGTGGGTGTCGAGTCCTCGTACTTGGGCCAAGTTCGTTATCGCTCGAAGGTAATTAACATTAAACGTAGAATATATGTACAGGGGGGGGGGGGCAAAAAGTGACGTCCAAAAGAAAAATCTAGATGCTACAGGTCCATCCGAATCGCCCCTATGTATGTTCTACGATCTTTCTTTACTATTCAGGAAAAAAACATTTTTAGTTTCTGTCTTTTGTGGATGTATTATCCTCGCGATTTTTAAAGGGTTATCCTCGCGATTTTTTAATTTTTAATTACATCAATGTAAACGTCTAAGAGTCGGTGATTTTTCCCGAGTAAGAGGATGATAGTATTCAAGGATTTCATTAGTCATATCTTGAGGTGAACAAAAAATTATTTATATTAAAAAATTGTACAAAATGGCAAATTTGAATTTCGAAGAATTTTTTTTTTAATTCTATTAGTTTACATGAGTATAGCTAGAGAAATACGTAGATTTTGATTTGATTCTGAAAATATGAATTTTTGTGTAATTGGCAGGCATGTAAAGTAAAAACGCAATTTTCGAAAGAAAAAAAGACAATTATTTGTTAATAACTAATGTTGTAATTAACTCATGGAAAACCCCGTACGCATTTTTCTTGGGAATGTTATTTTTAAAATGTGCTCAAAATTTGGAGTGGAAAGAATGAAAATTGTTGGAGTTATGGTGCGTGTCGTTTTGAAAAATTGTGTTGCGAGAAAAACGGCCCGTGTGCGTCTGCAGACCCTTGTTTTATATGTACCAAACTTTTTCCCCCTTATTCTAGAGGGTTCAAACCATCTCTTAAGGAGTCTTCTCACTTTAGACGCTAAAAAATGCTCTTTTCATGAATTTTTTTGATAGGTTTACATTATAGATATTGTTATAAAAGTTGTTACAATAAATACACTTTCGAAAGACATACAAAATTTTTTAAATGTTTTTATGTAACCCGAACAAACTTTAAACGCGTTTTTCTCGAAACAACGTTTTTCGACGGCTTGTTGATAAAATCTTCGAAACTACTGAGTCGATCCTTATGAAATTTTAACCACATATTCTTTACAACTATAGCTATAGCGCATATCAAGGATTTTTAAAATTTTGATTCTTACTATATTTTTTGCCAAACACGGTGAAAAAACACGTTTTTTTTTGTTTTTTCGAAAAATGTCCGCCATTTTGTTAATTTTGCAGATATAAAAATTCGTATAATATGCGCTATAGCCATTAACATACTGAATCTAAAACCGTTAAATTTTTTTGTTCCGGATGATCCATCTACGAGATTTCATCAACAGCGCAGACCTACAATTTTTTTTTACATTTTTGTAACTACCATTTTCGTCTACAAATAGTGACTTGAATAAATAATATGTAAAAAAAATGTATTTCGAAAGTGTATTTATTAAGTGTAACAACTTTTATATCAATATCTATAAAATAAACCTATGATAAAAATGATGAAAATAGCCTTTTTTAACGTCTAAAGTGAGGAGGTCCACTCATTTCATGTTACCCTGTCGGAGTTACATCCACTGCTGATAAATATGCGACTGTCCTCGTACAAAACATCGACTATAGCGCCATAGGTGTCAGGAGTAACCTCGAGATATTTCTTTTTCCACCACCACCACGACGGCCCCTTAATTCGAACCTCAAACCTGCCGATCCTGTGGCTTAGAAACGGATACTTTACCATTACCCCAAAGTCTATACCACGAAATATATATCATGCAATATGCCGTAGTTGTGTGATACAGTAGAAAGTTTACACTTTTATATAACTTTTTCAATTATGCAAATAAAATAAAATTTCTAGTACGTGTGGTCTCAGGAAACATCTCTAATTTTATCCGTCCTGCGTGGAATCACGAATTCGATTTCCACTTGGATAATAAATTGTATTTATTTATTTATGCAATTATGTTTTTAATGGCGATTTATGCTTTTTTAACCTGCGAGTTTAGTACAGTCGTGCTGTATATAGGAATCGGAAAAAATTAGAAAGCTAGTTTTTTGACAGGTGATTTTGTAGGTGTCGCGGATGCTAAATCCAAGTTTGCCTAAGAATCGGGGTGTAGGATTTTTTTAAGGGGATGAAAGGGGATGGGGTGGATTAATGCTAAACTGCAACCCCTACGAGGTCGAGGCCGGGAGACAAAATGTTCAGAAAAATGCGGGCTTTATTTTTGTCCGCAGCGTCGAATTCGTGGAAGTTCATTTTGGGGGTGAAACTGGGGGGTGAAATTTTGAAAAATCCGTTTTCATTCGATAACTCTTTAGGAAAAATTCATACAATTTTTGTTTAAATGGGAGCGTTGTAGCCCTTGAAACGACGCGTCGATAGAGTATTGGATCATCCCTCTCCAATAATATGTTCACCACCAAAACGATTGTTGGAGCATAAAAAAAAATTGTTTATTGAATAACTCAAAAACAATCGATTTTTCGGGGATGGTTTAAATGTACGGAATGTAGAGAATCATTTTCTCTATATTCTCGTTCCTATGGACCACCCTTGAATATTGTTTTTTCTAACCCCTCTCAGGGGTCGAACATTCAAAATGAAATTCTGGGAAAACTATTTACCGAAAATAAAGAGATACGAGTTTGGCGCCGTGGACAAAAATGTAGCTGAGGGTTCAAGCTACAAATTCTTCCACGGCGGCGAATTCGTGCGGTCAACAGTTTTCCCACAATTTCATTTTGAATTTTCAACCCCCGAGAAGGGTTGGAAAATAAAAATCCCAGGGTGGTCCATAGAAACGAACATACAGAGAAAATTATTCTCTACGTTTCGTACATTTGACTCATACCCGAAAAATCCATTGTTTTTGAATGATTTAATAACCCATTTTTTTTTATTTTAACCATTTTTTCGGGGGTGAAGATATTATCAGAGAGTGATGATCAAATACTCGATCGACGCTTCTTTTCGAGGGCTACCACGTTCCGAATTTTTGAAAAAGAGGTATTGAACTAAAACTGATTTTTCAAAATTTCACCCCACTTTTTCACCCCCAAAATGAACTTCCACGACGTCGGCGCTGTGGACAAAACCCGTTCTGGTTCTGCACATTTTGTCTCACGGCGCTGACCTCGTAGGGGTTGTAGTTTGGCATTAATCCACCCCCGTCCCCTTTCATCCCCATAAAAAAAACTCTACACCCCGATTTTTAAGCAAATTTGGATTTAGCACCCGCGGCACCTACAAAATCACCTGTCAAAAAACTAGCCTTCTATTTTTTTTTTCAATCACGGGGTTTTTCAGCCACAGCTCGACTGTACTATTAAGTAGTCGAGAAGACGAGATTCTTCGTCGAGCTTTTTTTCTTAACCATGCACGCCAAGTCGTTACACAGGATTTCCAGTGTACTTGTGTGGTACATACGTTGTACTTTTATACAATGGCAAAACCAATTTTTTCTTATAATAGTCATGTGATTTATTAAACAAAAATAAAATATTCAGAACAATATTATTCCTAAGGTTTAACAATTTTGTTTACGTTTCTAATAAACTTGCTTGACTATTTTATAAAAAGGTATTCCTTTTTTTGGTACATTTGAATTGGAAAAGTATAATAAAACCATTCTTTAAATCGCAATGGAACATATTGTATGATAAATGAGAATTTTTGATGCGGTAAAACAAGCGATAATATTTTTGTTTTTTTTTTTGTTACTTGTATATAAATACATCTGTGTGTATGCGTCTTTATTTTAGCGACAACAATTCGAAAGAGCCGTGGCACGTTGAGGCCGATAGCGAGGAAAGAAACGAGAAAGCGCGTAAGGCTTATCAGTCGTTGTTAACGGTGACCGCGCGCACCCCGGACAATCAGGAGTACCTGAACTTTTCTCGCGAGGTCAAATCGCTGGCCGAGAGCAAGTACAACTTTACATTCGGCAATAGCTCGGTCTCGACATTCGTAACGGCCTTTTACGACGCCGTGCTCCTATACGCTCTCGCCCTTAAGGAGATCCTGCCCGATACACCCGGTGACATAAATCTCGACGGTGGCAACTTGACGAGGAGGATGTGGGGCAAAAGCTTCAAAGGTCAGTCACTATTCTTTGCGCTGCGCTCTTACCATCGCTATTGTTTGGACATAGAAAAATAATGAAAAAACGATTCGTGGGCGTGTCCGGCAATTTATTGATTCTCGTCCATTTTTTGTTTTATTGACTTTATTGCTCGGGGCAACACACTTCCTCAGTTTGCACTGGGAGACATTCACCTACCCCCGGGGGTTAGGCTCGGTCTTAATCTAGACCGGAACAATAACGCTGGGCGACACTCAAGGTTCCGACACCCCCTCGGCTGCCGCCCCAGTCAAAAGAAACGCGCGAAAAGTCCGATAAATCGCTCTGAGATACCCGCTCCCTCAAGCCAGAGGGTGAGCGGCTACCGCAGGCCACAATCGTGTTGCCTGAGTAAACGGAGGGATCCTAGTATGACCGCCTTCTGCATCCGACCCGCCAGCAACCGGACACCGGGCTTGCAAACCGGTATGCCAGCGAGGCCCGACACAAAAGGACTCTTTTATTCCCCCCCTAGCGCGCCGATGATGAGGACAACGAGAGTCACCCTGAATCCTCGGTGCAAACGACGTAGCTCGACCAGGAGAGGCTGATACTTGAGCCGTTTCTCCTTTTCCTTTCGCGACACGTTCACTTCGGCCGGAGCCGAGAACTCAATGACGATATACTTCATTGAGATCTTTCATTTTGGAATTTTTCACTTTCCAAAAATTTGCCCAAAAAATCGTCAGATAATTGTTAATAACGAATGAACTATGCAATATAAAAAGAAATCCTACGTACTTCCATAGACAATGTATTTTTCAAGATATATTAAACATTTCAAGTGAATAGGTTGAAAATTGTCTCAGTTATGTTTTCGACCAACTTAAAAAATGCAGTTTTGAAATAAACGCTGCACAGCCGCCATTTCGAGATGAATCGTTTCAAAAAAATTATTGTATACAGTCACTGATATATATGATAAACACCCTTTTTGGAATCTCGACTTATTTTGTAGTTTTT
>CAUJKO010000155.1:0-46601 GCA_963210295.1 Ophion ellenae | reverse complement strand
GAATTCGTCGAGACGTAAAAATTCGGGGGCTTCGGCCCGAAAATGGCAAATAAAATCAATAATCGATCTACCCCAAATAAATGTGGAGACGAGAAAAAATGCAGACTTGCGTAAAGAGTAGCGAAGAAAATTTTTAAGGCGTTACATCTAGCCACGAACATCACATCCGTCCGCCTTCGATTTTGTTGAAACTCATATGAGGGATTCTCCGTCCATTCAACCATTTTTTTCGACCATCTCAGATCTGCCCCATAATTGGTTATATCAAAGTACTACTCAAAGGTATTCTATGTGAATTTTTTTCAGATTTTTTAATTCAACTTTTTAGAAAATGCCGTTTTTTTTTTCCAAATGAATATATCTCGGAAACTGAAATAAAATGTCTGTCCATAAAAGTTGTAGATTTGTGTTAGCTTTCGAGCGGACGACTTGAAATGATTTTTACGTTCCGTGGTAACGCTGATTTTTTACAAAAAAGGGGGGAAATTATTTTATTATTCAAAATCGGCCATATTTTTGCTGAAAAAATTACAGTCTTCAAGTATGTCTGACGATATCGAAAAAAAATCGTCAGGGTGGCACGGATCGAGGTTCTAGGGTAAAAAAGTACAACCACACAAATTCATTTTTTTACACCGGAACCTCGCTCCTTGCCACTCTGGCGATTTTTTGCAATATCGTCAGACTTACTGGAAGAGTCTGTAATTTTTTCAGCCAAAAAAACGGCTGTTTATCAAAAAAAAATAATTTCCCCCTTTTTTGGTAAAAAATCAGCGTGACCGGAACGTAAAAATTGTTTCAAATACTCCGCTCGAAAGCTAGCACAAAACTACAACTTTTATGTGGAGACATTTTTTTCAGTAACTTCAAATTTCCACGTTAACATATCTCGGAAACTTGATATAACCGGTATAAAAAAATTAATTTGTGTAGTTCCATTTTTTGTTGTAGTTCCATTACCCTAGAACCTCGATCCGTGCCACTCTGACGATTTTTTTGCGATATCTTCAGACATACTGGAAGACTCTGTAATTTTTGCAGCCAAAAAATGGCTGTTTTTTAATTAAAAAAAATAATTTCCCCCTTTCTGGTGAAAAATCGGCGCTACCGGACCGTAAAAATTATTTCAAGTCGTCCGCTCGAAAGCTAACACAAAACTACAACTTTTATGTACAGACATTTTTTTTCCGTTACTTCTAGTTTCCGAGATATATTAATTTGAAAAAAAAGTCTGAAAAAAATCACATAGAATGCCTTTTAGTAGTATTTTGATATAACCAATTATGGGGCAGATCTGAGATGTTCGAAAAAAGTGGCTGAATTGACGGAGAATCTCTCATATATGTGATAAAGCATTGAAAACTAAAGGGTATCTCAAAATGACCTGATATGTGAATTTTTTAAATTACCTTCGATGATGTATAAAAATCACAATATATAGGAGGAATTATACGCGTTAAAAAAAATTCGAAACCTTTGTAGAGCTCATTTTCCGATGCGCCTCCCAGCGCTGCGCAACGCACGAAACAGCCTAGATGGTGAGAGTAGCAATTTGGATTCGGTCTATCGACGGATAGCTAATTAATCAGTTTTTAAACTTTAAACGCGTTTTTCTCGAAATCGCGTTTTTGAAAGCGGGAGAACGCATAATTCGGGCAGCTTTCATACGATTTACTCGAAATTTTAACTGCAGCTTCCTATATAGTTTTTGTGAAGAAGTCAATACGATTTTTACGATTCAACGACAATTCTCGTTTTTATAAACAAACTGAAGCTGCTTTTTCAGCAAAACCAAAAATATGTTCAAAATGATGCAGCTTTGCGAAAAAAACTATATTTTTAAAAAATAATCGTGTGTACTTATCTAGCAAAACCTATCTAGTCAAGAACGATTTTTTTTGCTCGGCGCTAATCCATGATAGTTCTCTCGAAGAGCGCCTAAAAAGCGCTCTTAGTGTAGCTGCGATTGAGCCATTTTGTATTTTTTTTTCATCATAAAGCTTTTTTGTACACGTCAACACATATATAATAAATCCTTTAAACGTAATTTCGAATTGTTTTCAGGAATTAAAACAAAAAAATCCCAAAGTAGTTTCATTTTTCGGTGAGCAGCATAGATATAACACCGTAATGTTTCTTCGCCTTCTTTTTCAGTTTCTTACATAGAAATACAGGAAAGCCCATAGGCTCGATCGATGTGTATAAAAAATGTACAATTGATTAATGTTTATTACATAAATGTTTTAAATTATATACATATATATATATATATATATACGTGTGAAATGAAATCGGCCTTTCTTACGAAGGATGTTCACACTCGTGAATTTTATTCAATTCTCACGAATTGATTTCTCTCGTCGTAGGTTGGAACGTGATTGATTGAGAGGGTTTGACCTTTTTGCGCCTTACTGACCTGTTTTAAACGTCCGGTACGTTTCTCGCCTGTCACTACAAAATTTTGTTTCGCACCCCTTGGAAAAAGTATTACCGAGGAAGGATCGACCATCACTTCGCCGGAGGAAACTGCTGTGGTATCGGCGATTTATTATCTATCTATATATATATATATATATATATATATATATATATATATATATATATATATATATATATAATGGACAAGTCCCTCGACGCGGAAAGATGTATTGAATGTCCGAGGGATTCCGGTCCCGTATCTCTTTTATCCCGCCCAATCGTTCGCGATACATCGAGACCACGGGGGCTCTATCGCTTTCTCTCTCACTCTCGGTTTTTCTCTCTTGGCTTACAAGAGCACAAATCTTGTGCGCTCTTGCGCCCGCGCCAAACCCCTCGTACAGCAATATACGAACATATATATATATGTTTATGTATATATATACAAACATACATACATACATACATATATATATATATATATATATATATATATATATATATATGTAATGCTCTTGATGTTGCGACTCGTGCAGTGCCTGGCGACGTACGAGTGATTTAGCAGCTTTTTTTGGGGAAAACCGAGAGAGCCTCCAAACCGCTATGGACTCTTTTATATCAATCGAGTGCCCGTTGTATTCTCGGCAGGGTTGCCCGCGGAGAGTTTATACGGTGGCTCTAGTCCTTCCCTTGAACAAACTGTTGCGGAACCCTTCCGCCCTCTCTCTCTCTCTCGCGCTACCTCTCTTTTTATCGCCCAACAAACTTTCGACCAATATACTGTATGAGTAATATACCATTCTGCAGGTTTTGTCATCCAAAATCATTGAACCAGTATGGACACATTGTGAGCTGAGAATTTGTATGTGCTGTTTCTTTTACGCTTACTTGGTGAATATATTTTATATATATAATTATGGAATTTATATAATATAATTATGGAAAAGATTTTCCATAACGTCCACGAGTAAAATCTAGATGCCTCTCATCAATACCTACCCGAATCAGACCCATGTGTGTTCTACGATCTTCTTCACTTATCGAGAAAAAATGTTTCAATTTTTCTCGTATTTTCCTGAAGCAGAGTCTTTTTAATAATTTTTTCTTTTGCGTATGTCTTTTCCTTCTAGACGTTTTTTAAAGCAATTGGGAGTTATTCAAACTAGTATAATCATTTTTCAATGATCTGAACCTTGGTGCCTTATCCTCTCACACCTGTTTTGTCAACTTTTGACAAACATCTAAGACATTTACGTTAGTGTTCAGTTGGTAATTGATTTACTGCTCAACAGTGCACTTCATGGCGATGATACAAGTTTAAAAATTCGCAATGAAAGTACATACACAAAAGAAAAAAATAATAATGCTTTTTTCTCGAAAAGTAAGAAAGATCGTGGAACATACATGGGGGTGTTTTGGAGAGGTATTTAAAGCATCGACATATTCCTTCTGAACGTCACTTTTTAGGCCACCACACATACACACACACATACACACACACACACACACACACACACACACACACACACATATACACACACGCACGCACATGCACACGCGCACACACGCGCACACGCACACACACACACGCACGCACGCACGCACGCGCGCGCACACACACACACACACACACACACACACACACACACACACACACACAGACACGCACGCACACGCACGCACGCACGCACGCACGCACGCACGCACGCACACTCACACACACACACACACACACACGCACGCACGCACACACACACGCACGCACGCACGCACGCACGCACGCACGCACATATATATATATATATATATATATATATATATATATATATATATATATATATATATATATATATATATATATATATACATATATCTATAACAAAATATACAGGTATTCGTGGAGGGACTTCCGCACAATTCTATCGCGAGGAGTTTTCGCCGTTACTTACATGAGGAAAAAAACATATACAAGGTGTCGCTCTTATCTCTGCCACCCGAAATAACTCGGTAATTATTGACGTCACAAAAAAACGTTCCAGACATCAGTTGTACGGTGTGAAGGGGCCATTAAATGCGACCAATTTTTTTTTATTTCGGTGGAAGCACTGACGCACAGTGAAGGTCACCTCCACTTTTTAAAATAGAATGGTACATTTTTTTCAACCAACTTGTGGAGCACGTCAATCCGTATAAAAAACACAAGGGGGTCAAAGTCGTTCAAGGTCATTCAAGGTCACCTATCAAAATGAAATACAAATCTAAATATCTCGGATCACTACCAAATATTCGGTAGTGAGCCGAGATATATATATATTTGTATCATCGATATTGACCTTGATCGCATTTGATGGCCCTCTCCACACCGTACAACTTTTGTCTGGAACATTTTTTCGTGACGTCCATAATTACCGAGTTATTTAGAGTGGCAGAGAAAAGAGGGACACCCTGTATATATAAATATACATGCGCATCGTATCAACGGGTAGACAAAAATGATCATTTCCTCTGCGCTCGAATTAGAGACTTCCTCGTTTCCATCGACACGACATTATTTCCACAGGCATTTTTATAATAACCGAGCGCGAGGACGATGACAGGGAGATCATCCGGTATAAGGCGCAGGGTGCGACGATCGTTTTCGCCAAGTCGTAAGGACACGGCGAACGTCGGTGTATGTACAGCACCGAAGAAGAGAGTTGAAACAGGATCTAACAGAGAAAAGCTGATGTGTATGGGATACGACAAAGGTAACACGAGAGAGAAACACGACGATAAAATGTATTGTACGAAGTATACGCATAACGACGATATGCGGGTGCGCATATATAATAACTATATTTATGTTCGCGCATGTACATGCTCGGATGTAGTCGTAGATGGACGACGTGTTCAAGGTGCATAGATGAAAAGCTGTTCAGGAATGAGAGAGGCAGGGCGGGGGGGGGGTGAAAATATTTTCCCGTAGATCTCACGCACGCATATAATCTGAGCCCCCCCCCCCCCCTCCCAACGTCTGTCGTTCTATCATCAGTGGAGTTTTCAACTTTTCATACGGAAGTCCGCGACAATTATCCTTCGCGAAGTTAATTAATTATAATGAGGCTTCGTTAGCGCGACACGGGATACGTTTAATTTATATCTATAGACATACGACATGCCGAGTCTACGCGGTGGCTCTGATGAGCGAGAGAGAGGGAGAGAGAGAGAGAGAGAGAGAGAGAGAGAGAGAGAGAGAGAACCATCAATTAACCGGACTCTAGTGAGGAGTACATTGTGCGTGCACTGTTTATGTGGTCAGACACGTTAAGCTTGAGATCTTCAGCGTCTGCGAGGATTTTTTCTCCGCATTGCGAAATGCCAGTGTTCTCGATACGAGCGTCCCTCTTGAAGACTTCCGGCGGAACGGAGACTCGAAAAACCAAATTTTTAGGACCTTGACAGGAGAGAATGTTTCCCATAGCGAATGGTGCATGACAATTTTTGTTTTCTTCAAATATACAGAATGGACGGGGATCTCAAACCTTCCTCCTCATTTTTCCGCTAAAAAAGGCTTTTTTCATAATTTTTTTGATAGGTTTTAATTATAGATATTGATATAAAAGTAGTTACACTTAATAAATATACTTTCGAAATACTTGAAAAAACTTTTTCTTTAAATTTAAGTCACTGTTTATTGACAAAATGGTAGTTAAAAAAATTGTCCTGAAAAAATGGTAGGTCTGCGCTGTCGATGAAATCTCGGAGATGGATCATCCGAAACAAAAAAATCAAACGGTTTTAGATTGAGTATGGTAATGACTATAGCGCATATCATACGATATTTTATATATGTAAAAATAACAAAATGGCGGACATTTTTCGAACAAACAAAAAAAAGTGTTTTTTTCACCGTTTTTGGCAAATGGTAAATATAAAAATTTAAAAAAATCCTTGATATGCGCTATAGATATAGTTGTAAAGAATATGTGGTTAAAATTTCATAAGGGTCGGTTCAGTAGTTTCGAGGATTTTATCAAACAGCCGTCGAAAAACGTTGATTCGAGAAAAACGTGTTTTAAGTTTTCAACGAGCAGATGAACGTGCTTAGGTAGTAAAGGTCACACAAATCTCCGATTTTCATAGAACTTTAGTATGATACTTTTCGATTTGTATACTTTCGAAAAAAGTAATAGAAAAAAATCGATTTTCTGAAATTTGTAAAGTGAGAAGACGCCCTAATACACTCGGGAGGAAAAGGTACTTTTTTTGTCGATCTAGCTAATTGCTGCAAGAGGGATTAGACTCGAATAAGTTTTTTTGTCGTTTTATATTTTTAGGACCGAAACAAAAATTTCGATCGCATAAAAAGTTTTTTGCAATTTCCTGTAGGGAAATAAATTATACAAATTTAAAAAAATAGGAAAATTTCGCCGTATACAGGGGAATCGTATTTTGAACCTGTTACATTTATGTATTTTGGGTATTGACATGTTTTACCATTTTAAGGCGGGACACCACTGTGATGGGAAAAAAATTACGTATTTTGTGCATTCTCTCAAAGTATAGACATTCAACAATATGTGAAAAAATTTCAAGTTGGAATATTGAAAATTGACCGAGTTACAACGATTTTCCATATACCTTCTCAACGTTTCAATCGCGTTTTGCTCGAAACGATTTTTCTCAACCTGGCTGGAATGATAACTCTAGCTACAATTGTCCGAATTTCAATTTAAAACAAAAAACAAGATTCCCGTAATTTTAGTAGCTACCGTTGCAGTAGACTTTTTTTGTACATTTAGTATTTTTCAATCCCCCGAATATAAGTAAAAATTTCACAAAAAATTACATACTTTTTTAACACCTACCATTTTGTCCTTTTTTTGAACGGCTACGTACAACGAGAACTACATTTATATAGATTATCAAACTTTTTAAAAAATGTTTTAGATCAATTATTGTCGAGTTATCGATCCGACCGTTGGACCACATTTTTTTATACCGAGGCTCTATTATACCTTAATAACGTTGCTAACATTCAATTCTTTTAAATAAAACATTACACGGAATACATTGAATATATACTTAACCCTTTGCGGCATACTGTAACACTGGTGTTACACCTAATTCAATTCAGATCTTGACGATTCAAACGTGTTTTTTTTTTTTAATTAAATATGGCGGATGTAAATCTGTTTTAAGGTTCCTAGGGCTTCAATAACTACTAAAACATACCTATTAAATTTTTGTTTTCACGTAGGGGGTGTCATCAATACCGAAAGGGCAAAAAAACGTGCACGCAAAGAAAAGTGTATGCTTCAAAGGGTTAATGACATACTTTTTTTTCTAATTACCAAATAAATAATCTAGTAGACAAAAAAATTCGGAAAATACGAACTTTTTTCGGTCAGTCACAGTGGTTTCCCCCCCTTAAGGACGATCCTCGAAATCAACATATGTGTGTGTGTGTGTGTGTGTATATGTATATATATATATATATATATATATATATATATATATATATATATATATATATATATATATATATATATATATATATATATATATAAAGTGTTTCTGCAAGGGGGGATTTCGCTTGAACGAGAAAGGCGAGAATAAGATTGAGACGCGGAAGACGAATGTCGTGCACGAGAGACACGAGTTACGCGACAAGAGAACTTTGAAATCAATCAGCGCAGGCTGATATGCATTTGTGAAAATTAATATCAGCGTCGACTTCGTCGAGTCGTTGTAATCCAAAGAGCGACACTCGCTCATACCTCGTAATCCTGTTAGCACCCTAAACGCTCCTGACTACTGTTCTTCTTAATTACCGCATTACGTAGGCGGAGATCGGAGACAAAACTGACAAGGAACATCAGGTGATGTCCGCCTTCGGTTTCGTTGAAACTTAAAATGTATGTGGTAGAGCATTCAAAATTATTGCATAGTTTTTTTTATCTGCAGAAAGGGGGGTTTTGAGGGGTGAAAGCACCCTTTGGAGTGAAGCATTTCAAGGGCTGATTTCGCAGCTCTACATCGAAACGGAAAAGAAATGAACGGCGATTGAGTGAAGACATTTATTGTTGGTCCGGATGCGAAAAAATTTCGGTTTTTAATATTTTTCTTTTATAAATCGCTATTGTTGTTTTTTTACCCCCTTGATATAGATTTACCAATCATTTCCCCCAGTGCCCTTAATTTCTATTAAAAATCGGCGAGTATGTATGGAAACGCGTTGTTCGCGTTCAGTCGGAGAAATTTTGAGATTTGGACAAAAACTCAGTGATATTCGTAATGGACGAAAAATTTTACTTCGGATAGGCTCCCAAAATGCAGTCAAGGTCGAAACATTTTTCTTTAACTCCTTTGGCTACTTTTCCGGAATTGTCAAAATCACGAAATTTCAAACAGGCGTAGCGTCGGTCCTATTCGAGTGAAGTCAATTTAATGGGGGCGTCTTGAAAAGTACTTTGGCAGACTCAGAAAATGCCGCTGAATTCATCTCGATATCTTAATTACTTTTCCCGGAAAGTGCACTTGAAAGATATCGGAACAAGATGCAAGTATGTATGAAAAAAATGACAAAAATCGATGATCCGTCTTTGAAAATCTGCCAAAAATCGAAAAAATGAACGAAGCTCAATAAATCGAAGGGAATTGTTTCGAAAAAACGATAACGAAGAGAATAAGCACTGTTCGGAGTTCCAAATCCAAAGGGGAAATTAGTTATCGACGATTCAGTGAAGAAAGTCAGTGTCTAAAATTTTGCTTTTTGATATTTCTCCCGCAGGTCCATTTCGATCGATTTTTACGCCCTTAACATGAATTCACCATTAGATTCGCCATAAGCCCTCCTTTGCTATGAGAAATCATCGAAAACCTATCGGGACACGTTTTTTGCGATTTCGCGGAATATTAAGCTTTTCGTAATCCGCAAAAAATGTCCCTTTTGTCAAACCCGTGAAATGGTCTGAAAGTCGAAAAAACATTTTTCAATCCTCCTTGGTTACTTTTTCGGAATCTCCAAAATTGCGAAATTTAAAACAGCCATAGCGGCTGTCCTATTTGAGTCACGGAAAGTTACAGGCATGTTTCCAAAAAGGACTTTAGTCGACTTAGAGAATGCCGCTCGGTTCATCCCGCAAAGTGCACTTGAGAAATAACCAAAAAAGAAGCAAGTCAGTATGTATAAAATTCCCCAAAAATCGATTATCCGACTTTAAAATTCTGCCAAAAATCGAAAAATAATCGGAGCTCAATAAATCAAACGGCGTTTTGAAAAGGGCACGATTACAAAAAGAATGAGCTCAGAGTGAAGTTTCAAATCGAAATAAAACAAAAATGCCGGGCATTCCAGTGAACCCACAAATTTTCAGCCGAAATGCCAAAAAATGGACTTCCAATGTTTTTTTTACAAGTCCCTATGGATGTATTCTTACCCTCTGCGGGGAAAAAATATTTTTTTTCCGTTAGGTGATTTTCTGACACGGATTTTATTTAATCAAAAAAATATTGGTAGGATTTCGGGCTAACCATACGAGTAATTACGTATGCTCGATCTGTCGCGATGTTTTTATTTTGTTTTTTATTTCCGGATTATTAAATATGCAGAAACGTCTGCAAGATCCTTGTTCATAGTCGTTGCCTTTTTTCTCTGCTCGCTTACAATTCCTGTCAATGCCCTTTACCCCCCTGCCCCTTGTGCTTTTTGTATCTCTCCGGGGTTTTTGCCCCACGCACATTATCTTTTATAAGGATTTGATCCCTTGGACAGCACGCTATATATCATGCGATCGAGCAGAAAAAGTTTCGTCCTTTTCTTTTTTTCTCCCTGCTTTCGGCAAATTCTCCCGCGCTCTGTCTCTCTTCTCTCTGCGTCGCATTATTCGCGAGGTCTCTGTCAACTTTCCGGCCGGCTTATCTCTCGCAAAACCCGGCGTATAAACATCAATTCAATGTATGAAATCTGTCAAAATGAATTTAGCCCCGTGGAACGAGAAATTGTATGGGATAGGCCAATGGGAGAAAGAGCGCGATGCCGGGGGTGGGGGCAAAAAGGAAGACAGCGTTTGCGGCCTCAGGCTTTACCACATACAGTGGATAGCCCTATATATCCCTCGGCGCCTCTCTTCGCATCATTTTTCTCGCTGTGACGAGAACGCGGATCTCACTCTCGATATGAAATATCGTTCTGTGTTATTAACGAAATTCCCTTTTCCACAATGGTACGATTATTGTGCCACTGCAACAAAACCGCGAATTCCAACATTCCACGATAACGAAACACACTCGCGACGAGTTTGTCAATTAATTTGTGACGAAAGAAATGTTGAAATAAATTATCCCTGCAGGGATTATTTTTAGCTATTTTTAATCGTCACACAACTGTATAAAATTGAACCTACGGGGTGTTAGGAAGGTCGATGCAAAGCCGTAAGGGGGTGATAGGTCACCTCGTTAGGAACGTATCTAACCTAGGTTACCTTAGTCCAAAGTCTAAGGATTTTGAGTTAAGTAAGTATGATTTTTGTATGAAGTATGAAATTTGCCAAAATTAGGCACCAACTCGATTATCTCTTGTGTTAATGTTACTTTTTTAAGAATAGCATTTATATTTTTTGACAATTTTTTTTTCTATTTTTATTTAGACAAGTTTTTTGTTCTATTTTAATTTTTTGACAAGTTTTTAATTAGTCAACACGACCCATTTTGTTAGCTGTGTGGATACAGATGATTGTATTGGTGTTTTTTTTAATTGAATACACATTAACGGGTTATAGGCAGTTAGAAATTTCAAAAAATCGATTTTTTTAATTGCATTTTCGGAATGTACAAATATGTGAGTATATTCCCTGAAAATTTCAAATTGATCCAGCGCATATTCTCGGAAATACACACAAATTTGCAAGGACGCTTGGAGCGTGTTTTCAAGCGTCCGAGAAACTTCAAACGCGTTTTTCTCAAAACGGTATTTTCAAAGTCGGTGAGCACGATTTCTCAAAAACGGCTCAACCGATCGGTCTGCAATTTTAACACAACCTTGTCAGATATATTCGTGAGGTATTGATCGAAGAAATAAGATTTCCGATAATTCTATTTTTTTCAACGATTTAACGAAAAAAATTTGGTCGAAAATCGAGATTGTTTCTTTCCGGAGCCACCATTTTGTCAAAAATTAAAATGTCGACTATTTCTTCGATCAATACCTGGATTCATCTATCCCCTAAGAGAATCTTTTTGGTTTTTTCATTTTAGATAATCGAAACCGGAGATACTTTGCTCATCGCCGGGCACTTTTTTTCGGGCACCTCCAGGAGACTTCCTACAGGAGCAATGTTAATGAATATTTTTGAAAATAAACAATGCCAATCTAAAGCTAAAAGATGCCACTACACTGCCTAATACTTTTCGTTTGGGCCAAATGAAATCCTTTTCCAGAAAAAAAATCGTAATAAACGACTTTTTTGGCCTTGCAACTGCGTATAAAACCTTAAGCTAAGACGCAAATAAGTTTTTAGTTACCAATTATCGTCTGTTTGAACATAATGAACGAGTTAGTACCTAGTTTTGAGAAATGTTCAAAAAATCATACTTAAATATGATAGCTCGAAATCCTTAGACTTTGGACTAAAGTAACCTAGGTTAGACATGTTACTACCGAGGTGACCTATCACCCCCTTAAGGCTTTGAATCGACCTTCCCAATACCCTGTATATTCGTCTACTGTAATTAAATCGAATATATTCGTTCATTGAATATATTGAACTGATTAATTCATGTTTTATTATATTAAGGGGGGTACCACTGTGACGGGTTAAAAAAAGGTCGACTTTTCCATTTTTTTTCTCCACTGGATTATCTATTTGGCATTTGGAAAAAGGTATGTTATTGAACAAATATTGAACTTATTACGTACACATTTTTATTTAAAAGAATGAAAAATTGAGGTATTATAGAGCCGTAGTATAAAAAATGTGTTCCAATTGCCGGATCGACAACTTGACAACGGTTGGTCTGAGATATAAAAATAAGAAGTTTTAAAATCTATATAAATAAAGTTCTCGTTGTACGTAGGCATAACAAAAATCTAAAAACGGCGGGAACTCAAAAAAGTGTAATTTTGGCGAGACTTTTACTTATATTTAACGACTTATCAAATACTAAACGTAAAAAAAGGCTACGTACAGCGGTAGCTAATTTGATGTTGAAAATTTTGGTTAAAAAAATTATTAGATCGCACAATTATCGCTAGGGTTATGATTCCGGCCAGGTCGAGAAAAGTCGTTTCAAGGAAAGCGGGATTGACAGTGTTAGTATATGTAAATCGTTGCGCTACCTGATCTCACAAAATCTGCAACTTGCCCAATTTTCAATATTTTAACTTGAAATTTTTATCACATATTCTTGAATATGTATAGGTACTTTGAGAAAATGCAAAAAAAAAACATTTTTTTCCACTCGTTAGAGTGCTGTCCTACCCCATCCATTTATATTTAATATTATATTTTTAATATATTTTTTTAGCTTCCATCTGCACAGGGTCCTTCCCCCTTAATACATTCCCCACCATATTCCATTTTATTAAGTTAATATATTTTTGATATATATATATTTAATTTGATTGATTAATTGAATATATTCGTCTCCCATAATTGAATAATTTATTCACGTAAATAAATAAACGTAACCGTGAACTTTTCGTTTGACTTTTTTTTTCGCACGTCGATCGAAGAAACTTCTAAATTCTACGACGACGCGCGTTTCCCCCGATCGCGATAAGACCGAACGAAAACTTTCGAACAATCAACATCAAAGAGTCAAGAGAGCCCGAATGAGCGTAATAAATTTTGGGTTAGAAGTATCGAGGAGTGCGGGGCGCGATGAAGAGAGAACCCAACCGAGCCATATCGTATCGCAGCGCACACATAGACACACGATATTCCATCATATTTTATACGTCGCCGTACACGTGAGCGCAATAACGCAATTAACGTATCCGTAAAATCAATTAGAGCTGTTGTTACGGAGCGCCTGTGTGGCGCGCTCCTATACCTCGTATCCGGTTTTCGCCCGCGTGAATTTTAGAACGTAGCCACCAAGTTTTATGGCGCTTTGCTCGCCTGTTAGGAATTCAAAGACCACCACATCGATATATCGTATAGTGTGTGGTCGATATTAAATATTGGGGTCGCTGAAGATGAAAGGATGTCATCATTTTATTACTACACATATCTTATAAAAAAAAACTGCGTAATAACAACATCGAACAATATAATATTGTTACAAATAAATATAAACCGTGTAATAATATTTGCATATTAGGGCAAAGTCACCAAGGAGTACCCAATTTAAAAACTTTTATTTCTAGAAAAATGAATTTTGACAATACACTTTGTACTGCTTCTTTAAATTAAGCTTTGGTCATTTAGGAACATTATTTTAAATATAAACCTTAAGTAACAATCTTGAAAAAAGATTGAGAAAAGCTTAAAAGGGTATCGGAAACTTCTGGAAACATCAGAAAATCGTTTTTTCTGCATATTGTTATAGTGAGAACTTTCAAGAATATTATAAGATCAATCGAACCCTGAAATTCTAAAAAGTAACGAAGTTACACCTATTGTAGTGGAGTGGAGTAAAGTTAAGGGGCTATACCGTGTGAACGCTGAAAATTTGGGTGATTTTCGGGAATTTTTTGGAAGAAAAGTACTCAATTGAATGTTTCGGAAAATTAAGAATATATTTGGCTATATGTGACCTATATTACATAATTTTTTCATAGAAAAATATTGAGATCCAAGCAACTTATGCGCTGCCTTCGGAGGCGCCAAAAAAAAAGTTCCTCCAGTGCTGACATGATTCCGGTCAATTAGGTAGCTGAAACCGAAAAAGGAAAAAATGTCGTTAAACTGGAAGGTTTACGACATCTACAATGACGTAGGATTCTCGAAAAATATCAAAATCCAACAAAATGGCGTAGTTATAAAAAAAGTCTGTTTTCTTGCCTATAAAATGGTCGTTTTTTAAAATGCCAAATCGTCAATTTTCATCCAATCAAAAATATCCTTCGTCATTGTAGAGTAAATATATTTAAGAGTACTCAGTTCAAATTTCAAGTCGATCGGATAATTGCTCTTTGATTTACAATGTCAGCAAATTTGAAAAATCTCATTTCATATTCTTGAAAGTATAAACTGTCGAAAAAGGGAAAAAAATCGATTTTTTGAAAGTGTCACACTGGTATAACCCCTAAATGATGATTCGTGTGCAACGAAAGCGGATATCAAAGCACAAGAACACTCGAAAGAGGCTCGAACTGCCCGCAGATTGCATAGATAAGGTGTGCAACACGATCTCGATTATGAGGAAGGACACTTGTATGGTGCCGGAAAACGCTGACTAGCGGTAAGACGACAATATTTCACAAGATCGCGTAAAATATGTACGCACTTGTGAAATATTGAAAATATGCACTTTGAACGCGATTATCTCGAAACTAGATATCTTGACACGGCGGGATTGACATCTTGAGTAACTTTCCCACTCTTGACTTGAATTTGCACAGTTAGCGTTCAAACAGTAGTCATTTTCGGTTCACGATCGCATTTTTCAGTTGGATGAACCATTTGTTAATAACAATAACTTCAGCATGCTGTTTTTCAAGCGAAAAATTAGGTTTGTTTTGCAGAAGCTGTTATTTTTCGTATTTTTCTAAATTTCGACAAGTGGATCGTGAACCCATAGCCAGTTGGATATATTCGAAGAAAGCATTTTTTGTTTTCGTTTCAGATTACATTTGAATCTGGTAGAGATCCCGCCGTTTCAGGCTTCGCCGCTGTAGGACTGCAACGCCAACTGCAGCACCATGAACACTTTGAAAGATTTTCTTTCGAAAAAATTACACTGTTACCACAAACGTATGTACAACATGTTGGGAAAAAATTAATTTTTTCCAGCCAATGTGTTACTAGAAAAAAAATCATCGTTATGACCCTTCAAATTGGGCTTCCAGAGAGGGATACCCCGTTGAACTTAGAACGCGTCCCGTCCGCACTCTTAGGGTGCTGTGTTGCAAAGAGTACGCAGTGAGAACCTTTCATGGAAGCTAACAAGGAACATCCCTCAGGTGACACCCTTCGGTTTTGTTGAAATTTGGATATGGTATAAAGCACCGAAAAGTAAGCGATACGTATTTTTTTTCATCGGCGGAAAAACGGTCTTAAGGGCTGAAATGCACCCTCAAAAATGGGGATGTTTTTCATTTTTCGTCGATAACGTTTTAACGGTACGAGATATTAAAAAAAATAAAATTGCAACAATATTTATTTTTTCGGGCCCTATACATTGGAGATGAGAACGATAACTTTATCGACGAAAAAACGAAAAACACCCCTATTTTCGAGGGTTCGGTTCACCCCTTAAAACCGTTTTTCCGCCGATAAAACAAAATACGTATCGCTTACTTTTCGGTGCTTTATAACATATCCAAATTTCAACAAAATCGAAGGGTGTCACCTGAGGGATGTTCCTTGTAAGAGTGTGTATGAGAGCGGAGTAGTGGTATGGAGCTCACCCAAACAGTGCGCACTCTTATCAAATACGTGTTTTTAGCCTACGGTCACTATAATTTTCGTAACCAAGCGAAAAGGCGACATAACTTCTCAATAAAAACAAAAGTTGGATCACAAATTTCAAGTATAACAACATTCGTTGGGCGCAAATTAATCGCAAACCTTACAAAACGTGTTTAAAATTGTCAAAAAATAGGATCATACACATCGAAAATCTATTATTAGTCATAAAATTAGAAATAAATACCTCAACGGAGCAAGTTATTGTCCAACACCTTGACATGATGCATGCCACTGACAGGTTAGGTGGTGTTGCCAACACACGAAAAAATAAAACAATGGAGGGATCATCACAATGTAGAATTTTCAAAAAAACGTTTTTTTGTTGCATTATCCGATAGTGTAGTCGGTTATAAACATGCTGTTCATATATTTACATAAACGTAAGTAGACAATTTTAATAAAAATTCCGCACTCAAAACATAAAACATTCAAATATTTTTAATGACAAACTGTCTATAAAATAGGCTAAATACCATACTTTTTCTTCAAACGGCCGCCATTTTGTCACTTCTGATTTAAAAAACCTCCATAGCAGGATGGCGGCGTTCATACTGATTATTAATTTTTTTATAAGTTTTGTTTCAGATAATATTTACGGCCACAACCGTCTACACCGTTAGGACTCCTCTTTATCAAATACATTTTCAATCGTTAGAAAATGTAAAAAAATTAACGTTCAAAAATTTCTTTTCTGTTTTTCATGATTGCTCTGTTTTGTCGTAAAAAAATCAAACTGATTAGCGTATTTTTACCATGGAAAAAAAATTCGCGAAGATCAGCTATTTTTCGTCCCGTTACACTGTGATGATTCCTTAAGGGAGGGGGGGGGGGGTGTAAGGTATTTACATTATTCTGTGCATTTAAAAAAAAAATTAAAATGAATGCATGATATCTCAAAAATATTGTGTCAAAATTTCAAGTCGATCGGAGCAAAATTGACGAACTTATGAGTATTTGACCGTTCGTCGCTCCAGGCCGAGTTTTCATCCCGGTCGCTGCTCCAGGCCGAGCACAGGAGCAAGCGAACCTTTTTGCTCTACGGACCTGGCATCGACGACCCTGTGTGAGTATAAAAAAGTTATCGAGCTTTATTTTCAATTTTTCGGTGTGCAAAACTTTAAAGCGTTTTTCTGAAACTTGTCATGTTTGAAGTCCGTGTACGCCATAACTCAAAATCTACTGAACCAATCGTTTTGAAATTTTGCACAGTACTTCTTCACATAATTCACCAGGTCTTGTCGGGAGCTTTTTAGTTTTTTTAAAATAATTATTAATTTTACAACAAATTAGCCGATTTTTTAGCGAAAATCGGTTTTTTGGCACCCAAGTGCTACGAAAAATTGAAAAATCGAAAAAATACACGTGGCTACCTCGAGAAACATCTCCTTTAACAAATGCATTTTGATTTTTTCGTTTCAGATTATTCTGTTGCGAGTTATGATGTACACCGGAAAACAACTTTTTTCGAGCCGCCTCCGGAGATTCACTGTCACTCGCTCAATTTTCAATATTTTGCAACGAAAATTTAGGAAAGTATTGTTCAAATGTTGCATTATTATATGGAAATTAACTGAATAAACTAACGCTATCTGTATCGCCAAAAATTCTTAAAAACATGCCTTTTTCACCGAATTAACCTTACCCCGCCTTCAAAAGCCCTGCGTACTCTTTGGTGGCTCTACCCTACTACTTACACATAGATTGTGAAAAAAATGCGTTCTTATTCATATGCCACGAAAATACAATAATAATTGGCGACAATTGAAATAATGCAAAAATTAATACAAAACATGTAAAAAGTAACAACGAAATGGGAAAGGTCAATCATTATTACTAATATTGGCTAATACGACAGAAAATAATGGAGAGAGAGTGAGAGAGAGAGAGAGGGGTAGAGAGACAGACAGAAAAAGAGGAAGCGTTTCGGACTCCGAAACCGACGAACGTTTTGGATGACGATCGGACAAAGTCGAATGGCTGTCCATTAGTCAGCGACACGGCCGGCCAATTAAATGTAAATGTTGGTTTATGAGTTTGGTGGAACGCGATGGCATTTATCGATGGCCCTGCATTAGCCAACGCATCGACGTGCACCGCGGCACGAGGACGTTGGCATATGTATTTGCTATATATAGAAAATACACGGGGAAAGATAATTTAAAACCCGTTATATCTGTATAACGTTGGCTATCAGCACAGCTGTTTTGAGAATAGTCTTCGAAAAATGCTCAAATGCATCGTTGATTCTGTGAGCGAAACGGTCCTTGAAGTAACCTTTGCATAAATATGCTATAGTTTATCTGAAGGTGAATTCGGAGACATCGGGGTTGGTATAATGTTGAGTATGGGGAGAACAGACCACTGTCAGGACTGTCCTTCAAGTTAAATTTCTCCAAAGTCACATTCTTCCATATGTGTGTGTGTGTGTGTGTGTGTGTGTGTGTGTGTATGTATGTGTGCGTGTGTGCGTGCGTGTGTGTGTGTGTGTGTGTGTGTGTGTGTGTGTGTGTGTGTGTGTGTGTGTGTGCGTGTGTGCGTGCGTGCGTGCGTGCGTGCGTGCGTGTGCGTGTGTGTGTGTGTGTGTGTGTGTGTGTGTGTGTGTGTGTGTGTGTGTGTGTGTGTGTGTGTGTGTGTGTGTGTGTGTGTGTGTGTGTGTGTGTGTGTGTGTGTGTGTGTGTGTGTGTGTGTGTGTGTGTGTGTGTGTGTGTGTGTGTGTGTGTAAATATATATATATATATATATATATATATATATATATATATTGGATAACTCGTAGGTATATCCCTGACTACATACGCAGTGACCACTATACGTTGTGCATATACACCTGGTCCGCATGTATGCGGCTCTCAACCGAATGAAATTGTGGTCGAAGGATAACGCGAGGACGAGATGTCACGCGGAGGATTCGTTTTGCTCGTCCGCATGCACCTCGCCGCTTCAATTTCCTGTATTTTAACTCTGTAGCTACTATTCATTCGAGCGTGAACTACAATTAATCCTTCCCAAATATCAACCCTGTGCCGTTCTTCACCGATTTTTGAAAACGCCGTTCATGCGGCTGCTATGAAAAAAAACCATCCATGCTCACCTCTCTGGATTAATAAAGACCGCTGTGTCCAACAGTTTTCCATTGATTTATTGATTTTTCTCGAGAGAGGTTGGTCTAATGGAGAATTGTTGAATTTTTTTTTTGGGCTGGGATATCCTTGCGGTTGTGGGACGAAACTTTAGGCGATCATTTAATCCGGATGCAATGGTGTTTAGTTTATATTCTGGTATTAAATTTTTACGTGATTGGAGATTGAATTTTGTCGGGATTTTTGGGTTGAGTGCAGATCGAAGTTTTTTCGGGATTTTTTGGGGATTTTTTGGCCTGAACATAGATTGAATGTTATAGGGATTTTCGGGTTGATTGTAGATCGAAGTGTTTAGGGATTTTTTGCCTGAACCAGATCGAGTTTTGTAGAGATTTTTGGCCTAAATGTAGATAGAATTTTATAGGGATTTTTGGCCTGTCTAGAGATAGAATTTTATAGGGATTTTTGGCTTGTTTGGAGATTGAATTTTGTAGTGATTTTTAGCCTGAACGTAGATAGAATATGACGAAGGATCTTTGGCTTGCCTGTGGATTGATGTTTATAGGGATTTTTCGGCCTGAACGTAGATCAAGTTTTGTAGAGATTTTTGGCCTGAACGTAGATCGAATTTTATGTGAATTTTTGCTTGCCTGTAAATCGAATTTTATAAAAAATTTTGTCCCGACCTTAGATAAAAATGAATAGGGATTTTTTGCTTACCTCTGGATCGAATTTATTGGTTTTTTTACCTGAACGTAGATCGAAATGTGTAAAAACTTTTGGCTTGACGGGAGATAACAATGTATAGGGATTTTTCTCCGGCTGGAACTCGAATTTTATAGGGTTTTTTACCTGAACGTAGATCGAAATTTGTAAAAACTTTTGGCTTGACGGGGGATAAAAATGTATAGGGATTTTTTTTCTGGCTGGAACTCGAATTTTATAGAGATTTTTAGACTGAACGTAGATAGAAAATTACACGGATTTTCAGCTTGCCTGTGGATCAATTTTTATAGGGTTTTTTTTGCCTGAACGTAGATCGAGTTTTGTAGAGATTTTGGCCTGAACGTAAATCGAATTTTATAACGATTTGTGTTTTGAAGGTAGTTGAGAATTCATAGGGATTTTTGGCTTACCAGTGAATCGCAATTCATAGGGTTTTTGGCCTGAACGCATATCGAATTTTATAGTAATTTTTGGCTTGATCAGAGATACAATTTTATAGATTTTTTTTCTCGCCAGAAATCGAATTTTACATTGATTTTTCCTTGACGATAGATCGAATTTTATTACAGCTACACTTTATGTATATTTCCGCCCTCGTTTCGACTGGAATAATGGAGCAATTTCATCGTATTGCGCGCGGACCTCGTGAACGTATTCATTGGGCAATATCGAAGTTGATGCGGAAATGCGGACGAACGAAATGGTAAATAATTGGATTAAGGACGAAGGATCCAGAGACCGTAACGATTTATGTAGTGTTAAATATGTGGTCAGTGGCAATACGGAGAACGATGTGAGTGCTGACCCTATGTATATACGAAGCCCGCACGTTACAGGATCTTCGCTTAATTGGATAGCTGGTCAGTTTCCGAACAGTTTAACTGGCATCTCGACTCTATCGGTATAACTATCTTCGTCCTGGCATCGAGGTGCTCCCGGGCTCCTTGCCACTGTTATTGCTTCGATTCACGGAGAGGGTACATTAAGTGTCCTTTCCTCGGTGACCACATCTTCAAACTATACCATAGAATTCAGCGAAAAGAACGAACCGGAAAAAGCGTGCATTGTGAAGAAAAAAAAACGTACGAAAATTATTGAATGGTCTTAAATAGTGGCGCTTGAAATGAAATAATTGTTTTGTAACTTTTAATATTTATAGGTGTAGCTTTGTGATGAAATTTTTTTTTGGGCATGGTTTTTATATATTTTTGGGGGAAATGGCACGTTAAGTTTTCAAAATTTGCGTAATAATTCTAGTCTTCTTAACAACAGACTGATCTAATATTTGGGGTTTATTATTTAAGATTTAGGATTAACGATTTATCATTGATAATTTATTATATATAATTTTGTCATTGACGGTTTTAATTTCATTATTTATCATTTCCATGATTTATTATTTCTCGTTTATTATTTACTATCAATTATTATTGCTTTATTATCCATTATTTACCATTTGTTATTATATCTCCATCGAGCGGAATTGACAAGTTGATTTTTGAAATTTGGCTTAAAAATTCCAGTCCTGCTTACACAGATGATTATAAAATTTATGGTTTATCATTCAAGATTCATGATTAACGATTTTCTATTCACCATGTATTAGATATATTTTTTAAAATTTATGGTGTAATACTTATTATTAATTATTTTTCAGTATTCATTTCTCCTTCATTCCTCCGTTCATAATTAATTATGAATGATTAATTATTGAATATTAATGCTTTATTTTTATCCATTATTTTTTATTTCGTATCAAGTTTTAATTATTTAAGATTTAGGTTTAATGATTTATCATTCATAGTTTATCATTGATAATTTTTTTATTTATCGTTCTATATTTATTATTTCTTATTTTCATGATTCATTATTTCTTGTCCATTACTCGTTATCAATTATTAATGCTTCATTATCCATTATTTACCATTTGTTTGGGTTTCTCCGTCGGGGGAAATTGACATGGTGAATTTTGAAAATTTTGTTAAAAGTTCAGGCCGTCCTCACGACAGACTTAATATTTATGGTATATTATTCAAAATTCATGATTAACGCTTTTTTATTCTTTATTTAAAATAAGTGATGCCGTAATACTTGTTATTAACCATTTTTCTTTTTTAATTTACCCTCGTTCATAATTCACTATTAATTATTAATTATTACCTATTAATGCTTTATTATCCATTATTTTCCATTTCTAATTAATTATGTATAATTATTATTCATTACATATTTCTCGTTTATTCATTATTTATTAAAATTTTTTATTAATTATGTATGATTATTATTTATTATGTATTTCTCGTTATCTATAATTTATGATTGATCAATTATCAATAACAATGATCCATCGTTGTTTATATATCACGGATCGTTTATTATTTACTTTTATTAATTAATGATTGTTGATAATTCATCAATAACTGTCAGTAATTAATCATTCATTGTTATCCATTAGTAATTTTTTTTCCAAGTCGACAAATTTTGAAGATCGTTTCACCTTTGGGAGGATGGAGCTGAGAACCCTCGGAAAAAGCTTTTCAGTGCCACGCAGTCAGTGCTTGGTAGCGATGAAACGAAACGAGGCGAAGTATATATATCGTTCGAGACCATACGGTTAATCGAACGATGTTGGTCGGCAGTATACGTGTCCTTCGACCCCGATACGAAGAGGCCAACATATAGATGTATATAAGCCCGTGCGTGTGTACGTTACAGCGAATATACGCAGAGCTATAGGTGGAAGATATAGAAAGGACGAGGGGTGGCGAAACGATGGGGTGGTTGTTTCATTGGCAGTTACCCTCCGGGGTTCCGTAGTAGTTCTCGTTCGATGGATCTCGTACAAATATCTCGAACTAATCGTCGCGTGGGAATAGCCCACGAATCCTGTACTACACGTGCTTCCACCGAAATCGCATGGTCATTCTCTATTGCCGCTGGTCAGTTTCGTCCACGATTCGACGCACAATCTTTTCTCCCCAACGGGCAATTAGCTTGAGCAGGGCTAAGTATATATATCCCGAGTTTCCAGCCCACGGCTCCATTATCGCTATTGTAAATTGTTACGATTTCGGGGCTACGGTTATAAGGCTCGGACTAATTTTACGAAATTTATCGTCCTGACACACGTGCGAATAAAAATAAATAAACGTCTGTCCAAAAAAAAAAATTCTGCGACATATTCGTCTTCTGAGGATTCTTTTTTTTTTTTAATTGTGAAACCCGAAACGGTGGAGCATTTTTTATAGGAGCCCTCTAGACTGAACTGATTTTTTCACCGACGAAGAAAAGACCATGTAGGTAGGTACGAGTGAGATGAATATTACTTTAAAAAAATATTATTACAAGCAACAACAAAAATGACGCGGATCTGCGGGAAAAAAAATACTTCCCATCCCAACCCCCATGACTCCTCCTCGCGTAGCACTTTGTGTCAACAAACGGGCCACAAATCCTAAACGGATCCATCGATCTCGGAGTTAATTTTTTCATCCATCAATATATAAGTAAATAACGTCAAGGATTTTTTTGAGATTTTTTTCTCGCCTAGTGTTCGAGCTAAAAATGCTCAAACATCGAGTTCAGTTTTTTATTTACTTCTGTTAGAATTTTTACAATAATAGTAATAGCAATAATAATAATAATAATAATAATACATAAATAAAGATATATCAAAAAATAAAAAGACCAAGATATAACGCTACTTTCGTGCGTTCCAAATCCGTGACGCATTTGCGAGAGGGATACTCGTGCGGGATTGTATAATTATATTGATAATAATAATAAGTGCCATAACGCATCCTTCGATCTCAGAGCTGATTTTTTCTTCCATCAGTCCATAAGTAAATATCGTCAAGGATTTTTTTCAAATTATTATCTCACATAGTTTCCGAGCTAAAAATGCTCAAACATCGAGTTTACTTTTTACTTTACTCCTGTTAGAATTTTTTTACTACTACTAATAATAATAATAATAATAATAATAAATAAAACAATCATAAGAATAAATACATTACGATGAGGATTGCTATCAAAATCGTGCGAATAATAATAATAATAAATAAAAATTAAAAAAAATAAGACTTTAAAAGATCAAAATATGGTGCTGGTTCCGTTCGGAAAATCCGTGACGCAACGGACTGCGAGAGGGAAACTCGTCCGGGATCGTGATATGGGAAGCGATAGCACTCGAAAAGCTGGCTCGGTTCGTATGTGTGTGCAGTAACTCGCGATCAGGTGGTGCGGTTTGGCCCCCGCGACCGGCTTTCATCATCTTCTTATTCTTCTACTTCTTCTTGTGAACTGCGCTTCCTTCCTCCTGCCGTATAAATCTCCGCGGCACGCGATGATCGAAAAATATTGCGAGAATATATCAGGCCCGTCGGCACCCGTGAGCCCTTCTTCCACCCCGCCTATATATATATATATACACACATATACATATACATATATATATATATATATATATATATATATATATATATATATATATATATATATACACATATACATACATCTATATATATATACCTGTAAAAATGTGTACATATTTTTATGCCCCCGTGCGCGCGCCTGTATATACATGTGCCCATGTACACCGCATACGTACATACGCGTGTGTTCGGGTTCGAGCCGATGCCGGAGGTGCCTTATTCCTATGGGCTACGGGGCTTAAGGTCGAAGTGTGGAGGAAACGGCAGCGATGGTGTAACATGAACGAGGAACGAGACAGAGGTAGAGAGAGAAAGAGTAAAAGAAGAGGTGTATGCATATATATATCTATATATATATATATATATGAGAAAAACGGGCGCGAGAGGGTGGAACGACGTCTATATCCCGAGACAATGATATGTGACCCAAGCAATATCAATAATTTTCGCATTTTTCTGCCGTATATCTCCGGCCCTCGCACACGAGCATCCTCTTGTTCCCTCTATGCCGTACTATATACACGTACATCCTATACGTTTTATAAATATAGCAAAACAAATATTTCGAAAATATTAAAAATCCATTTTTTCTCTGTATATGTATTTATGAGAAAACGCTCAAGGGAGGACACCACTGTGACGGGTCGAAAAAGAGAAGTTTTTTCCAAATTTTTGTGTCTTCTGGATTATTCATTTGGGATTTGGTAAAAAAGGTATGTTATTAAGCACACATTGAATGTGTTTCGTGGACATCTTTATTTAGAAAGACTAAAAGTTATCCACGTTATTGAGGTATAAGCCTCTGTATAAAAATTGTGGTCCAACGGCCGGATTGATAACTTGAAAATGGTTGGTCTGAGAAATGAAAATAGAAAAGTTTTATGATCTCTATAAATGTAGTTCTCGATGTACGTAGCTGTTTTTGGGAAAAAAAACGTCACAAAATTGCGGGTGTTAAAAAAGTGTATTGGCGAAATTTTTACTTATATTTGGGGGCTTAAAAAATACTGAATCCGAAAAAAAAAAAAGATTTGCACAAGGATATCTACTGAAATTGCGGAACTTTTGGGTTTTTTTTTAAATTGAAATTCAGACAGTTATAGTCGAGAAAAGTCGTTTCGAGAAAAACGCGATTGGAAGTTTTAGTGTACGTGAGTCGATGCGCAACTTGCTCTCACTAAATCGTCTGTAACTTAGTCAATTTTCTATATTTTAATTTCAATTTTTTAGCAAATTTCCTTGAATATGTATACTTTGAGAGAATGAAAAAAAAGATCGATTTTTTCGATCCGTCACAGTGGTGTCCAGCCTTAATGTGTGTGTGTTTTTTGCAAATATATGAGAAAAGGTAATTTGTGAGGGCATTCGACGATCGTCTTTATGAGTGACTTAACGGCACCGTACTCGACATCATTCAAATCCCAATCTCTTTAAAACTCTCTTTGACTAAATGTAGATATATTTATATCGGGATCATTTCGAGCACTCTCGTGTCTCATAAATCAACGATTTGCTTAAAAAAACGTTAAGTGTTGATAGCCAACTGTGCGTAGATATAACGGGTTCGAAGCATCCTTTTTCCACGGGTATATGGGGTACTATGGAATCCTATCGTCGATTATTCGAGTCTAACAGACCCCTGACTTTCCTCATCAAGTTTGGGGGATCGTGCGATCGTTCATAATACTACACCAAAGATTCTGATTACGTTATCACCCGATTTCTCATTCCGCGCCCAGCGTCCACCCGGCGAAATATTTCTACCTCATGCATCACATCGACCCAGAAACCGTCACCTCGATTCGACCTCCCGTTCGGGCCAATTTATTAGAATTTTTGGATATTCATGCGGTTCAGAATGGACCAGAGTCGACACGGAACGCTCGAAACAGAATTGATGCACCGAAGAATAATTATTGGTGAATATTGTTAGGTTTACTCGACGTTTTTGGACGTGAAGCTTCCAAGTTCAGGAAATTTTGGAAAGCCATTCCAAAATACCACGTGAAAAGTTCTTTCGATTCTGTTTTTTTCTAGAAACAGTGCAATGGCAAGTATGGAAAATTGCTAACACGGAACATCACTTTGGTGTCCTCCAATTGTGTTGAAACTTTTTTTATGTGGAAGAGTATCAAAAACTAATAGACAGGACTTTTTTTAACGGCGAAAAAACCGTTTTAAGGGGTGAAACGCACCCTCGAAATTAGGGGTGTTTTTCGTTTTTCGTCGATAACGTAATCGTTCTCATCTCCAATGTACACAAAAAAATTAACACTGTACACAAAATATAGTACACAAAAAATAAACATTGTTGTAATTGAATTTTTTTTATATCTTGTACCAAACGTTATCGACGAAAAACGGAAAACATTCCCATTTTTTAGGGTGCGTTTCACCCCTTAGAACCGTTTTTCCGCCGATAAAAAAAATCCGTGTCTCTTAGTTTTTGATACTCTTCCACATAAAAAAGTTTCAACAAAATCGGGGAAGGTCACCAACGTGTTTTTCTTTGTAAGAATTTATTTGTACGTGGGCGTGTTTTTTTTTGCTACCGGAGACGTGTTGTTTGGAGATGTCGTTGGAACCGTTTCATGTTTTTTATGTACTTATATATATATATATATATATATAGGATGTCCTGTTATGAATGAATAATCCTGCAACTGCCGATGGGTCAGATCATGTTTTACTATATACTGGAATTTCAGAGTAATAAAAGTCCCACGGTTTTCGAGATTTTGGGCTTTATGTTACTTTTTGAAAAAAGTCATCTGCTTTTGGTTTTTCGCGTGCCATTTCTACAAATGATATGAATAGACAATAACTAAGCAACCTTTTTAAGTAATTGGCACGACATGCGTAGTACTTTTTTTTTTACACCGCAGGCTATCAAAGTCAAATGTTCGAATTGGTTTGTATGAAAATTCTGCATGAGATCTTTTTTCATATAGTTTCCTTAACATTTAAGGTTAAAAAGAACACTTTTCTAGATAAAACAAATAACCAAGAGTATTTTTTTAAAACCGGGTAAAAAAGTTATCATTTGTAGAAATGACATGCGAAAAACCAAAAGCAGATGATATTTATCTCGAAAACCGTGGGACTTTTATTGAACTGGAATTCCAGCGTATAGTAGGACAGGATCTGACTTATCGACAGTTGCAGGATTATTCATTCATAACAGGACACCCTCTATATATATATATATATATATATAAATATATATTGTAACGTTGCGTTACGAATATCGAGACTATGCGAGAAAGGTGAGATAACCGGGCTGGCGTAGCTCAGTGGTCAGAGCAGTTGACCGGCAATCGAAAGCCTCCAGGTACGAATCCCGCCCCAGAAGCGCACCGCATTTTTTCTCGGATAGTTTTCTTGGAGTTTTTTTCGGGGGATTACACTATATATATATATATATATATATATATATATATATATATATATATATATATATATATATATATATATATATATTAGGGTAGTTACATTTTTTTTCCGCGGTACTCAACGCAAAATTTTGCTACGTTACGAAAAAGTTATTCATACAGAATTTGAGAAGTCTAAACATTTTTTTATGTAGTGCTCAAACGACGTTCAATGTTTTTTTTTCGATTTATCGTAAATTTTTTTTCCCCGCCAATAGACATTATGTCAATGTAGTTCAAATAATTTATCCAACTTATGTTGAAAGAGATTTTCGTTGAACGATTGAGTTTGACTTTTTCGTAATTTTTTTTTCAATGCTGCCCACTCCAATCGTAATTTTTGTAACCCTTTGAAATTGCTGCAAGGTTGAGAAATTCCTATTCCGGTTCCGCTCCAAATATTAGTTATTTTGTCGATAACGTTTTCTGTACTCTCTCGAAGAGAAAATTTAAGAGTATTATCATGGTGAAAAAATCAAGAATCAAGAGTTACATTGGACCACGCACTAACATTTTCTGCGTCGAGATACAAAAAAAACTAATACTCCGATAATCATGAAGAAAAAAACATGAAAAAGGCGTTTGAGCACTAACTAAAAAATTGTTTAGAACCCTCAAATTGGCAAAACTTTCTTTTTCTTAACATACTTCAATTTTCCGTTGAGAAAAAAAAACATCGATTTTTTTAACCCCCCGAATGTACATATATATATATAGATGCTGTTAATGAAGGGGAATAATAGTTCGATACCAATTAGCGAGAAACTGCCCCGAAGCTTGATCGCCTCATGTGTGCTTCGTGGTACAGCCATAAAAAGAAACTGCCCTAGGTAGTAAGTAGGTATGCCTTCAGCATTAACTACCGCGTTCGCCATCCCTCCAGGCGTATCACCCCTCGTACGTTTGCCGTTGGACGACGCAAGGGCTGTTTTCTATCGCTGAACACAAGCACGGTGGCGTCAGAATCAACGAAGCAGACGAGCGAGTGGGCTGGTGGCGAGGGGGTGAGAGAGAAGTCGCCAGTGGTCACCGTTAATTGAACGTACCGCTCGTAACAGCTATAGCCGTACGATCGCCCTTGCCCTGCCATCCCCTGGTTCCCGTCTTATACGGCGTCCCTTTCTTTATCTCGGTACACAAAATGATCAGTCGCAATTTAGAAACAGGCAAGGCTCAATTCTCCAAGGCCATGAATTGCCAGAGCATTTCCTGTCTCGTAAAAGCCAATGGAAAAATCGTTCATCCGTTTTTCTGTCGATTTTTCGCCAGTATTCGGGCTTGCTTCAGTTGGCGGAGATCGATGAACAAAAGGGCGACTTTTATCCTGTTGGATTCATCTGTTCACTGTGATGAATAACGACAAGACTTGAATTTCCAATCATTTTTGCTATATTGAAATTTACTGCACTTTCCCTCGATCGACCTGTGACAATTAAGGGGCTACATTTACCTAGAGGCCCGAAACGTATGGCCAAATTCCCTTTTTGTTTCTGGCAAACGGTTGGTGAAAAAGAAACCCTTTTTTTCAACAAAGGATCATGTATGGAAAGCTTTTTAGAAAAATCATTGAAAAAAAAACGAAAAACAACAAACACATGGCCACTGGCAGATGATACTACTTTCAAAGTCAGTGGACATGATATATCGAGATCCACTCAATGGATTGTTCCCAAATTTACAGGAGATACGATGAGAAACATTTAAAGATCGTTAACGATCTCGTTTTTTAATAGTTACGTAAAAATGACGACTTTTTTTTCATAGATTTTGTATGCCCGAGTTTCAATTCGTCGCCACGTTGTTTAAAAAAACTGATTTTAACCCTTCGACTGCACGCTGGGTCATTTTGACACCATTTTTTTTTCAACCGACTGTATCGCAAAACGGGTTTATCTATTCGGCCGCAGTGCGGCGCACGAATGGTCCCCCACTCCGACATCCTACATCCTGCCCGTGTACTGAGGACAGCTGTCGAAAAAGGACCTGGGGTCGGATCGACCCCGTTTGTGCAGTAGTGCGGTGAAAGTGAAAACATTTTTTTTTGTGACATTTGTTGTTTTATTACTACATGCAAGTGAGCTACAATAGAAAATGCTCATGGATATTTTTTATTTTGCGCTACTATTGTAAATTATGTATTTAGAATGCCGATCACAAAACTAAAAGCAAGTGTCCGTTATGCAGGAGGGTTATGTGCGACAAGCACCAAATGTACTTATGCGTCGACTGCGGTAAATGTGAACAATAATAAGTCATTGAAGGAAAAAAATGCGGAAAATGTACATTTTCAACAATTAAGGGGTTAGGCCACTCTAGAGGCCGGAAAAATAGGCTTTTTGGGGATTTTTTTTTTCAGAAAAACTACAAAATAAATTGAGATTACAAAAAAGGGTGTTTATCATACATATCAGTGACTGTATACAATAATTTTATTGAAGCGATTAATTTCAAAATGGCGGCTGTGCAGCGTTTATCTCAAAACTCAATTTTTTAAGGTGGCCGGAAACATATCTCTGACAATTTTCAACCGATTCACTTGAAATGTTGAATATATCTTGAAAAATACGTTGTCTATGGAAGTACATAGGATTATTTTTTTATATTCCATATTTCATTTGTTATTAACAATTATCTGACGATTTTTTAAGCAAATTTTTCAGTTTCCAAAAATTTGCCTAAAACATCGTTAATAACAAATGAACTAAGCAATATAAAAAAAATCCTACGTATTTCCATAGACAATGTATTTTTCAAGAAATATTCAACATTTCAAGTGAATCGGTTGAAAATTGTCCGAGTTATGTTTCTGGCCAATTTAAAAAAATCAGTTTTGAGATAAACGCTGCACAGCCACCATTTTGAAATTAATCCCTTCAAAACATGATTGTATACAATCACTGAAATGTATGATAAACACCCTTTTTTGTAAACTCGATTTATTTTGTAGTTTTTCTGAAAAAAATCCCCAAAAGCCTATTTTTCGGCCTTTAGAGTGGCCTAAGGCCTTAATCTGCCGAAAGAGTCGATTTTTTCCATTCCTCACTATCCCGAAAATGCTTTAATTAAAACCTTCGAATGAATATACTTTTTGGAAAGACGCTCGACACTGCCGTTTTTCGTATCTGCAAACCTTCCTCTTTAAAAACCTCAAAGAACTTTTTGTATATTTTGAAAAAAATTATGATCTTTTTCTTGCAAGAACGAATTTCACACCGCATCTCCCACTTTCAACGAATGTTTGGGACCTTAATTTTTGTTTTACTTAAAAAATAATTTTTGTCCCATTGAATAAGGATCATTGACTACAAAAAACGTCTGTACATGAAAAAATGCATATTTACCGAAACACAACGATCTGAAAAACGTCTGGGGTCAGACCGACCCCATATCCAGTTAGAGGTTCGTGGCGGAAGTGTGCAGTCGAAGGGTTACAAATCGACGATCGTCAAAGACTCGTGTTTATTGTTAACTTGAATAACACGTATGTTGTTCTGTATTTTTTCTTGATTGTTTTTAAGGCTCTCGATACATGTAACTGAGTGTTTGAAAAAAATGCTAATCTTTTCCGGCTCAACCGCCCCAGAAAAAAAATCGGAATTTTACCACTTTTTTCGGGCCTCCACGATCGAGGGAAAGGGCGAGCAATTTCGATATAGCAAAAATGATTTAGAATTCAAGTCTTATCGTTATCCATCACAATCCCGAATGGACATACATATTAAGGACGCATACACGCAGGACGCGAATTAATGAGGTTCGTTCCAGTCTATCCAGGGACCTCGTCCGATCCTTTCATTCCGCGATTCTTCATTCGTAATCCGCGCCAAGGATCATCTTCCCTTATCATTCTCATTACATTCCTACGTGGTAGCTATTACTTTAAAACGTACCCGACGAGACTTTGGCGCAGTTTTCGACCCTCGGAAATAAATAAATTTTGGTGTACACGCGCCAAAAAGGGTGCGGAACGAGAGGACGGAGCGGCGCGAGCGAGTTTCCACTCGAATTTCAAGGGGTTAGGAGTGATATCAGAATATCGTACGGCTCGTCGTGACCTCGAGATCCCCGAGCACGCCTCAAGATTCACGGTAATTATTATCTAGTTTTCGCGATTATGCGAGAGAAGGTCAATTGAATTAGAATTTCTCCGTGAGATTTTCCAGCCCCTTCGTTCGGAGCCCTTTACTCGCCCTTGTCTCGTATTCGCAGCTTTCTAAGCAAGAATATATATATATATATATATATATATATATATATATATATATATATAGCACCAGTAGCGGGCTCGACTCATTTTCATTATAAAATCAAGTAAGACCATACGTGACAAAATGTCTGGAGCGATAACGAGAAGGAGCCACTGAATTTCCGCGACATTATTTTAATTAGTACATAAATTTCCTCACCCTACTGCTCTATCCACACGCTTCCCAAATTCTTTTTTGATTCTCTCCCACTATTTATTTTTCATAATATACTCCGCTCCCTTTCTTCTTGAAGAATGCCGAAAAATCCTACGTGCCGAACACTAAAAAATTCCCAAACGCTGTCGAAGATGAGAGACGTGTCGGTGACGTCCGGTATTGCGACGACCGCAGCTATTCCGTAGCGAACTCAAACGGTATCGAACAATAAGCATCGCGTTACCGCAAGAAGCGATAAACTACGCGGAAGAATTTCTTTGCGGTAGGCCCGCGTGTACATAGGTCGGAAAGAACCGAGTCCTTTTTGCAGGTTCGACGTCGACTGATTGCCGCGCCACCGCAGTCAGGCAAATGTCAAAAGGGCGCTGCGAGTATCGGTCGAAGCGTTGATTCAAAGGCCCTTCAACGGCCCTTCAAGGGTGGCATGGTCGACCCATATTTTTCGCAAGTTCACTGTACGACGCGGGTACCCGGGGCCATTTGGCCGAGTACACGAAGAGCGAGGAGGAGCACGCGGGAATGTCACCGGATATGTGAATGGAAAAGGGCTTGTGTCAGCCCTTGAGGCCTGTCCGCGGTTAAGGGTTGGATAGAGTCCGAACGTGCGTGCGGCGACCACAAACGAAAAGCTTTACGACTCTATGGAACGTCCTGCTCTCTCTCTCTCTCTCTCTCTCTCTCTCTCTCTCTCTCTCTCTCTTTCTCTCTCTCTCTCTCTTTCTGTCACTTCCTCTCGCTTCTTACCTCGTCATCATTCACCTTCCTCTCCTTTTATCCTTCCAATCCCAATCGTATATCACCACATGCGGTTACGAAACAATTTTAACGCTTCCAAGACGTGCCGTCAAAGGATCCGGGTATCGAGAGTACGCCGTTTTTAGTAGTCCCAAATTGTGGGTCCGTCTGGTCCTCCATGGATTCCTACCCAATGAAAATCAAGTGACGTCCTTCAATGACGCGGCTGCAAAGTGCCTAAAAGGATGACGAAACTTCCGCAGTAGCGAATGACCTTCAACGACGGTCCAGCGAAGAATCCTGTGACAGGGTTCCCCTGGCAATCCGAATGCCTGAACGGGGTATCCCTCTCTGGAAGCACAATTTGAAGGGCAGGATGATGACTTTTTTGCTAGCAACACATTGGTTGGAATGAATGAATTTTTTCCCTGCATGTTCTACATGTGTTTGTGGTTACAATGTAATTTTTTCAGAAGAAAACCTTTCAAAGTGTTCGTGGTGCTGCAGCTGGCATTGCAGTCGTCCAGCGGCGAGGCCCGAAACGGCGGGATCTCCACAGGCTCGAATGTAATCTGAAACGAAAACAAAAAATGGTTTCTCCAAATATATCCAACTGGCTATGGGTTCAAATTTCGAAAAATACGAAAAATGACAGCTTCTCCAAAGAAAACCTCATTTTTTTCTTGAAAAAACAGCATGCTGAAGTTAGTGTTATTAACAAATGATTCATCCAATTAAAAAATGCGCTCGTGAACAGAAAATGACTACTGTTTGAACGCTAACTGTGCAAATTTAAGTCAATAGTGTGGAAGGTACTCAAGATTTCAGTCCCGCCATGTCGACATATGTACCCAGGTAGGGAATCAAAAGGCTGACGATGGAAACAAACTTGTGCGAGCCTTGTTTCACCGAGCCTGAGTGAGACAGACCTGGGCCAGGTTTCATTGCATCGTTTGGAGCAGCCTGGAACCAAGACTGGCTGCTTAGCCGAAAATCAGGGTTATTTCAAGCTTTATTCAGCCAGAGAATTTTAAGGCTAAAACATCAAGGCTGGATGCAGGCTTGTTTCAGGTTGTGATGAAATAAAATAAATTTTAAATAATATTTTTTCTGTACTTTTATGAAAAAAAAAAATTAGCATTAAATTTGTCGGGTGCGAAGGCACGAAAAACGAAAGCGAAGGAGGCAGCTCAGAACATTTAAACATATTCTCTTATCGACATTTATGAAGTACACAAAAAAGTTTTTTTCTCGTCACATACACATTTCGTATATACTCACTCTCTGGGGTTTGCGTACACTCTGTGTATTACGTGTCCCATAAACAATAAATAAAATAGAGTATTGTGTTTAAAATATTTTATATATATTTTATAACAAATAATATAATGAATAATAAATATATATATAATAAATAAAACGAAATCTTTACAAATTTATTAAATTTATCCCACTGTAGAATATAGAAAATTAAAAACAGGCCTCATATAGCCTCGAGAAGAGTTTGGGATAAGCCTGGTCATAAATGCTCGTGAAGGCTTCATTAAGGCTCGTTTTGAACCTTGTTGTTTCGTCGTTTCAGGCTTAGTACAGGCTTTCCTACCAGCCTTTGATCAAGCCTGTGTGCAACAGCCTGAAACCGCGTTATCATTCAGGGGTTCAGCTAGGCCTGAAATCAGGCTGGTGCTCAGCCTGAATAAAAAAATGTGAGCCTTGTTTCCGAGCTTGACGAGCCCTTTTTTCATCGTCAATTCCTACCTGGGTAGTTTCAAGATAATCGCGTTCAAAGTTTTGGTACATATTTTACATGATCTTGTGAAATATTGTCGTTTTACGGCCAATCAGCGATTCCGGCACCATATTAGTGTCCTTCCTCAACATCGAGATGGTGTTGCACACCTAATCTATGCAATCTGCGGGTAGTTCGGGAATCATCCTTAACCCGACGCCCACTGTTCCACTAAAATGGGAGTAATTTCGTCAATTTTTAGAATTCCAAGGTCCGGTTGGTCTTAAAATAATCTTGAAAGTTTACACTATAAAAACATGCAAAAACAAACGATTTTTTTAAGTTTCCAGAGTAGAATACCCCGGGAAGAGCGAGGAAGCAATGGGGGTAGTGAAGGAACACAGTGGGCAATGGTCCCTTACATCGAAGGAGGATCCACTGGTTAGTTCTTCCAACGGAGGGTGGTTCAAGGAATGATCAGAAAACGAGAAGAGACCACTGTGTTCTCAAGAAAAAGCTACGTCTCTCGCTCTCCATTCCGTCTCTCGATCTTGTATCATCGTCCTTGTGTACGAGGGATTGAACGCCCCGGCTAAGCTGCCTCTTCCTTTCATCCGATAAATCAGAAGTCGTAAATAACATCGAGCCGAGAAAGAGGAAAGCGACGTTCGTGTATATAGAAAAGTCCACTCGCGAGAGAAACACGAAGGAAGAAATAAAGAGAACGATAGACTGCGCAAAGGACCCTTCGTCTTCCACTATTTTAGCCCATGAGTGCTCACCACTTGCCTGTACACACATATCCAATATTCTTTCACTCGACCCACACGAGCGATCTTTTCTTTTTCCTCTTACGACTGTGGCATCGTTCGAACTCGCATCTATCACCTCCGCTTATGGTCCCTCCTTCGAACGCTCGTCCTCGATCAAATCTCGTTCATCTGCTGCCGGTCGCGAGAGATCCACGAGGATTAGAAACGTAAGCGGCAGTCTTATACCGTAATATCCGTCATAGCAAAGAAGCTCTGCTCTGAGTGCTGGACGTATCACGAGAAATCTCATCCGGATAAATTTCCTCGACTTTAATAGGGGATGAAAATATTGCGCGAGTCGCAACCCAATCGCGGCCAGTTTTTCTACACTTTTTTTCTCGTTGGTTGTGAGATTTTTTGGGATAGTTTCACCTGGAAAATTGGGATTTTCGCGCGGGGAGGAACGGCGAGCGGGGAGGAGAAAAGGATGAAGAAGGAGCTGGTCCAGGAGTCTTGGTACTCTTGTCGACGAGAGGATGGGCCTCACGTATCACTTTGTCGTCCGCCGTGCCAAACGAGCCATAAATCCTAAACGCATTCATCAATCTCGGAGCTAATTTTTTCTCCCTTTAATACATAAGTGAGTAACATCAAGGATTTTTTTCAGATTTTTTTCTCTATCTGTTTCTGAGCTTTAAATGGTCAAACATCGAGATCAGTTTTTTCTTTACTTCTGTTAGAAAGAAAATTGGAATTCTGCCGTGTCAAACAGGCCATAAATCCTAAACGCATCCATCGATCTCGAAGCTAATTTTTTCTCCCATTAGTACATAAGTAAATAACATCAAGGATCTTTTTCAGATTTTATTCTCCAATAGTTTTCGAGCTAAAAATGCTCAAACATCGAGTTCAGTTTTTTCTTTACTCGTGTTAAAAACATTTGAAATTCCACTGTGCCAAACGGGCCATAATACTAAACGCATACATCAATCTTAGAACTAATTTTTTTCTCCCATTAATGCATAAGTATATAACATCAAGGATTTTTTTCATATTTTTTTCTCCAATAGTTTTCGAGCTTAAAATGCTCAAACATCGAGTTCAGTTTTTTCTTTACTCTTGTTAACATGTTTTTTAATTCCGCCGTGCCAAACGGGCTATAAATCCTAAACGGAATCATCCATCTCGGAGCTTATTTTTTATCCCATTAGCACATAAGTAAATAACATTGAGAATTTGTTTCAGATTTTTTGCTCTGATAGTTTTCAAGCTTAAAATGCTCAAACATCGAGTTCAGATTTTTCTTTACTCCTGTTAAAAAAAATTTCATTCCGCCGTGCCAAACAGGCCATAAATCCTAAACGCATACATCGATCTCGGAGCTAATTTTTTCTCCCATCAGTACATAAGTAAATAACATCAGGATTTTTTTCAGATTTTTCTCTCCGATAGTTTTCGAGCTTAAAATGCTCAAACATCGAGTTCAGTTTTTTCTTTACTCGTATTCAAGAGTTTTGAAAAATAGTAATGATAATAATAATATCACATCAAGATTAAATAAAAGAATAATACAAATAAAAACAAAACGATGATGATCGCTGTAACAATAGTGCGAATAATAATAGTAATAAGTAATAATAAAAATAAATAAAAAATACCAAAAAACGACGCTAAACGGAATGCGAGAGGGAAACTCGTGCGGGATCGTATAATTATATCAATAATAATAATAATTAAATAATAATAATAATAATAATTAAATAAAAAATAGTGTCCTTATGTTACGAGGACTTCCCGAAACACGTGGTGCGTGACACATTGCCGAAGGGTTTTTCGCGAAAGGGCCAAGTGGCAGAGAGCAGGAGGGGGAGGGGATAAGGGAGTCCACGAGAAGGGGAATTCCGTAAGTAGGACTTGTGTGTCTTATTTCTGCAGTTTGTTTGGTGCAGGGTTCTTTGCTAAAGTCGTGAAGAATCGAAGGGTTCTCTGTCTGTATGCCTCCCGCTCTCTCTCTCTCTCTCTCTCTCTCTCTCTCTCTCTCTCTCTCATCTCGGAGCACCCCTCTTCGTACGTGTATCGGGGGATTCTTCTTCGCGATCGGTGTATCACGCTGCTTGAGCTCAGTCGCACACACGTTGATTTATGCCGCTCGCAAGATTTATACGAAAGAAGTGCGGGATTGAGTCGCAACACGGCGCCGAGTTATCGGGCTCGCGCGAGTGGGCAGCGACGAAACGCGAGATAAAAGTAAAACTAATAGAAGGTCCTGTAAAAGGGCCTATGTGGTTCGAAGGGAACACGAGCCAACGACGCTGCATATCCCCAGCGAGCATGCTCCATATATCGAGACATTGATCGTCACGTGAATGGCGGAATTGACAATTCGACCATTCGTCGTGTGGACTTCGGAAAAATCCATCGCTTCCTTTCGATGAATATCGTCTTGCGAGGTTCGTCGACCGGGCGAAAGATTATGCACGCTTTGGCCGCAAGTGCATTGGAGAAAATAAAATTAATAATGGGCACGAGCGCGGTTAACGTTATTGCACGTATACATGTGTGTGTGTGTGTGTGTGTGTGTGTTAGTGGGTCCGGTACCGCAAAAGGTACCGCCACGTTTGTCGTTACGAAACATTTCGTATGTACGCGCAAAGCGCTCGATTTGCGCTTCGACCGCAATGCTCGTCAGAGACTGCGAGGCGAACGGCGCCGTGACCGAGCCGACAAAAAGTCGTCTATTAGTTATAATTAGACCGCGGACCGATAGTAAATATCAATTAATGCGACGTTGGGAGGTCCTTTCTCTCTCTCTCTCTCTCTCTCTCTCTCTCTCTCTCCCCCTCCCTCTCTCTTTCTTGCTTGCTATACTTCGTGTGATTTACGCTCGTACTTCGTGTGGTACGTTTCCTCGCGGGTTCGATCTTGCTCTCGTTGCATCTACCGTTGTGCCGATCGAGATTTTACGCTTCTACTGATCGATCCGTTAAATTAAGGAGGGTGATAGCATCAGGCGAGGAAAAAAGTTGCTGATTTTCATGATTTTTTCAAAGGGGTTAGGCCACAATAACGGGTATAAAATCATGTGCGAATTGAACAATTTTTTTCGTATGATGAAGTGATTCACTCATAAAATTAATTACACATCAATTTAGTATGAATATCAAGCTGTTAGAAAATGTTATTTTTTTTCAATGTACAAAATGGCCGACGTTTAATATTTTCTTTTGTTATCTTTCTTTTAGGCGCTCCGCGGCGTAACATTTAGCATCCACTTGAATGAAAAGTGTTCGTTGGTTTTTTTATTCAGATTAATCCCGCCGACGCTTCGAGTAACGCCGTCTGACAACATCCGCTGCAATCCGTTTGGAAGACCATGACATACCTCCACCATTTTTAAAGATTAATCTAAAAAATACCATTTGACAGCCAAAAGTAGTAATAAACGTTTCAAAACTGTTGTGCGATCAACTCCTAGTGATTCTGCAAGCTCAGCTAGCATCTGACATGTGTCTTCATGAAGTAATGCATCCAATTCGGCACATCAAAATCATTATTTTTGAAGCGTATAAACCAACCTCTGCATGTTCTTTCCGACAGAGCGTGGTCGCCGTAAGTCTCATCAATATTTCTGTGTGCTTCAATTGCAGATTTTTTTCTTTCAATAAAGCGGTGCAATAAAATTCCCCGCAAATACTCTTTTTTGGCACGAAATTTGACATGTTTGACACTATAAAAAAAAAAGTGAAATCAAATACACTGAATTTCAAGTTCGCTCATAGTACTTCTTTATAGATCCGTTACCATCTTAAGGCGTTAGCCCCACTTGTAGCGCAAAAAAGGCCTTTTTCATGATTTTTTTTTAAAGAAAACTACAAAACTTTTTCAATCGATCAATATGCCATCTTAAAGAACACATCTTGGAGAACTTTCAGTAATTTTTTTATTGAAAAATATTACATTGTTTAGTGGCAAATGGCCGTCGATGAAATAATGTTTTTATATACACGGTTTGCGGTGACCAACATTGCGGCGAAGTGGATCATCTGAAAAAAAAAAGGCGGATGGATTTAGTCAAATATAAGTATAAACTAGTCTTTAATCGAAGGATTGTAAAAAATATTCATTTTTCACAAAATGGCGGACAGTCAAAGTTAATGGTTCGATTTTAACGAAAAAAATCGAACGACTAAAGACTACATTTTTATGTATTAAATAAGCCTGCAAAATTTGAAGAAGTTACACAACGGATTCGTCTCTTTCAACGCTCATATCGCAGTCAATTTTGTTCGGATCGACTTGAAATTTTCAGGACATATTCTCAGATACTTAAACTTCAAAAAAATGCAATGAAAAAAAATCGATTTTTTTCCAAATCGCAAGTGGGGGTAACCCCTTAAACGACACACACGCAGTTCTGGTAACGCCATCTGTTGCCCAACATCGAGAACTTATTCAACGCCCTAATAAAAAATATTGAAAAACAATAGAGTTATTATTGTCCCACCACCCTTAAAAAAAACTTAAAAAATCAATATCTCGAAAACTGTTGCGAGTCGCCAAAAATCCCTTTAGGGGTTGTCTTAAAATATTAAAAGGAAGATTCGTGCTAAATTTCAGCTCGGAGGTTGGGAGTTTTCGGAACGTTATCCCAAAATCTTCGTTGCAAATACGCGTTAAGACCCTACGCTACAAAATGATGCCGTCAAAAAATTAATTCTAAAAATGTCTCGCTCGTGCCCCCAAATATTGGTGTGTCTGATTCTCGTGAGGTGGAGAGCCACAGCCTTCTCCGTTCGTCCGTGTTTGCGAATGTGTGTGTGCCCCACACCAACGGGGGATCTGTTGCCTTTAATGGAGCCGATAAGGCCTGATGCCCGAATATATTGTTACCTATTACTTATACACCGATAAAGTGTCTTGTGACTGTCATCGAGTCCGGGTCTTGACAAATGCGAGCCAATATAAGCGGAGCTCTGCTTTTTCGAAGAACGCGAATCTCTCGCCCGTGTGCCACTCCGAGCACGTGTTTTTTCTCTCTCCTATGCCGCACGTGTGCTCATGTGCGCGAGATAAACCGGTTCAAAACGCTATCGATGTCATTACTCATTAGCCTCGCATTAATTGTATATCCGTTTGTGCGAAACGAGGCACTCTTGACAAATCGTTTCGTTGCTCTTGCCAGAAGATTCCGCAAAGTCCGCGCGCCTCTCCGATAATTGGCCTCCTATCAAATATTCATTACTCAATGACTCGATTACGCGAAAAATCGTTTCGGAGCTTCACTCGCAATTAGTATTGATTCGCTTGCCTACGATTCGCCTGATCATTCCTTTCGCTAAAGGCTTGCAGAAATCCTCGAGACTCGCTGCACGACGTGTGTGCATTTATTGAGAAATAAATGGGACCGAGCGCGTGGAGAGGCGCGAGAGAGAGAGAGAGAGAGGGGGAGAGAGAGAGAGAGAGAGAGAGAGAGAGAGAGCGCTTAATCAAACAAAGTACGATTAATCGACGAGCAAGCATTTTCACGCGTTCGAAACAAACGTTCGCACGAGGGTTGCTCGTTACTTTTGCCACATGGAAATAAGTCCCGCTCCAGGTGAAATTGGCGCCTTCGAACACGACAACGAGCTCGAGCGTGTTTTCAAAGTGAGAAAAAATAGCCCGAGAGGACGAGGCGTTTGTCATCGAAGAGTCAGAAATTAAGATGCGGCTCGGACGGCCCTGCGCGATCAGCAATCCACGAATACAACAATGCGAATGATCCCATCCATCGGGAGGAGATTTAGACGAAGAAAATTCTGATTATCATGACTTTTTTTTTACGGAAAAATTTGTGCGCCAATTTTGAGACTCAGAGTATGTTTTATCACTACTTTTGGCCGTTACGTGTTTTTTTATGTTTATTTATTAATCGTTAAAAATGGAGGTATGGCACGGTCTTTTTATCGGGTTGCGGCGGATGTTGTCAGACGGCGTGACACGTCGCCGACGGAATTAATCTGAAAAAAAAGCCAACGAAGATTTTTCTTTCATTAAGGGGAGACATACACCTAGATGGTTGAAAAAATCGATTCAGAAACTATGAACATTCCGTCGACCGTAAAAGACCTACAATATGGGCCTGGTATCGATGATTCCATGTAAGTTGACAAATTTCATGATTTATTCATTCCCAAATTTTCAAACGCGTTTTTCTCAAAACCACGTTTTTCAAATCGGTACTTAAAATTTCTCGAAAACCAATGAACCGATTGCCTTGAAGTTTTTTGTGGTTATTCTCTACACCATTATCTAGTACTTGTCATGGGATTTTTTTTCCGTTACTTAGTTTTTGTTTTATAGGCAAAATAATGACTAATTTTTGGCCCAAAAATCACTATTTATGTTCAAACGTCCGCCATTTTGTCCTAAATCGATATTTTCAAAATCGGCTATGACAAGTACTAGATTATAGTATCTAATTTAATAATCTTTTTGGTTTTTTTTCAGATGATTTTTGAAGAAAAGCCAGTGCGTATACGCAGATTTTTTTACGACGCTCCAAGGATCATACAATATCCTTGTATATTTTTCATATTTTTAAATAAAGAAAATTAAACATATTTTTGAATGTATATACTTTTAGATAATTAAAACTCCAATCCGAAATTTCAAATAATTTTCCTCAAAAAATTCACAAAAATGACCTTTTTTCCGGCTCCTAGGCCCGGCTCCTTCCCTTAATACTGATACGTATTTATACACCGTCTTTTACTGAGCCCTTCAATTATTATACATTTTTCAACATAATCTACTATGCTCTTACATATATATTCAATTCAAAACGAAATGAATAAACAATCAAAAAACAATAATGGGAATTTTCATGCAAATAAAAAAGTAGTAAATAAGCAAAATAAAAATTATGAAGTTTTATGAAAGTTAGCATTTTATGAAAACCAGCATCTGAATGGATCAGCATCTGAATAGAGGCTGATGTGGATAAATAAAGTTGAGACTTCGGAAATATTGAATGTAGGTAATAACACATTAAGACTATTCAACGTAGTAAAAAAAAAAAGTAAAAGTAACTTAAATGGAAATAATAACAATTATGATGATATTTTAAGGTTTTCAACTCTGATATAGGAATATCAGTATTAATCGATGACGAGTATTAATCGAGTTTGCATCGTTGGAATGCAGCGAAAATTAATTCTTTTCAATTCCTCAAATTTAGTTTGGCCGATTGAAGCTGTAAAAATCTCCCACATGTTTTTACGTATTTTTATTAGAGATTTAACCCCTCAATTTGCAAACAAAATCTTTCAAAACAGTCAAAAATACAAAAATGAAAAATGAAGGAAGAAAAGTCGTTGCATTGCAACGATGCAAACTTCGCCGTAATATTATCCGAGTCCAGCATCGGTTTTTCAATATCGGATTTTTGGTGTGATATTCCGATTTTTCAATATCACCGAAAAACCGTATTCTAATTGAAAATTTGGAGGGTGTATTCACCACATGACAACGAATTTACTCTATACATTCGACTCAAATGGTAACCTATCGTCATTGTTCCGAAACTCCTCAATGGATTCTCCCGCCGACAAAAATACGATCGGGGAAACGATCCTCACACATGAGGATCGAGCAAAAATCAGGTGGGGATCGAAAATTCGCACGATCAATATTCAGAAGGACCGAAATTTCGAATTCAGCAATGGGCCTATGCAGGAGGTGAGCAGCAACGGAAAAGCATGTTAGGAGCCCATAGTAGGATTTCCAGCCGTAAACACACTCAAGTGAGGCTGACATAGGATCAAAGGCCTTCAAGATAGGCTGAAATTTTCGACGCAGGAAAGGATAACATTTCGAATAATTTAACCTTCCGTATTATGTGAGTTCATAATTCTGTCGTTTCGAAATCCTTGTCATTCTATATTTGGTCATTCGACATTTTGACCCCCACCCCAAAAATCCAATTACCGTATGATAAAATCGATCATCCTTTTTTCCTGCACCGACAATCTGGCTGGCGAGTCCTTTATGCACAGGTGATATACACGTACCTGTACAACGGCTTGAGGAGGCCGTAGCAGGGGGGTGGAGGGGTGGAAGATCGCGACGAGGCGCGTTAAGGGTGGAGGGGCTGAAAAGAAGGAGAAAAGACGGGATCTTTATCGCCCTCGGCTCGTTCAATTCGCATAATAAACAATCCTCGCGCGGGTGAGGGACTATATAAGCGGGGCGAGAAAACCGGAACATATCTCGGCGCTTTCGTTCTCACTCGGGTGGATCGAGAGCCGCGCACCGGGCGGCGGCCTCGGACAAATAAACTATTATCGTCGGCGACAAGTTCTCTCACGCCTGACCGCCTGATACCTATAGGACAAATTCATACACACCGATGTGTCCACCCAGACGGACACTCGGACGCACACGGACGAGTATTCCTATAAGTGACGTAGCTACATGCCGTAACCTGGCGTACGATGTGGCTGAGCTACGATGTAGCGAGCAGAAGAAGAGGATGAGGTGGATGGAGGAAGCCTTGAAAGCCGAGGCGCGAAAGAGGTGCCTGAGCGAAAGGGAACGAGCGTGAATCAAACGACTCGCGCGAAACCCGCCCAGGAATGCCTACGGACATCGAAACATAGCAATGCTTTATGGTGGTCCTCGGCTGAACCTGATTTATAAGTGCATTACTATATACCACGACGAAGAGGGTCAGAGATGGCGAGGGAGAGAAAGAGAGAGAGGGAGGCGCTACATACCACATCCTGAAGACATGGAAAAGGAAAGAAAGGCGTAAAAGGTCGAGCATGGACGACAGGGCGCGCGATACTCCATGTGGCAATCCGTATCCTATTGGTATCCTTTCCATCCCCAACCTACCCAATGACGCGCCAAACTTCCCGACACTCGCCTATGCCTTCTCGCGTTCCTATTTCACGACCGCCTTCGTGTCCAGACAGCCGAGATTGTACCAGACGGATTCGCATACTCATTGGACGTTCACTTGATTTTTTGGATAAATTAACTTCCCCTGATAACCTCACAGACCTCTGGCACATGGTGATGGACGTTTGAGGAGGTTGGAGCGGCAGTCATTATACGAGTTTGAATTGGAAAAAAATATATTTCGTTGCGTAGACTGTACTGAGTCTTTACGAATTTTTTGAACTTTTTTCACCACGAAACACCAGAGATAAAAAATAGTTTGATGTGTGGAATCTTACGTGCGATTTGGGGGGCAAGACGTTCGCGCTATGGGTGATGTCATTTTTTTTACATTTAGCACCGAGATGAAGAATTTCTAACTACGGATTAAAGCAGAGTAGACCTTTGTAAACATTTTGAAAAAAAAACCCACATAGCCGATCGTAAACCATATATATCAATATTGAACCATCAAGGTTTGATGAAAGATTATGAATCTTGACTGGCGAATGAAGAGCATTGCTGCCAACCTCAGTGGCCAACAAGTTGCCGTATTTTGGCAACACTTAATATTGATTCATTTTAATGATAAATAATCTTGTGGCATAAATATAAATAGGCATAATTATAAATTACTTAAAATTTCATTCTTAGTTGTATAAAACGTTCGCTGACGCAGTTTTTTATTATAATCATCGATGATGTTATACTTTTTCAAGTTGGTTTCAACAAAAGTTTTTCTTATTTACGTATCAAAATATAAAAAAGCATTATTTTGCCCTTCAATTTAATATTTTATAAAAAGTGGGCATCTACAGGATAAATCTAGACTTCATGTGCATTTTTTTTAGGTTTATTAAATAAATCATAAACCGTAATGTGCCTCAACCGGACGGCTCGAACCTGCTCAAATTTGGGATTCGCCTTTTCGAACTTGCATTGGAGGCACTTTAACTCTGTCGTTTTTCGTGCCTGAATAGGGGCACGTTCATCGTCCTGGATAATTGATGGGACGGTTTAACTTAACCTAATTTCGACTGGCAACGAAAATTTTCGGAAATTTTCGAAAATTCATCGTGTTCTGATGATTTTTTTGACGGGCCAAATCGTCCACTGCGCTACGCCAAACCAGCCCGTTGAGATTTAGACTTTTGTTCTTGCGTTGATCTCGAAACGATGTTTTCCGATGCACTTCAAATTTCGGACAGAGCATAGTTTATAACATTTTCTATCATATGACTGAAAGATTTTTTAGATATGCTTATCCATTTGTTAATAACAAATGATCAAAGACAATATTTAAGTCGAAATTCGAACTTAAAAAAAAAATATGCTTATCCATTTGCTAATAACAAATTATTAAAATCAATTTCTTCAGTCGAAAGTCGAAGTTTTAAAAAAATATGCTTATCTATTTGTTAATAACAAATTATTAAAATCAATTTCTTCAGTCGAAAATCGAAAGTTTTTTTGTGACAGCTTGCTATTTTCATAGTTTTCAAAATGTCCACAAAGTATTCGGTCGTACGAAAGTTTCATTATTATACATAAAAATATACTTTTTTAATTTTTCATTTCTGATCACCTTAGTTAGCAGAACCAACCTACGCCGATTGACCACGCAGCAACGGCGTGACTTTGTTTAAATAATAATAACTCGATTGTTTAACAATATTTTTCAATTTAAAAATAACTCAAACTTGGCGACACTACGTATTGACTGCGTGTAAAATCCTGACCTCGTCGTCCCAATACTGCCGTCAGAAAGAAATATTGAAAATCAACCTGTCTTTTGGGACCCAAGTTAAGGCGTTACCCCCACATGTAGCGCAAAAAAAGGCCTTTTTCATGAATTTTTTTAAAGAAAACTACAAAACTTTTTTAACCGATCAATATACCATCTTAAAGAACACATCTTGAAGAACTTTCAGTATTTTTTTTATTGACAAATATTACATTGTTTAGTGGCAAATGGCCGTCAATGAAATAATGTTTTTACATACACGGTTTGCGGTGACCAACATTGCGGCGAAGTGGATCATCAGAAAAAAAAATGCGGATGATTTAGTCAAATATAAGTATCAACTAGTCTTTAATCGAAGGATTTTAAAAAATATTCATTTTCCACAAAATGGCGGACAGTCAAAGTTAATGGTTCGATTTTAACGAAAAAAAACGGCCGTTTTTTGGCTATAAAACGGCCATTTTTTTCGAAAAAAAAATCGAACGATTAAAGACTACATTTTTATGTATTAAATAAGCCTGCAAAATTTCAAGAAGATCGGTTCATGAGTGTTCGAGTAATCTTGGTCACCGACATCAGAAATGCCATTTG
>CAUJKO010000154.1:0-48175 GCA_963210295.1 Ophion ellenae | reverse complement strand
TTTTGATCCTCAATAGAAGAATAGAAGGTGAAACAACATCCCTTAATTGATTTGTAGCAAAAGTGACACTTTGAATCATTTGGAACACAATGAAACCAAAATGGCAGTGGTTTGAAGCTTTGGAGGGTTGAGTTGGAATACTTTGAGGTGATGAAAAAATCGAAATGTCCTTAGTACATTCAATATTGGCACGTAATCCCATATTCAGAAAATATTCGTAAATATGCAATTTTTCATATTTATTTAAAATCGATTCTCTCGCATAAAAAAAATTGTGATTAATAAACGACAAAAGGATCCTGTAGAGAATACTTTAAAGTTTCCGAACCTTCTTTTTGTTTTCTGTACGAACATTAGTTACCGAGTAATCAGTTAACAAATGCGAAAGTTTTTTTTTTGCTTTGAACGTCGATAACTCAGCGAGCAAAATCGTACAGAGCTCATTGACCACTAGGTGGTCCTTAAAAAGGTCATTTCTGAATTTCTATGTTTCCCAAGGGCCCAGGCACTTCCGAATCGTTAAAAAAAATCACAGCAAAGTTTCAGATCTCAATCTGATCCTAAAGTTTGTCTCACGGCGACGAAAGTTGTACATTTGAATAACATGTATACATTTTTTGTCCCTATATTAATTTATACGTTACTCGGTTGCATGTCACGCTAACGTTTTGTAATTATGTTCGATTTGTACATGATTGTATGCTTTTGGAAAACTGTCACGTTATCTTCACTGTTCTTGAATTGTTCCACCTAAATGAGTATTGAAAATCTTTTTTTTTTTTAGAATCTCACTTTTTTCGCTAGGCGTCAGTCTACTGAGGACGCTCTAAAAGAGGCTGTTTTTGAGATTTGTTTGTGAGCATGCTGTAAAAGATATAGATATGGAGTTTGGAGGGGTGATAAATGAAGTCTAAGTATGTGAAAAAAAAAAATTTTCAATTATTTGTGATATGTTTATTGGGGCCGTCCATAAATTACTTCATTTTAAAATAGGGGGCGGGGGGGGGGGGGGGGGGGGTCTGGTCGTTGGATGACGGTAACGATAATTGGATTATGACGATAGGAAGGATAGGATGATTTGGGGGGGGGGGGGGGGTTAAAAATCAGCCAAAATTGATGACGTAATATATGGACGGCCCCATATGCAAAAATCGTAGCAGAACGTCACTCCGCGAAAAAAAAACACAGGTCCACGCTGTACACGATATCATGAGAACGGTTTATCTGAAATAAAAAAATCAAAGATTTTTCGATTCAATGTGATTGTGGCTATCGTCTGAACTATGAAAAAATAATTGTTATCCATAAATAACAAAATGGCGGACATTAAAAGAAATGAAAAAATGAGTTTTTTGTCATCGTTTAATGTCCGCCGTTTTGATATTTGTGGATAAAAATCATTTTTTCCTCGTTCAGACGATAGCCACACTCATACTGAATCTAAAAGTCTTTGGTTTTTTCGTTTCAGATAAACTATTCTTGAAACATCGTGCACACCGTGGACATATGTTCTTTTTCGTGGCTTGACGATTTTTGCATACAAATATGAATAAATGAATGTTAAAAAATATTTTGTATATACTTTGAGACTTCATTCATAACCCCTCACAATTTTATATCGATATATATTGAAGGATGTTCAGAAAAAAATGCCAAAATAGCCTTTTCTTTGTTGATAAATTTTCTTTAATGTCATATGCACGAGTGTAATATATTTTGGAAGGTTAAAAAAAAATTCCCAAAAAAATATGATTTTCCATACTCATCCGGGTGAAACAATTTAATAAGAACAGTAAATATACCGTAAACAGTTTCAAAAAACATACAATTATGTACAAATCGAAACTAATTCCAAGGCGATAACGTAAGATGCAAACGAGTAACGCATAAATGAACACAGAGACAAAAAATGTACAATGTTGGTCACCGTGAGGCAAACTCTAGGATCAAGGTTGAGAGCTGAAACTTTTTTTTCATTTTTTTTACTATTTGGAAGTGTTTGGGCCCTTAGGAGCATAGAAATTCAGAAATGGCCTTTTTGAGGTCTACCCTACGAATCACTCAAATTAAAGGGGAAGAATCTGGCTAGACGAGCCTTTCAATAAAATCATTTAAAATTCTTTATTGTCTTTGATTTTTTTTGTATCACTTAAGGATGTATGGGACAGCCAAAAATTGTATCTGGTTGAAATTTCCGTACTTTGTGATACAATCAAAATCTGAAAAAATTCAGCAACATTTGGCATATTATAAAAAACGATTATCAATAATAATATTGCCCAAAAGTTATTAACGAATTGTTCGAACAAATAATTTTGCAATAACTGACCACTGTTTTTTCTTGTACGAATCAAAAGTGTATATTTTTCTGAACGCTTATGAATTTGTTCAAAAATTTCTCATAGTTGTGAAATTGTTAAAAAATATTATGAAATATAAACACATAAATGTAAATTTTATATATTTTTTTGTAGACAGTTCAACCATCAGTTCTGAAAAGTTTCAGAGACATTGAACAAAAAATAGCACAAAAACTGCTATTTAAAAAAATTTTAAACGGCAATTTCATAACTATGAGAAATATCGGAACAAATTCATGAGCGTTCAGAAAAATGCACACTTTTGATTCGTACAAGAAAAAACAGAGGTCACCAGAAATTTATTGCAAAATTATTTGTTTCAACAATTTGTCAAAAACTTTTTGGCAATATTATAATTGACAATTGTTGTTTGTAACATGCCACATGTTGCTGTTTTTTTTCAGATTTTTGTTGTAGCACGAAGTACGGAAATTTCATCTCCATACGATGTTTGGCTGGGACTGTCTGTCCCTTACGTAGTTAAAATCAGCCAATGGAAAAAATATTTCAGCTGAAGATGTAAAAAAATTTTGAAATTTGTTTGTCTTCGATTTTTTAATTATCACTCAAAATCAGATAGTGGTAAAAATATTTGAGCTCAATATGTCAAAACGAGAAACTTGCAGCTTCAATTTGCTTTTTTTTTTACTTTGCTCTACGACCATTTTTCGCAGAGTGACAGCTCTGTGTTAATGATCGTAAAATTTGCAGACTTTTTCATTATCCGTTATTTTTTGTGCCTAGTGTATTTGATTAAATAAGAAGTATTGTATATTAATTCGACGATTGCTTTATATTCAGTATTAACATTATGATATGCATTGTAGGGATTTCCCTTTATCTGGGCGCTCATGTCCAGTAAAACGCAAGTGGCATATGAAGCAATTCTGCGCCACGTGAGGGAACAGTTCATGCCAGCCAATATAATAAAATTGGCAATGAGTGATTTTGAGCGGGGATTACGCAATGCGATTACGAGCGTATTCACCTCAGCGCTCAGCACAGGGTGCAACTCTCACTATGATCGGGTAGGTACCCTTCAGCATACTAGATTATATCGTCTGTAAATTTTTAGATTTTTGAGATAGCCACTGAGCTAAAAAACTTGTTTCTCAAAAGTGAAGTGTTTAGCATTTTTTAATTTTTGCAAGGTTTTTCGATTTTCCATTACGAAAAATCTATACTTAATCGTGGAATGCGACCAACGCAAAACAAAGATCGACCATAAATTACGATATTTCAGGCGCTATACCAGAAAGCCAAATCGGTTGGCTTACGCAATTTTCTTCGGAATAATGCCGAGGGAAAAAGTTTTTTCAAAAAAGTCATGGCGTTGGCATACTTGCCCCACTATTTGATCGAGGCCCAGTACGACTCAATCGAAAACAATTTGTCTCCAGTGATCAAAACCAGATTGAATGATTTTCGTCGCTACTATAGGAGATATTGGATCCGAACTGTCACGCCATCTGGTTTTAGCGTGTACGGACTTTCCCAGCGCACGAACAATGTGATTGAATCGTACCACAGTCAGGTTGGCCACAAAATGGGGAATCGCCCTGAGCCGTGGGATTTTGTCGGTAAGTGTTGATTGTAGTATTTGCAAAAAAATCGAGTTCACAAAGTCCATAGATTAAATGTACATAATATTTACATTGTTATGGTAAAAGACAAACTCCTGAAACTGCAAGCCAACGTTCAGACCGACATTCGCCGCCTACGAAATAATTGCAGAATATCACGGCACGCACGATATACGACGATTCAGAAGTACATATTCAAAGGTAGTTTGTACTATATTTATATATGCGGTACATATGAAAGAGTAATAGTAATACATTGCATTTTTTGTTTGGAATAGGACTTATGTTCCGAACGCCTGTAGTTTAATAAGGTTATAATTGCACGGATAATCACTCCATGTAACATAAAACAAAACGTGAGGGTTACAATGTACTAAAAAATTGATGTTAGATGGCTTTTTGAAAGTTGGTGGAATCGCTTATATGTTTAAAGAATACTACCCATGATAAGTCTACTAGTATACTTGTTGATATTTTCAGCGTGGCGGGAATTGCACCTCCGGCAAATTACGCCAACTGAGTTAGTCGACAAAGCGGCATCCTTGAAGGGGAACGTAGATCAGATCATGGTCGGAAGTGTGAATAAGGGATCAAATTGGCAGAATATTTTTTAATTCGTGGGGTTATGTGAACAATGATACTTAAGCGCTAAAAGTAATAAAAATCAACTTTTATAGTGGGTCGAAGCCGCAGAAAACGGAAAAGGAAGAAGCGGCACCACCCGGCAGCTCCCACCGAAGAGACGCTGGAAAAAAATAAAAAGAGAAACAAGAAAAGAAAAGGTAAAACTTGTGGAAATTCAATGGGGAAGAAATGGGAAGGAAATGACTTTTTGCAACATTTCAGAGTTGAGGAAAAAAGCACAGACACGGCGTTGGGCTCAAGCAGCAGAAAATCAGCTTCCTGCAGTGGAAGACAACGTGGAAACCGAAGCCGAAGCAGCTAATAACATCATTTTTGAGATTTTATTCTTAAGATCAAAGAATTCTCAAATATTGTGGATAAACAAAATCTGTCCAAGAACTCATTAGATTATTCCATCATTTGCATCCTTGCATGGTTAAATGCAAAGTATTAACTTTATGACAATGTAGTAAAAAATTTAATTGAGAATGACGTAACATCCTTGTAGAACAAACATTGCATGATTTTCGAAAAGCTGTAGCTTACATCACATTAGTTGAAAATAATCGTAGCGTTATCCGAACAGAAGCAAATTTGAAATCTTCAAGTTTGGAGATACAGCGCTCAAATATTTGTATCATCGACTAATGTCGAGTCATCATAAAAAAGTTAATGCCGAAAACTTAAAAAAAATTGTGCTGACCTTTCGATAGTATGAACATTTAACGGCATGCGCAAGACAGGTGAATGGGGAAAAAATATGTAATGTAAAAGCGGAAAATATGGCAAAAAAGTGGCATCCAGTCAATAATTTCTGAACTCGGAAAATTGTAGAAGAAGAAAAATATTGTATAATTTCCAAATGCGAAGAAGGCGAACGGGTGGGAGTCGGGAGTAAGAGCCGAAGACGTAAGTTATGGGGAAAGAACCGGAAGGAAACAAAGGGGAGAAAACAAGCAATTTTATGAATAATTCTGAAAAATTAGGAAACATTGTTAGCATCGACTAATGTCGAGTCATCATAAAAACGTGAGAGCCAAAAAACTTTTCCAAATTGTGCTGACCTTTGGACAGGATAAACATTTAGAAGCATGCGCAAGAAAGGTGAATGGGGAATAAAAGATCTATTGAGGGAAAAAGAAACTGAAAAAATATGCAAGGAAGACAATATATCCAGAAGGAACATTTCGTGGCGGTCGTAAGAGGGTAAAATATGAAAAAAGGTGAAATACAGTCAATAATTTTTTAACCCGGAGAATTCAAAAATAATAAAAACTGGGAAAAATTACCAAATTACAAGGAGACGAGAGGGTGGAAGTTGGGGGTGAGAGCGGAAGACGCAAGTTATGGGAAACGAAAAGGAGAGAACGAGTTATTTTATGAACAATTCGGAAAAAATAGGAAACATTGTTAGCATCGACTAATGTCGAGTAGTCATGGAAACGTGAGAGCCAAAAAACTTTTCCAAATTTTGCTGACCTTTGGAAAGTATAAACATTTAGAAGCATACGCAAGACAGGCGAATGGGGAAAAAAGATCTCATGATGGGGGAAAAAAACTGAAAATAATATGGCAGAAAGCCAATACATGCTGAAGGAAGATTTCGTGGGAGTCGTAAAAGGGGAAAATATGAAAAAAGGTGACATCCAATCAGTAATTTCTGAACTCAAGGTATAGAAAAGGAACGAGAGGGAAAGAAAAGGGGGGAAACATGTATTTTGATGAACAATTCGGAAAAATTAGGAAAGATTATTAGTATCGACTAATTTTGAGTAATTAAAAAGTAAAAGCCGGATGGGAGGAAAAAATACTTCTATGAAGAATTCGAAAATATAATAAGGATGAACTGAACGAGGCGTTGAAGAAAATAAAAAATGAATGAAAAAAAACAACAGAAAGATGGCAATTCCCGAGCATTTTTTAAGGTGCTGTGGGAGCCGTAGAGAAAGTAATTAGGAAAGGCGTTAAAGGCGAGAAGGTACGCAAAATCGGGCAATAATAAAAATGTTTCAGCTCATGATGTCGAAACTGGAGACTTGAGGCTTCAATTTTTCATCCTGTATAACGCTACGATTATTTTCACCAAATTGTAGCCTATGAAAAATCACTAAAAAATTTTAGCTTCTTTAACATATGTTCCTAGTTTTGCCTAGTACTGTCACGTCCGGAGGGGACGTGGGCATATAACGTGTGGTTCCCTCTTTCTTGCCTACGCCTAGCGCAATAGCACGGGATGAGGGTAAAAAGAGGATGTGCTGGAGGAAGGAAGGATTTTTAAGAAATTTATGGAAATAATCCGATTATTCGGAAATGACTCGTTTCTAAATAACTGTTGATTTATTTAAATCATCCAATTTGGCTAATTCTATAAACGCTCGAGTACAAAGAGTGTAAAAATGTGGTTCGCTTACATTGATGGTTTCGTTCGGTGTCAACCCTGTCGTTCAGGTAGCGGGTGTCGGTCGTAAAATTTAGGGCCTTCGCTAGTGGGCCAGAGGCGGTCGCAGATGGTATCGGTGGCACGCGTACAGTTTTCGAGTACACTGATTCTATTCCGCGTACAATTTTCAAGGATTGGAGATAGTTAGAAAACAATTGATTTTTTTGGATATTATACTGGTTCGAGATATTTTGTCCTTGATAGACGACAACGATAGACTGCGCGATAGGCTTTTTGGAATGAGCGAACTGCTCTGATGCTTGAAGTGCTTGAAGACTACTGACTATGAAGACTAACTACTAACAACTAACTACCAAGTACTGAACACCAAGGTGCTGGGTTGCTCCCTTTATATGTGATTTCTTGATCTCCCGAATTCATAGAGTGGGAGAGATGGAGCATTGACCTCATTTGATTTGGAAATAGAAGTATCATACGTAACGAACGCATGAACCTGGTTCTGGTGGGAGGTTTTCATGGAGGAGGGCGCATCTGCATTCTCCGCACACGAATTCTTTTCCTGTGCTACTTAATTTTACGATCGGGCCTTTTGGGAGTTTTCGGGGCCCTACTGAGATTCATTTGTATATTGCATGTATGTAATCAGAGAGAACGTGGGGACGCAATTACGGATTCTTATGCCGCAGTCACACGAGTCTATTTTCGTGACTTCGTTTCTATCGGGGAAAGCGTAGTGGTTAGGTGCTACGTGACCCTTTAGATATGCATCTCCCTTTTTGGATACTCCTTAATTTTACGACCGGATTGATGGAAACCTTCCCGGGCCTGACTGACGTTGCGCTGAAGGCGCGTTACGTGTTTTTGCTTTATGGCTTTTCCGAGAAGTTGCTCCCAGTGTCCAATACGGTCGTCGAATAGACAAAAAGGGAGGCCGCATGGAGAGAGTGCGCGACGCTCGGGTTCTATTAATGAGCGGCATCTTAACTGTAGAGTGTTAAAAATATGTCGAGGAATGAGAATATTCTTATCGTGCTTATTTTGGTGCACGTGGGTTCGAAGGGGACCGTGGGAGTCCTTGGTCACCTCAGAGTTCAATGTGCCTCCCGACGTGACACCTCCCCCCTTTAGGATTGAGCGTCTCGCTTGATCAGTCATTGAGGGTGGTGACAAAAAATATAGTGGCACGATAGTATGCATTGGCATTGTCATTGATCGACTTACAATTTGACTTAAATATATTCGAAGGTTGGTATCTATTATGACGGTGTAACTTATAGTTATCTTGCGCTTAGGAGGTACGCATGAATTTCATTATCGACTTATAAGAAACCGTATGTGTTTCTTTTAAAAAGATTTTTGTACGAGATTTTTGGTTTCCCTTTTTTAAATTATGTATATATGTTTTTTTTTCCTTTTTTTTACATCACTGTAAGATGTATATTTACGAGTTTTCTTCTTTCTTTTTCTTTAGGAATAGATACTTATTAACTCATTCCAATTTATCTTACTTGACAAGGTTAAAAGAACGATAGTAATGAGGATAGAGAAAAACGTTAATAGGCGTGACTAAAATGATCGTTTTTATACTCGAATGTCTTCTCGTGCGAACTCAAAGGAAAGGGACGTGTTTTAGGACGTTGATCGTACCTTGAACGATCGGAGATGTTAATGTAGAGATCATGTGTTGCAGCGTTGGTCTTGACTTGATCCGTTGGTTCGACAGAAGGAGATGTGACGAGTTTAGAGTTCTTGACCAGTTCCACGGTTGACGTTTTCTTCTTAGGTCACTTAGCCAGGTGCATCAGGAGGTGCGTAACCGAGTCCCTTACTGCACCGATGAGGTAGACCGACCAGCCGTAGACAGTGTATAGGCTGTACGTATAGATCACCGTATCTGTGAGAAGCGTACTCGATCGAACGATGGGTAACATTCGGGTGACACCAGCGTTTGCTGTACCGAATTCAAAAAATTTTCCCCAGGTGCGATTCCAGATTGAGTCCGCTTGTTTGACAGTGTTTTGACCACTGATGCCCCGTGCCATGTTGTTTATGGCAGTGGGCTGCTCTACAGGAAACATGATGTGTTTTCGTACGTTGTCGATGTTTTCTGCGGAATAGATCCCATATGGTAGTTCTGGGTTGGTGTATCGCCAAGTAGACTTCGTCGACGGCTTCATGTTTGCAGGTAGTATGGCTTTGACAGGAGCAGGTATGGATTTGTACCCGATGTCTCCGTAAAGGTAATATCGAGGAAGGAATTACAGGTTGTTTGAGTTCTTGTTTTGGTAATATATGAGTTCGAGGAGTAAGGCCATATTTTTCGTTCCCACGAGTGACAGGTTGATCGTAATATTCATTTAACATTCTTTAAATATTCTTTCAAACTCTTTAAGCCTTCTTTTAACATACTTTTAACATTCTTTTAGCATTATTTTAACCTTCTTTTAACATTCTTTTAACATTCTTTTAACCTGATCAGGTTTACTTCTATTGGTATACATTTAATAACATGTAATACTTCGCTACCTAGTACCGCCATATGGCTTGGAGCTTTCATTAAACTATATGTAAATTCGTCTAGTGCTTGTATACCAGGAGATAAACTATTTTGAAGAATTTAACATTCTCGGTTACATTATTGAATAAGAATATCGTAGTATAGCGTTTAAATTTCTTTCTGGATGTGTCGCTCATCGGATATAAATATAGTGTTAACATTGGGCGGATATCTTTCGAATTAGTGTTAGATAATTCTTAATAGACAGCGTTGTTGTTTTTGGAAATTTGAATTTGTTTTTGGAATTTCGAAGTTGTTTTTGGGATTTCATAAAAGTTATACCCCTTGATGTTTCTGAATAGTTCGATAACAGCCATCTGAAAAAACAGTGTAATTGTTGTGGTTATTTATTTAATTATGATTAAAATCGGATTCGTCGACTCTTGGTGGTTTGTTCTTCTTTTTGTTTTTGGTTTCAGTGTTAATGTGTGAGTATCGCAATCTGTTTTCATGCACTATTCGTGTTTTGTTATTATATTGGATTTTTACGTTACCCTTGTCCAGTTTTTCTAGAACCTTATGTGGTCCAGTATAATGGTCTCCGAGTTTACCAGGTCTCGGTCCCTTTTGGAGGTAGACGTAGTCTCCTACCTTAAAACTTTTAGGATTCGCATTTTTATCATAATATTTTTTTGACCGATGTTTGGATGAGATTAAATTTTCGTAAGCAAGGTTTCTGATTCCGTTTATTCGTGTTATCAATTCGATTAAGTATCCACGATAAGTGGGTAGTTGGTCTGATTCGCGAAGAGGTTCACTCGACGGGACTCTTGCTAGTTTTCCAAAGACTACCTCATAAGGAGTATGTCTTGTGCTTTCGTGAACACTAGTGTTGTATGAAAGCATAGCTAGTTCCAACCATTGATCCCATTCGTTATCCTTATCGGTATACTGTTTCAAGAATTCGGCTAGCACGTGGTGAGATCTTTCAAGGGATCCATTGGACTGGGGGTGAAACGCTGTAGTTCGGTATTGCTTTATGCGGAAGCGTTTCGCGATTCTTTTCATTAGACCGCTTAGGAAGTTACTCCCCTGATCTGTCAGTAATGCCTTGGGTGCGCCGAAAACACATATGAATCTTTTTATGAATGCATCAGCGACTGTTGTCGCAAGTGCGTTTGATAGCGGGATAGCAACACAATACTTTGATAAATGGTCTTGAATCGTGAGAATGTACTCATTTTGATTTGAAGTACGTTGCATTGGACCTACAATATCCATCGATATTTTTTCGAAAACTGTACCTGGAGTGTCAGTAATTATCATCGGTTGTTTCGTTTTTACCCGGACTAATTTTTTTAGTTGACATTCGAGACATTGTTGAACTCTTCTTTGAATATCGGACTTTAGATCTTCCCAAAAATATTCTCGTTTAATTCTATTATATGTTTTTGAAACCCCTTTGTGACCTCCAATTGGAGATTTGTGCATTTCATAAAAAATAGAATCTCGTTTTTCGAGTGGCACATAGTGGAGTGTTCCTAAGCAGATTATTATTTTTGTTTCACTGGCTTTGAATGATTCCTTTATGATGTTCAAGACGTCGGCCCATATCATGTGCTCGATGTGATTACTGTGGCAAATACTTAGCGATTGAATTTTGAAGTTTACGCAAAGATTCCTTAAGTCTTTTACGCTTTCTTTAACGTTTTCCGATATGAAAGATAATGATCCAGAATACTCGCCTTTAATAACTAGAGCAAAGTGATATTTTTTTCCAACTTTGGTACTGTAGGCTTGACCCTCTGTTAGATTTTTCCAAGAAGGTAGCTTATTTAATTCTTGCAATTTTTGTGATCCAGGATCACAAGGATTTCCTTGAGAATCGATAAAATAAACCAGATTGTCGTTACGGAAATGAAATAACTCTTTTGTCTCAATACAATTAGCGATTTTAAATTGGGACGTCGTCGAGTCCCTTGCAGGAAGATCCTCGTCTTCGGAGGTCAATGGATTATTGGAACTGGCATCTGAGTCTGTGGAAGTATCGGAATTTGGGTCAGTGTGTTTTCGGGAAAAGGAAAAAGGCTGTGCCTTGCGCTGGCTAGGGCCCTCAGCTGTTTTCGGATCAATGGCCTTCACGGGCCTTCTGGCGCGTGCCGGCTTAAGTACCTCGGCTTCTGTTTCCTCGTCGCTACTCTCCTCGTAGTTTATGCGTTTACGTGCGCGGCGGGACTGGCGTCGAGGTATGGGATGCAAGTCTGACTGTTTAGGGTTAGGTGCGTTGACCCTGGTCATGGTCTTTTCGCTTGATGTTTCGTTTTCCTGTTGCGTTGTTTTCCCTAATTCCGGAGGTATATTGTTTTTTGCTTGCGAGCGAGTAACAACGTTAATTTTTTCTTCATAAGGTATATGATGAATTTCGGCTTTAGTCGTGAAGGTTGTAGGGTTTTCAGGTTTTCTATTATTATTGTCAATCTCTTCTACATCATATAGGAAATCCTGTATCGGGACTTTTGATTTTTCAGCTTGACCTTTTTGACTATTGATTATCGTTTTTACGTCTTCTAATTTCTCTATTGGGTTTCGCGATAGTGCATCGGCATTCGAATTAAGTGTACCGGGTTTGTAGATGACCTCATAATCGTATTCGGAAAGCTTGAGTCGCCATTTGAGCACACGTGCGTTAGCGTCTTTAGCGGTTCTAAACCAAACTAAGGGCTTGTGATCTGTAACGAGAGTGAACCTTCTGCCATAAATGTAAGGTCGGAAGGCTTTTACGCTGTGAACGATTGCCATAGCTTCCTTCTCGTATGTATCATACCGAAGGGCTGCACCGCGTAACACACGCGACGTGTATGCTATGGGTTTGTCTTTTCCGATTTCGCCTTGTGATAGGACTCCGCCTAAAGCGTATCCGGAAGCATCAGTGGTGATAATAAATGGTTTGTCGAAATCGGGGTACTGGAGGATAGGAGCTTCGCATAATTTATTTTTGAGAATTTCGAAGGCTGTTTGCGTTTCGTTTGTCCATACAAACTCGGTTTTATCTTCTAAGAGATGAGTTAAGGGCTTCGCGATTTTTGAGAAGTCTTTAATGAATCTGCGGTAATATCCAGTCAGACCTAAGAATTGGCGAATATTTTTAACGTTCTTTGGAAGAGGGAATTCTTTTACTGCTGCTAATTTGTTAGGATCTGGCTTTAATCCATCTTTTCCAATTATGTGGCCGAGGTAAGTTACTTCTGGCCTAAGAAATTCGCATTTGTCCGGCTGCAATTTGAGATTAGCGTTTCGTAATCGTTCCATTAAATTGTGAATTTTGTCGCCGTGTTCCTTTAAGTCTTTTGCGTAAACGACGATGTCGTCAAGATAGACAAATAGGGATACTCCTTGGAGTCCGCTAAGGACAACGTCCATTAAGCGTTGGAAGGTCGCCGGAGCGTTTTTAAGCCCAAACGGCATTCGAGCGAACTCATAATGCCCGTATGGCGTGGAGAAGGCTGTCTTTGGTTTATCTGCAGGATTCATTTCTATCTGGTGGAAGCCAGATGCTAAATCGAATATGGAAAAATAAGCTGCATTTCCCAATTGATCCAAGATGTCAGTAATATTCGGTAGTGGATAGGAATCGCCGATTGTTTTTTCGTTAAGGGCTCGAAAATCTATAACCATCCTCCAACGCTTGTTGCCATTGGAGTCCGGTTTTTTGGGTACAATCCAAACAGGACTGTTATTTGGGGATTCCGAGTGATTTATGATGTTGGATTTTAACAGCTCGTCTACCTGATTCTGGACTTCGCCTTTAAGGGCTTGTGGAAACCTATATTGCTTGGTGTTGATCGGAAGGTCATCGACTGTCGGAATCTTGTGTTTGAGTATATGGGTAGCTCCCAGAGGTTCATCCTTTATGTGGAACCGGTCTGCATAAGTTTCGATAATATCTTCAACATGTTTTAATTCTTCGTCTCCCAAATGGTCTAGACGCAAGAGATTTTTAATGATTTCTGGACGTTCTGAATTTTCTTCAATTATGTGTGATGTTGATTCAGAGATAGAAATGGCGTTTAGGCCTTTTTCAAAAATTGTTTTTATGTTCAAATTTTGATTTTCATGTTCATTTTGATTTGGACTTTGTTTTTGATGTTGATTTTGATTTTGTTTTTGATTTTGTCTTTGTTTTTGTTTTTGATTTTGAATATTTTCTTGATTTTTGATTGTTTTCATTTTCCTTTTTGTTTTTGATGTTTCCTCGCTACTGGAATTTTTATTTATTTTTCCCTGATCATTGCCCTCATCGGAGCTGCACCAGGGTTTTGATTCGACTTTTCCTGTCGAATTTTTTGGATTGGCCACTTTTGGGCCCTGGAATAGCGTAGTTGACTTGCAATCTACGACTGAAATAGAAGGATCACGAGGACTTGAATTGGAATTGATAATAGAATTTGGACTTGTCGCTGATTGATTTATTTTCAACACTTCATTGATTCTAGTTCTTGCCCTTTCCTCGCTACGAGAATTTTTTTTTAATTTCAAATTGGCCTCTTTTGGGCTCTGGATTTGCGCGATTGTCTTGCAATCGGCGTTTGGGATAGGAGGATCACGAGGGATCGGACAAGGACTAGAGATCGTCATGCAATCTGCGTCTTCAATCGAATCTTCGACAGTGGTGAATTCTTGTAATTTTATGACTGGCACGGGCAGTCTTATGATCTCATTAGTGGTATTATAAATTTTTAAATGGGCCTTGCCGTTAGTATTCGTTACCAGGCAATCGCCAGCGTAAACACCTTTATGGATGGTTAAGGGTGGGATATAACCTTCCTTTAATGTGCGGTTTTCGATTTTCACATGGAAGGCCGCCTCCGAACGCGCGGGGATTTCAATTACCTCGTCGGGTTCGTTCGTTTTTTCGAAAGGCACTGCCTTATTTCCACATTCGAAACACTCTGTCTCGAAATTTATTTTGGATTTTGTTTGATAAAAGTAACGGGTCCCTAATAAACCGGGGTGTGGGATTCCTACCTCATCGGGTATAATATGGAATAAGGCCTCGAATCCGAATACTCGCAGCATTACGCTTCCTAATCCAAAGACTGGAGGCTCGGATATTCCCTTTAATCTAATGATATCTTGTTCGTCGATACCCGCCAAATTTTTTACATATTTTTTTTTAATCAAATTTGGGATAGCGCCACTGTCTAACAGTACCGATATTTTACCCACTTCCGGTAGTGCTCCGATACACACCGAGGGTAGTTTATCAAATCTTTCTGAGTCTATTGTGTAGGTTGGATATCTTCGTTTGGCGCAATCATCGTGACTGTTGTCACCGGACGCGTTGGAAGCCCGGACCCTCTCGGCGCGTCCGTCCGAGGGGGATTTGGGCCGTTTCCCGGCTGATTTCGTGAATTATAATATTCGCGAGTACGACAATTTTCAATGACGTGTCCTACCCTTTTACAATACCGGCAGACATTTGGGTTAGAGTTAGACGCTTCGGTTTTTAGCTGGAAGCACTTCTTGGCAGTATGTCCAATTTTGTTGCAAATTTGACACTGAGGACTGTCCGACTGGCGTTGCCAATTGGCTGCGAAAGTTGTGAATTTATTTTGAAAATTGCATTTTTCAGCATTGTGCCCTGGTTTTTGGCACAATTGACAATTTATGGAACGGGAACCTTGATTATTATAGCATCTATCTGCAGTGTGACCAGGTTTTTTACAGATTTGACATGAGACAGAGCTTTGCTCGTTTGGCAGTCTTCGACATTCGTTGGCACTATGGCCTTGATTTTTACAAATCTGACATGTGAGAGATTTGAATCGACAAGCTTCAGTTAAATGATTGTCCTTTTTACAAATATTGCAGAACTTAGCTACTTGTGATGGAACTGCTTCTTCCTTTTTAGCAGAGGCTAGTAATTCTTCCCGAGCATTAACCTCGCGTTCAATTCTTATCGCGTGTTCGATTGCGTCTTCGATGGTGTTACACGGGGGAAGCCGTTGTTCAATTTCTACCTTTAACCCTCGTTTAAAACACGTTAGGCAGTAATCGCCTACTGTGACTCTAAAAACGGGATCTTCTATCCCATTGTTAGCTAATTTTCGTGCCTCAACTATCTCTCTGCCCTTTTTTCTAATTCTGGAGGTGAAACTTACGACACTTTCGTTGCTTGCCTGTAAGAATGTACCGAGTTCTCCTAATAATTGCATTTCCGATTTATTTGGTGTATATATTTTTTTTAGGAAGGTTGTGAGTTCGTTTATCGTTTTAAATGTTGCTCCATATATTGTTTCTCTTGCAGGGTCTTTTAATTTGTTTTTAGCTAATTTGACTAAATGTTTTTCGGCTTCAGGTGGAAGCATGTCTTTTGCATCTTCACACCCGCGGATGAAGTCCGCCAAAGAGGTGTCTTTTCCATCGAATTCGGGGATACAGTCTACGGCTGTTTGAAGGGAAATAGATTGGTTCGTTGCTAGAGCCATATTTTCTGAGTTATCTGGATTCTTTTTAGGGGGTAATACTAATGATTTGACGGATCTTTTAGGAGGTTCAAGACCAGGAAATAAGTTAGCATTCGATCCTCTCAAGGCGTAGCCTGTATTTTCGGTTTGAGCAGATTCGGAATCTGATAGATCTTCACTGATGTTCAAATTTAATGACTCGCAGGTAGATTCTTTGTCCATTGAGTAAAATCGAAAAGGCACATTCCCTTTTTATGATCCCGGACGAGCCCCCAAAAATTAATATGTCACGTCCGGAGGGGACGTGGGCATATAACGTGTGGTTCCCTCTTTCTTGCCTACGCCTAGCGCAATAGCACGGGATGAGGGTAAAAAGAGGATGTGCTGGAGGAAGGAAGGATTTTTAAGAAATTTATGGAAATAATCCGATTATTCGGAAATGACTCGTTTCTAAATAACTGTTGATTTATTTAAATCATCCAATTTGGCTAATTCTATAAACGCTCGAGTACAAAGAGTGTAAAAATGTGGTTCGCTTACATTGATGGTTTCGTTCGGTGTCAACCCTGTCGTTCAGGTAGCGGGTGTCGGTCGTAAAATTTAGGGCCTTCGCTAGTGGGCCAGAGGCGGTCGCAGATGGTATCGGTGGCACGCGTACAGTTTTCGAGTACACTGATTCTATTCCGCGTACAATTTTCAAGGATTGGAGATAGTTAGAAAACAATTGATTTTTTTGGATATTATACTGGTTCGAGATATTTTGTCCTTGATAGACGACAACGATAGACTGCGCGATAGGCTTTTTGGAATGAGCGAACTGCTCTGATGCTTGAAGTGCTTGAAGACTACTGACTATGAAGACTAACTACTAACAACTAACTACCAAGTACTGAACACCAAGGTGCTGGGTTGCTCCCTTTATATGTGATTTCTTGATCTCCCGAATTCATAGAGTGGGAGAGATGGAGCATTGACCTCATTTGATTTGGAAATAGAAGTATCATACGTAACGAACGCATGAACCTGGTTCTGGTGGGAGGTTTTCATGGAGGAGGGCGCATCTGCATTCTCCGCACACGAATTCTTTTCCTGTGCTACTTAATTTTACGATCGGGCCTTTTGGGAGTTTTCGGGGCCCTACTGAGATTCATTTGTATATTGCATGTATGTAATCAGAGAGAACGTGGGGACGCAATTACGGATTCTTATGCCGCAGTCACACGAGTCTATTTTCGTGACTTCGTTTCTATCGGGGAAAGCGTAGTGGTTAGGTGCTACGTGACCCTTTAGATATGCATCTCCCTTTTTGATACTCCTTAATTTTACGACCGGATTGATGGAAACCTTCCCGGGCCTGACTGACGTTGCGCTGAAGGCGCGTTACGTGTTTTTGCTTTATGGCTTTTCCGAGAAGTTGCTCCCAGTGTCCAATACGGTCGTCGAATAGACAAAAAGGGAGGCCGCATGGAGAGAGTGCGCGACGCTCGGGTTCTATTAATGAGCGGCATCTTAACTGTAGAGTGTTAAAAATATGTCGAGGAATGAGAATATTCTTATCGTGCTTATTTTGGTGCACGTGGGTTCGAAGGGGACCGTGGGAGTCCTTGGTCACCTCAGAGTTCAATGTGCCTCCCGACGTGACAGTACATATAGTTTCATTCATTTTAGTTGATTCTGTCATTCCAGCTTGAATATAATTTTTGCAGTGTCGAATGTAATTCATATCAGCTTTAGGTCATTACATTTTAACGCAGTATACGATTGCAATTGCTTTCGTAAAATAATTCCGGGGACAGATTTTGTTACAATGATGTTATTACTGGTACATATATTTTATTTCTATCCTACCGAGAATTTCTATATCAATTCGACCACCCTATCTAATGCGGACCCGGTCTTTTTTTCAATAAGTATATTAAGATTCATCAAACAAATTGCAATCACAAGATTTCAAAGTACAATTACGAATTATATTTAAAAATAGCAGCAGTAAAGGGAACAATAAATTCGACGGGGAAAATATTACATTTTGGAAGGTTTTTGTTTACTGCAAAATATTCTTGTTATCGATGAACGAGTAATTTATTCAACAAAAGACATGATTACGCGACTAACTTTTTTTATCATTCACAACATGTGTCCTCAGTATAGATAAGATGATGGATGTAAAATATGAATTTCTAAATTAGATAATTCGATTGATATAGAAATACTCGTACGCATAATGACTGGACGTTTCTAAATATATCACATTATTTTGAAAATATTTTTGTCAGTGAGAAATTGGAACCTTTATCAAAAATTTTTCGTGCCATAAGATATTGACATAATTTGAATAAACGATGGCATAGATAGAAGCGGTCATTTAAAACTTACAAAATGAAATTGGGTTCCGATAAAAATACGGGTTTCAAAAGATTCAGCAAAGTACAGTTTTCTCTGGGTCAACGTTGCAGATCCAAAGTAAATTCAAATTTATTTAAATAAAAATACTCTTTTAAATATTGTATTTAATATTTGGCACACGTCCGCAGAGATTGAGCGTTAGTAGTGTACTTTGCCGTCTTCGGAGTTTACGTAGCCTAACGTGACGCCGGTGCTTGCTTCAAGCACTGGGAGGAAATACCGCGTTCATATTCTTTGAGAATAATATTTGCGTTAGAGTCAGAATCACATTATGTTCATGGCATTTTTTGAGACCTACTAAACATTGAAATCATTCAATTATGATAAATCATAGATAATTTTTCAAAGAGAGGGTCATAATGAGGAAGAAGTCAAGTATTTAGTTTTGTTATTTGCTCTGCACTATTTGAGAAGTAATCAATTAGAAAATCGGGTGCCTCAATTACCAGTATTTTTTTAAACGTCTGTCATTATCATCTTTTTAACACTTAATAAATAAACTTAATCATAATTAAAAAGTATATGTACTTCATAGTTAAAATTTTTTTTAGCTCTGTGCCGTATCTGCTACTTGCAGAGGGCCACGCACACTTATGTGCCATGTGGCCATCATTGTTCCTGCGCCGAATGCGCACATCGAGTGTGGGATGACGAAGAAGCGGAGCATCGATGCCCGATGTGTAGAACGAATTGCACAGCACCTCCGATGCGAATATGGTTCGGTTGATTACATTCCGAAGTGCGATCGATGTAACAATAAAAAAATAAGGAAAAACAAACTGTTGTGTTGGTTTATTTGTTTAATAATCGTATAGATATACCATATAATATGAGAAATTGTATGAGAGAAAAAAGCCGGATACTGTTGGTTAAGGTAGTTCTACCGTGACATTCAAATCGAAAAATTGTTTTTCGGTTTTTCTCACATACAAAATGGTTTGCGGGCCCAAGCTAGTTGAGAAAAGTTGTTGAAAATTGATTAAAGAACACAATACTCCAAATTTAAGGTCATCCAAGGTAATATATACTTGCTGCACAATTACAAAAATTGCGAAAGTTTTTCTCTTTAAATTTTTTTGAAAAACATTAATAAAGCTTCTTTGATGTTGCATAAAAATGTATGCCAAGTTCATTGATAAAAATGCAACTTTTAACACGCACTCTTATGAGAGACTACCGAAAATGGTGATTTTTACCAATAAATATCTGAACTTCTGCTCGGTAAAACATTCCAAAACACTGCATATGACATCAAAGAAGATTTATCTAAATTCCCAACAAAATATTAAGGAAACGATATAACGATAGAACTGCCTTAAACACGTGGTGATAAATGAAAAATATATTCTTCAATCACGAAACTTACATGTTACATCCTCTCGAGCGTTATTTTCTGATCTCCCAATTATTTATACTCTCTTTCCTCCATTCTCTTTACATTTCTTTTTGCTTTTCTTCCGTTCTTCCCCCCGTTTTCGTGTTTTTATTATGATGCTAAGAACTCCAATTAATGTCCTTTGCAAAATAAAAATACAAAGTTCTAGAAAATTCCGCTATTTCAACCCACATCATCTTTCCATTCTGTTCGCTATTTTCCCATTCGCTATTTTGATCCGTCGATATTTTCATTTTCTCCATTTTTATTTTCGATGCATTGACTTCTATTACTATTAACCATTCTTATTTTTTAATATAAAAAATACTGACAATGACTATGCAAATCTATATGGTTTTAATTAAAAATATAAACCATACAAAAATGGATTTTTGAAATTTGTAGGTGTTCAAATAAATAGCTTTTCGATAAACGTTCATTCGATTCAATCTTTCGTCGCGAATTAAAGTTTCAAACAAACTCAGTGTTCGTTACCTGATATTCGAAATAAAATAAAATTCTATTTATGAGTTATTCTATATTCTGCCGTTCAAAGTTTTCATCCCCACCAAAAAATACGTAACAATTAGGTATTACAAACAAGTTTTTGGTATATTTTCCTTTTCAGGTATCGCAGCACGGAGGTTACGACCATCGATTATCTAGGTAAGTCGTAGTTTTCTAATTTGTTATAAAATAACTAAAACTTGCTGGCCATGTACATAGGGTATATGTGACCGACCTGTACGGGGCATTAAAAGTGGAATTAATGGGGCGAAGTAAATGTTTTAATATACATAACCTTTATATTGACATATGTCAGATCGTAAGAGCAAATTTCTTAATTGAGGGTATGACTAACTAACAAGGGGAGGACACCAATCGGGACCGACCGATTACGCCCAAACTGCGTAGGTAAAGGGAGATGGGTCCTCACTTAACCTTCCGCAATTATTTCGCCTGAGTCGGTCATAGGAAAGGATAAAACGCTCTCCAAAGATTTCCGAGTAGAGCTTGAGGGATATTTTTTCGAACATTTCCAAGTCAGCGGCGTAGCACAATGGTTAAGCGCATTGCCTGTCACCCCGATGGTTTGGGTTCCATTCTCGCTGCTGCCGTTAAATTTCTTTTTCTCGCAATGTTCAACTATTTATTGTAGAATTTAAAAAATCGATTTAAAAATTTTTTTTTTCAACGATAGAACTATATATGTAGAATATTTTCCCAAAGTTTCAAAGCGAAATTCGAAAAACTTCAAACGTTCCAGGCCGTGAACGCTGTGAATGGACGCCGCTCGAATCCGAGCCTTACTGCTCGGATTCGAGCGCGCGCCGCAGGTAGAAGCGAAATCGCAAAGGGGCAGGCAGAGACGAGTACAAAGTAATTAAATTAACAATTAACAATAATATTTACTACTGTAATTGATTATTTAATTGCGTTGTGACAGATTCCTTAACTAATCAGTTACGACAAGAACCTAGTGCAATTAATTATTATGTAATTCAATTTCAAATTAATCTAATTCCAAATTGATCACTTATATATTCATTCGCATACTTATTAATTCGAACTTATAAGCAGTCAATAGCTTAACAACATTTTGATTTTGTAGTTTAAACGAGACATTATTCGTCTCATTTTTTTCCAACTTTAGACGATATAGTGACATTTTCTCATATATTATAACATAACTAGTAGTGGTGTAATTAAAATATAAAGTATTTGAAATAATTCTATTCAGTTTACATTGAAATCAAATGGATTTAATCAAATTTCATAATATGTCCTGAATCATTACAGTTAAAATGTTATGAAATACAATTCTATTAGATTACTTTGTAATTTACTTACTGTGTAACCGGATGAATAATTCAATTATATTGTATTCAAGTTATGCCCATCTCTGGGGGGTTTCTAAGAAGTTTAAAAGAGTTGATAGCGGGGATTTACGCTCTAATAGCTGCAGTCGCAATCAGTCGAGTTTCGAAATTCGAGCTGTGCAAAACGGTTGTGTTAGTTTTGAAATGTCCTCGTATCCGAAAGGCGATAGGGAATCGAGATACCGGCCATCGAGACCACGAAAGAAAAAGTAATCCGTCAAAAATCTACAGAAAGAAGAAATGAGTCTGCAGGAGACAGTGCTAGCACTCGAAAACTCTCCAGTGTAAGCAGTGGCGAGCTGCCTTTGAATCGTTTGCACACGTACCGGCTCATTGAATTTTTCACTGTATTCACAGCACTATCGGATCTAGTGATAGTGTCGCGAGTGTAAGCAGACAGTAAAATTTCAGGAAAGTGGAAATCGAGGTTTCGGTTTCAAACTTGATTTGATGTGCCGCTGTGGTCACCGAGGTATAAACTCAGGACCGCTAATTAACACCAGTTTTGAAGTTAATCGAAGAATTGTATTTGTGATGCGTCTGTTAGGGGTTGGCATGGAAGTATTGAATTTATTTTGTAGCCTAATGGATTTGTGCGAAGGTTTGAGTGAAAGTGCTTATGATAACATCGTCAGGCACATTTACGCGACTACTAAATCAATGATTGAATTGAGCTCGAAGAAAGCCGTCGAGAAAGAAAAAAAATGGAAAGCACGGGCGACATATTTTGGATTTAAAAGTATCTGGAGACGGTCCTTGGAAAAAACGTGTCTTCAAATCGATGTACGGTGTAACAACTCGTATCGGGTATTACTCTGGAAAAGTAATAGGTTTACTCGTGAAGAGCAGTTATTGCCAAGCGTATACTTACTGGAAAAATAGAACAGGTATTGAATGATACATTAAATGGCTTGAAAAACACGGAGAAGAGTATACGAAAAATCACGAGGGCTCTGCAGGCAATATTGAAGTTGCTGCAACAACGGAAATGGTCTTAGCCTCCGAGGAGAGGGCTAGTTGAAGTATGGTAACTACATAGGTGACGGCGTTTCCAAAACCTTCAAGGCAATTCTCAATGCGAATCCATATGGCGAACATTTCACGGTAACGAAAAGTAAGTGCATTGGCCACATCGCAAAAAGAATGGGTACTAGGCTCCGAAACGCAAAAAAGGAAATAATCTAGGTGGCAGAGGTAAACTGACTGATTCGTTAATAAAATAACTAACAACATATTATGGTCTTGCGATACTGTTAAAAATATTGACTATCGCGAAAAGCTCGTCATATATACATATTTATGAAAAAAAGGAAAGACGTTCCTAGGCATCTCGCTGTTATTTTTTTTCTTGCGTGCCATTCATTCGTCTCAGACTTGTTGACGCGTGTGTATCGTTTCCGTTTATCCCCAAATATAATTCGTTCTGTTCACCATTCTCCCTCGTGTAAACCGATTTGTTCCTGGTCACTTTCAATAGGTTATGGGCCCAGTAGCATCGGGTGGTGAATATTTCCGTGTTTTGAGGTTTATTACGATAACGAACTGATAAAACGTAGAACGCGTCTAGATATAATCTCCCGCCTCGTGCAAAAGTGAGAAACTCCAGTTAGAGACGATGGAAAACGAACTCGTGAAAATAGCGCATCTGAAGGGGTCTGAAAATTGGGCTTCCTGGAAATTTCAAGTTCGTGTTACAGTGAATGCCAGCCGTGCCTGGAAAGTAGTAAACGGAGAGATAGCGAAACCCGTGACACCGGCTGGTGGGAGCGCAGCAGCCGAGGCGATTTACGAGACGAAACTCGCCGAGTGGGAGAAAGCCGATCGTATCGGACAAAAAGTAATCGGCACGACCGTTGGACCTCAGGCACTCTTACACATCATCAATCTGAATAGTGCCGCGGAGATGTGGACGAAATTAAAGTCAGTTTATGAGCTTAAATCTGAAGCAAGCGTCCACATGTTTCAACAGATGTGGTACAGCGCCACAATGGGATCCGGAGACACTATCTCGTCGCATATCGCAAAGTTGGAGGATATTGCGCATAAACTCGACGTCATGGGCGAAAGAGTATCCGACACCATGATCATCACAAAAATTCTGATGACACTGCCTCGTAGCTACGATCATTTTGTGAGTGCATGGGAGTCTGCAGCCTCAGCGGAGAGAACCCTTGCGAATCTCACGTCCAGACTCACCGTCGAAGAGATGAGGAACGGCGTGGGAGGAGAATCTTCGGAGAACAGGGCCTTGGCCGCGAACCAAGCTCAGAGAAAATCCGAACGAGGAAGAGGACTAGGACGAGGTTAGTCAAGACCAGGAAAATGTCATGTCTGCGCTAAGCCTGGACATTGGGCAAGAGAATGCCCTGACAAGAAGAAAAATACATCCGGAGAGTCAAGCCACAGTAAGCCGAAGGGAGATGCCCTCATCGTAGAGACTCTAGCAACCTCGACAGACCAGGGAGGCTACGAGACCGTGTGGTGTTTGGACTCAGGTGCCAGCGATCACATGTCTACACAACGCAGCTGGTTCATTAACTTTCAAACCCTCGAAGAAGAGATACCAGTGAGAATTGGCGACGGGAAATTCATTTCTGCGACAGGAAGAGGTGACATTAACGTCCTCGCGTTCGATGGTCGTTCCTGGAATGAGAAACACTTGTCGGATGTATTATTCGTGCCACAGCTGAAATATAACCTCTTCTCCGTTGGAGCCGCACTCGATAAGGGTCTGGAGCTACAATCGGACGACAAGAAATGCGAGCTGAAAAAGGACGGAAAGACAATCCAAGACAAAAGAAGCTGAAAATCGTCTCCGAGAAAGATACTGTCGAGGCGAATGCAGCAGCGGTCTCGTTTCGTGACTGGCACGAGCGATTGGTACATCAGAACGTAAGGTATGTCAAGAACTTCTTAAAAAAAGGGGGCGTTGAAGTATCGGTCGATGAAGACTTTTTTTGTGAGTCGTGCGTCGTAGGAAAAATGCACCGCACCCCGTTCCCGAAGAGTACGACAAAAGCAAGCGAACCTGGAGAGCTCGTGCACGCGGACCTGTGCGGCCCAATGCAGGAGAGCTCGATTGGAGGTTCACGCTTTTTCCTCCTATTAAAGGACGACTTTTCTCATATGCGAACGGTATTTTTCCTCAAGCAGAAATCTGAGGCGAAGAATTATCTTCGTGTCTTCTTCAAGAGGTGCGAGAAAACCATACCACGCGGGGTCAGAACCCTGAGAACGGATAACGGCCTTGAATTTATCAACTCTGAGGTACGCGAACTCACGGATAGTCTCGGTATACGACACGAAAAGACAGTTCCCTATACCCCAGAGCAGAACGGAGCAGCTGAGCGCGAGAACCGAACGGTCGTCGAAGCAGCGAGGACTCTACTTTTCGCAAAGAAACTCGGCACGAGACTGTGGGCTGAGGCTGTGAACACTGTTGTTCACGTTCTAAACAGGACGGGACCGAGCACTGTAAAAGAAGTTACGCCCTACGAGTTGTGGCACGGAAAACCTCCCGACGTCAACCACTTGCGAACTTTTGGAGAAGAAGTTTTTACGCACATTCCAAAAGAGAAAAGGCGCAAATGGGATCCGAAAGCCGAACAGGGATTGTTGGTCGGATTTGACGAGGAGACAAAAGGATACCGCGTCTGGTTCAAACGAGAAAATCAAATCCGAGTCTGCAGGGACGTCAAGTTCCCGGGACGACGAGACAACGAGGAAAGTACGGAAGATTACACCCTTCTTGAGATACCCAAAGAAGAAGATGCACCGAGGGATGCAGGGGCACCGGCCAACATGGAAGAGTCGGAGCAAGCCGAAGAAAATGAAGTGGTTCCGGACGAAGAAGAAATTCAAGACGAACAAGAGGCCGCCCCAGAGCATAATAATATTCCCCAAGCGGATCAGGCAACAAGTTTTCGATGGTTACCTTTCGGATATAATCTGAGAAACAGAGACACGATTCAGAAGCCCGCAAGATTTCCTCAAGCCCAGCTGAGTGTCTGTTTACTGTCTGAGATAGAAGAACCGTGTACGTACGAGGAAGCTGTGAGATCCAGGGATGCCGACTTGTGGCGACGCGCCATGGAAGAAGAAATGAAATCGCACAAACAGAATCAAACATGGATTCTCACTCACCCACCGACCAACCAGAAAGTAATTGACAATCGCTGGACTTTTAAAATCAAGAAAAATGCGAACGGGAGCATTCAGCGCTACAAGGCACGTCTCGTGGCGAAAGGTTTCACCCAACAACACGGCATTGACTATCAGGAGACATTCAGTCCTGTGGCAAGATTTGATTCGATCAGAGGCATTCTTGCGGTGGCAGCTTGCTGGAAGATGGATCTACGACAGTTCGACATAAAGACGGCGTTTTTATACGGTGACCTAGACGAAACAATTTTTATGCGGCAACCTAAGGGATATGAAGACGGAAGTAATCGCGTGTGCAAATTAAAGCGCAGCTTATACGGTCTAAAGCAGGCGTCGCGTTGCTGGAATCGACGATTCACTGACACACTTAATAGGTTTGACCTGAAAGCCACGGAGGCCGACCCGTGTATTTTCGTCTCAGGAGACGGCAACAGACGATTGATTCTCGCCATATATATCGACGACGGATTGATCGCCTCGGCAGACGAGAAAAGTATAACAAATCTATTGCAAGAGTTGCAGAAAGAATACGAAGTAAAGACCGACCTGGCGAACATGTTCCTCGGATTACAGATAGAACGAAAATCAAGCGGTGCTGTATTCCTTCATCAAGAGGCCTATATAAAACGAGTCCTCGAGCGCTTTAGGATGGAGAACGCGAACCCGGTGACTATACCGGCGGATAAACAACACCAATCGGACGATGCAGTGGGATCAAACAGCAAGGAAGTCGCAAACGCACCGTATCGACAAGCAATCGGAAGTTTGATGTACTTGTCTGTGGCCACAAGGCCAGACATCACGTACGCTGTTAACAAAGCTAGCCAGTACCTCGAGAAACCATCGAAGGCTAACTGGAACAACGTAAAAAGAATCCTCAAATATCTCAAGGGCACAACACGTTACGGCCTGTACTTCGACAGTGGGAGCGACGACAAAATCATCGCTTTCAGCGACTCCGATTACGCCGGAGATATAGAGACCAGGAGGTCTACTACAGGCTACGTTCTCAAGCTTGGCCATCGACGATCACGTGGAAATCACAGCGGCAAAGTACTGTAACACTTTCGACGACTGAGGCGGAATATGTTGCAGCTTGTCACGCAGCAAAGGAACTAGTCTGGGTTAAAAGACTTTTCCGAGAACTAACACCTACAGCGCAGACCAGCGTGCTCTGCATTGACAATCAGAGCGCACTTCGACTAATCAAAAACCCGGAGTTTCACAAGAGAAGCAAGCACATCGACATCAAGTACCATTTTATTCGTGAGATGTATGAATCGAAGGAATTTGCCTTAGAGTACGTCCCGACGAGCGAACAGCAAGCGGACATACTTACGAAGCCCCTTGCCAGGAACGCATTCGAACAACAACGAGATATGCTACGTGTACTCGACAAGTCAAACGTAGTTTAAAAAAAAAAGGGGGGGGGGGGGGACCTTTCGCTATATCAAAGTGGGAGTGTTAAAAATATTGACTATCGCGAAAAGCTCGTCATATATACATATTTATGAAAAAAAGGAAAGACGTTCCTAGGCATCTCGCTGTTATTTTTTTTCTTGCGTGCCATTCATTCGTCTCAGACTTGTTGACGCATGTGTATCGTTTCCGTTTATCCCCAAATATAATTCGTTCTGTTCACCATTCTCCCTCGTGTAAACCGATTTGTTCCTGGTCACTTTCAATAGATACGGAGAAATATTAATAGCGTAGAAAATATGGAAAAATATATTCTACCTACATATTATCATATGAGTTCTACAAACGAGAATGCAAGGCACGAGTACTGTCCATCTCGAGCCGACAGCTGGCGCGAATGGAAAAAGGCAGACGCTATAGGAGGCAATTCGGGTGTATTGCAGCACCCTGCACCACTGCACTCCGACGTGCAAAAGCACATTCTGCCAATTTACACAGACTTAACTAAAATTTATTTATTGGAGCGGTGTTTGGGCGGCCGCACGCAAAATGCGAATGATACTTTTAATTCTACCATTTGTCGTCTTAGACCGAAACACCTGCATTCGGGTCTAGAAATCGTAGAGATTGCAGCTTATTTGGCAGCCGGTTTATTTAACGAAGGCTATTCATCTATTCTAAAAGTCATGAATGCGTTGGAATTGGATATTGGATTATATGTCAAAAATTTCGCGATCAGAGGCGGATGCAGCGGCAGGAGCGATGCAGTCGCTCAGGGTCGAAAGAGGCCCGAAAAGCGAGAAGAGATAAATTGATGGAAGAAAATTAACTTCACGAAAAAGCTGAAGGTTTATTATATGGGCCTGATTTTTCTGACTAACTTGTAAGTAATTTTAATCATTTTTGTTACGTGCCAAAACTTCAATCGCGTTTTTCTCAAAACTGCATTTTCGGAAATTCCGTGCACAATTATTCAAAAACTATTGAGCCGATCGAGTTGCAACTTTGCAAAAATATTGACAATATTATTACCTCCAACTTCACGGAATTTTTTTTTGAAGAACTAAAATATAAACTACTTTTTTAATCCAAAGTTTACAAAAATGTTGCATAAAACTTGGATTTTTTTCTTTAAATGCGTGTCATTTTCTTACATTTGTTTTTTTCGTAATTTTAATTACCGTCATATAGAAACTATACATGTTCTAACTGAAAACATTTTTGAATATTTTTGTAAATCAAAGTCTACGGGAAGCTAGACGGCACGCCGATTAGCAACTCCCGCGGCAACCTTGCTGTAACACTCTGCCACAGCTCCGCCATTGTCATAATAAATGAAATTAAAAAAAAGTTTTGTATACTTAAATATACTATTAAAGTATAGCTACAGTTTCATAAATGTAGAGTAATCTTTTCTTAGTTTCAAAAATTCTTTAAAATTGCCTATTTTTCCCCGTCTAAATGTATATCCCGCCTTAATATATATATAATTAGGTGAAGTTTTAAATAAAAATAATGATTCCGAAAATCCTTGCAATTAATTATGTACGCTAGTACATGTACTAGGGCGGTTCTAACCCATCGGTGGGCATCTCAGGCGGGAGCGGGGCGGCGGGGTCCAGCGCGGGGACGTGTCGTCATGCCAGGGGTCTCTGTGGAGGGGGTAGCCATGTGGTCCGAAGAGCGAATGTCGGGAGGGGGAAGCCGCCGTCGACGAGTATTTTGTGGGGGCGGGGGTCAGGTAGTGGTGAGTGACCGTTGAAAACCTATAAATCTCCTAATTTATTATAGACATAAAAAAGATTAGCATCGATGCAGTGTTTTTCTTTCTACACTATTTAGTCCGTGTCAAAACAAAACTCACACATCCGATGTGTGCATGTAATGACCATATATGGGTAGGAAAATTTCATTGATTTGAAGCGATACATGAAGAGGACGGCTTTTCGAAGCCGTTTATTTATGAGATGCAGGTGTGATGCGCTTGGTTTCGTTTACGAAATCTTTAAAATGTTTGTATGCCTGTCCACTCCTGTCACGACTCCCGCCGACACCCGAGACAGCTGCACTCGGGAAAAAAAATGTTTCGATGTATCGAGGACTCGTCTTCATTACGAAATAGAACGTCGAGATGTTCATATGTGCGAGTATGTACGCAGTGCATCCGGCCAAGCACCCCCAGGACTTGACCAAAAACGAGCTCGAACAGGTTCCAAAGGTTATGCTCCTAAAATATTGGGGTGAATATGTTGGCGTATTGTGGGATCGTTTGCCAGAACATCATCGGAACGATAGTGAAGTGATATCATATTTTTCATGAATGGAGAACTATAATACACCACAGATGAAATATCACATCGATGGCCCCCCACCTCAACGTCGGCAATGTAAAAAATGCTGTGGAAATTCTCCACGTACGTGGTTCTTCAAACGTGTTTGAACTTGTTTTTTGCGAGTGTGAAAAAATGTCGGGGGGAATTCTCCATGTACAAGGTTCTCTGAATGTGTTTGAACCTGTTTTTCATGATTGGAAAAGTGGGGAGAAGTGTGAAAATTTGAGTGGGAGGGTTATGAGGGAGCTTCTAATTTCGTAGTCCAAGCTCAGACTGCACTATTCCACCGCGACATCAACATCTCTCGAAAAAGAACTTTGAAAGTGCGGGGAAAATGGATCTCTCGAGTATCAACAAAGTCAGCCTGATGGTGGAATTCCTTCCAACGAAGAAGCTGTCAGAACTCTGCGTTTACTCAGATTATCGAATCTTCGACATGAGGACCGTACAAACCAAGTTTGGGAAACGCTACATCGCGGACATCGCGGATGAGTTCACTGTCTTCTTACCAGCGCGACTTGTGAAGGCTTTCGATGAAGATTTGGAAACGTTCGAGCGAATGCGGCAAGCGGCACGTGATCATCATCTCTGGATGAAATACAAAGGTGGAAAATACAACAGCATAGATTTTTTCCGAGTATGAGCACCCATGGTGAAAAAGACGAAATTCGTTGGAACACCATCGTCGACCGACTGTCCGCATAATCGAGAGTATGCTGCAACTGGAGCGTAAGTCAACTCTACATGCAGTTGTGGGAAATACAACAGCGTCAAGTTCCATCGTCTTGGAGTATGGTGGAAAAGAGCAAATTCGTTAGTGCAGCATTATTGAGTGGAACAGCCGTCTCACCATGGTTTTCGACGTTTTAAGTGTTTGACTATGTAAAAATGTATTAAAAAAAACTGTTTTATCGAAATGTATGAGAAGGAGAAATGCAAAACAATTTTCGTCGTAGAATAAGTGAAGAATACAAATGGTATATATTTTCATCGATATGTTTTTTATTCATTTTTAAAAAATCCCTCGCTCACACAACGCTTCGTATACACTCAACCGGCTTTTCAGCGATTTTACATTATCATGGGCGCAGTCGTATTTCGTGGTGAAGGAATGATGGGGGCATTTCGAGTTTGATTTTCGGCAACTTCTGCAGCGATGGACAGTCCAGAGTCTCCAAGTCGATGACGTTTGTCGTGGGATCCGTCAATCTTGATAGCCATGCGCATTTCTCGAATCCCTTCGCATAGATGGTGGGGGCTCCTTGCAAGATTTCCCGAATTGTCTTTCTAGCTACCTCGTAAGGTATGCCGCTGTGTTCCAATCGGATTCCATGGAAATTGCGTTCCAACCACTTGTTTGTCATTTTATACTTGGCCCGTAAAAAGTCCCATGCGAATGGAGCGTCAGCGGTTCAGCATCCTTGTCGTGGAGTTTGATGATGGACATCTCCTTTAGGACAAATTTGTTGATAGGGCTCTTGAAGCGCTGTACATCGACGATAAGCTCCATGTTGACTGACGTGGACGCGAATTATCGGTATGATTTTATACCGATTTTTTAACTCCACCGCTGATTGGATTGTACTCGACAATACGATCATGGAGGATCATGTAGTGTGCTGAAGTTTGTGGCGGAATATTATTTTTCAATTCGAACTCAAGGCGCACGTCAACAGGACCGGATTTGAGAGAATCGTTTTGCTTTGAGCCGTTAATGACAACGAGGGGAGTTTAAAAAAAATTCAATCCTGCTCAACCATGGTTCGGCCTCTTTGTTGTAATAGGTCGGTTGAAACTTTGCGTACATCTCGTAGAGTAGAGCATATTGATTGTGATCAATGTTCAAATTCAAATTTCCATATGGATAACATTGTGAGTTGAGGTAGAGTTTAACATCGCTCAGGTTACAATGATCAAAGTGGCTCGCATTTTGTTGTTTCTTATATTTCCGTCCCGTCTGCAGCGCGAGTATGACATAACGTGGCTTCTCCAGCTGATACGAGATTTTTACAGACCACACGTGCTTAGAGGTCGCAGGCAGCAATGGATGTTCATACAGTTCCCATGTTCGGAAACTCATGGAGATTGGTGCGTCTTTGGCGAGAAGCTTTAACAGTTGAATTTTTCGCTGATCCGAGACTGTCACATAGGGTACGAGCCATTCTATTTTATGCAATACGAGTTTGTAGTCTTCGGTCGCTGTTTGTACAATGACATTGTCGTCTGTCTTTGATATCGTGAGAATCAACTCGTGCTTGGAATTTACGACAATTTTACGATAATCTTGGACCAACCCGAGGAGCATGCTGAGCGGAGTGCACACATCAAAGTTTCCCGATACATCTACAATTCGCTTCGTCTCTTCGACATCGAGCCATCCAGTGTTCTCGAGCAGAGAACTTTTGGCCGGTGAGAGAGATGAATATCCCTTAATTACACGTTATGCCGACATTTTTATTACGACCGATTTCTATAGCATTTAATTCATATCGCACTTCCTCAAACAAATGACAAATGGCATTATTGACTAGACTTGTAGCAGCGATCGGCGTCCCATCGCGCTTGGATAATTTCCCACATATGTGTAGGGAACTCTTGCTTGGCAGAATGGAGAGGTCTTGATGTTGGATGGCAATACGGATTTCATCGCTGTTATTGAAGGTTGAAGATGCATATGGCTGATGGGCGTGAATCCCACAACGGATGATGGATTCATCAAAGATCACGGGTGTCTGAATGTTTACGATTCCTTCCTCCATTTCACACAACAGATGCACAGAGCACAGACTACATAATTTTTTACACGCTTTCGCCACGCACTTTGAGACCCAAACTCATCAAGAGTAGCACATTTTGAGGTGTTAGCACTTTGGGCGCTGGCCGATGACTGATTGTTTTTATCCATGATCGATTATGGTTATTGGAAGATCTATTGAAAACTATACCCCTCACGACTTTACATGCAGGCGTATAGTGATCACTTCACCACGGAAACTTACCAAATCACCGTCCTGATCCACTATGCGAAGCTGTATGGCGTCTATCGTTCGGCTCGTGATTGGCAGATAAATTACGTGGGAAGGAACTTCAATGATCTTATAGCCCGGTGGCACAGATGGAAAAAAATCGTGAATTGTGTGTACTTTTTGTCCATTAATATAGGTGCCAGCGGTAATGTTGCACTCAACACGTATGGCGTTCACTTTGAGAGTGGCTACAGGAAGGTCCGATTCGTGCCTTTTATTGGCTTCCAATTTCCGTGCCGTGAAGCCTAGTAGATGCCCAATAGAATCTTTCGGCTCAAAATTTACATCACGATCTCACTGCGTAGCGTATTATCATAGGGTTTAATGCTGATTTTGATGTTTTTACGTGAGAGGTCGGATTGTACGAACGTCTCAATATCCTCTGTTTCATACCTGCCCATAGGTATCGTCAACACCTCATCTCCCACGTAAAGTTTATCGTGCTCAACGTCGATATTGGGAAGAGAGTTGAAGGTTAACAATTCCACGAGACCGAGAGTATAATTTTTGTGTGGCGAGAGTTCGATAGGGGGAAAGTATTGCGCCTCGAGTATGGAAGATGAACCCGATATAGTCAATGTTAAACTTTCGTCCATGATGCTGGTAAATTAACAACTGAATTCCCCACATCATTTCCCCCCTATACATAGTGTATACTTGTCTTTGTGCTGCATTTCTCGACAAAGAAATTTGAGACACAAATGCCCACATTCAATCGTATCATATTCTTGATATCCGTAATCATTATAATTTACGCTACCGTCAGAAAAATATGATATCATGAGTTCGGATGGTGGTAGAAGATTGCCGAAACTATCAAAGTACATGACTTTCCATCCAGTCTTTTTGTAAGCGACCCAGTGCGTTCCAGGACCGGCATTTTCATCCAAATTTACAATTGCTGATTCACATTTGAGAGGTCCGATTGGTGGCAATGTGTCGCGCATGTAAACTCCGCGAAAATGTGGAATCTTTAGGATTTTTGCATATTTAAGTAGGTCGCGGTCGGTGAGGGGTCGGTGAGGTAGCGTAACTTCTAGTTTTTTGGCTTGATATGAAGGCCCAATCCCTGCTTATATGGTTTCAGATGTAGACCCCGACCTAATGTAATTGCTATAATTGTCCGATGATGACGCTTACTTTCATCCAATTCACGTTTAGCTGCTTGAGCAGCATTTACGGCTTTAGCTATACTAGCCGCACCACCCGACGAAGCACCCGCAGCGCTAAGACCCGCAAAAATGGGCACGAGGAACGGTAATAAACCACCAATTTTATGGGGGACAGGTAGAACCCGAGGTGTGCGTACTTTACCACCTTGCATCTTTACAGCTGCATGAGCACCCTTTAGAGCTGATTTAATAAACTTATGCAGATCATTACTTTGAATTATTGTCTTCTTTGCAGCGCCAAATATCTTTTTCAAACAAACGCCACCCTTGCGGGCCTTCATTCCCATGCCAAATTTTCTCTTTGTCTTCATAATATTTGCCACACCCCAAGCACTGACTTTTTCACCGATACTAGCGTCTCTCGCGGTAACACGTTGCCCAGCCTGTTCAGCCAACACTTTATCCGCCAAATGTCTCGTCTCAAGATTATCCGGATTTTTCGAATACGCAATATCGTGTTGTTTGCAAGCCGTATCCAATGGATTAATGCCCGGATCACCACGAGCAAGGCGCTTGACCAACTTTGTGCCTCGTCCACAATACTGATACCCCGGCAGATGTAGTTCAACGGTGAGTTTGTTGATTAGGCAGTTGACTAAGCCTTTGCCATGCACGATCATGTCTAAAGACAATATGCAACTGATGGATAATCCCTATAAGAATCCTATTTATATGATTCAATCGTTAGTCGTATGCGAGATGACGTCCAAGAAGCAAACTATTGGAGGCGGACTCCCCGTGATAAATTTCGACGAGTTTGTCGAAGACGGTGGGAGGAAGAAGAAACAAAAACGTCATGGGAATTTATTGCCGAATAGCATACGTGCACTGTTTTGCGGTCCATCGAATTGTGGGAAAACCAACGCTTTGCTCACTCTCATCATCCATCCGAATGGTTTAAGACTTGAGAACATTTCCTTGTATTCCAAATCGTTGAAGCAGCCAAAGTATAAGTTGCTCGAACAATTACTCGAACCTGTGAGTGGAGTTGAATATTATCCATTTGAGGCACATGAACAAGTGATAGCACCAATTGATGCACGATCCAACTCTATATTCATCTTTGATGATATAGCATGCGAAAAGCAGGATAATGTTCGGGCCTTCTTTTCCATGGGAAGACACGAGATTGTTGACAGTTTTTATCTTTGTCAGACGTACACTCGTATCTCCAAACATCTCGTGAGAGATAATGCAAATTTCGTGGTGCTTTTCAAGCAGGACGATATAAATCTCAAACACGTCTACAACCATCATGTTAATACGGATATGACTTATACGTGCTTTAAAAACATGTGCGTGAAATGCTGGAATTCCGACAAGTATGCATTTGTCACGATTGATAAGGATAGCGACATTAACGAAGGTCGATATAGACATGGTTTTGATTGTTTTCTCACCATTGATAAATGATTCATCGATGGTAGTTGAAGAGACAGTATTGCGCATGCCGTGGTAGTGACAACATGAAGAACGGACAATTGTTGCGTGAAAAGGATGTTTTGCGTGAAATTGCCAATGCGAGCGATGCAAGCAGACGAACGCATCGAATGATGAAAATTGGAAAAGATAGCGATAAGCAGAGAATGCAAGATGTCTTTAAGCCTATCGTGAGACCATTGGAGAAATTGGTGTCATATAAAAACGGCGAGGTGGTGGTGGTGAAGGAGGAAATTAAGGATGAAAAAGTGAGTGATGATGTTGAAGAAGGAGACGCGTTAAATAGTGCGAAACATCACTTGAAAAACGAGGCACAAGATTCCTTCAAGAGTGAAACCCAAGATTCGTTTAAATTAATATATGAGGATGATGATGATGACTCGCAAAATGTCGATGAGTTGACCCGTGAATATATCCTGCTATTACAAACAAATAGAAAGGCAAGCTTGGATGTATTATATGGTGTACGGAATCTCGCAAGCAACAAATTAGGGATTGGTAATTCTCCGATAATTTTCGACTCTCAACATATTCGCGTGGGACATGCGAGTTATGCGAAAACTGTTGGATTAACCGAGCTGTTGTTTAAAGAAGTGCCCAATGTAGAAACTCTCACACCGGACGATTTGAAAAACTATGAAAAGATTGTAATCACGACGAATGCGCACAAAAAAATGTATAAGCCTAGTGAGGCTATACGACGTAACACCAGCCACAAATTTAACACATATATTGCAAATATAGTTGATCATCATGTGGGGCAGGGTATGCCAAAGTATAAGCTAGCTACACAAAACACACAATCGGACTATATTCATTGGGACAATCCAAACGAGCTAGTAGACCGTCTTCGCTTACTTTTGGTGTCACAAGCAGCCGGAAATTTGGCCCATGCGAATGAAATTATATCGATTATCGAGGAATTGCGTGAAGCTGAAATCATTTATTAACTCAACATCGGAGAATTTACGCATTCTCATAATGAGTGTCGATGTGTTTGGACGTCATTTAAGTAGGAGTGTGCTCCACAGTAAGCAATGTCCTCCAGGTCGACCTGGGATTGGCTTCAGAATTTCCGCAGATGGTCATTATGACTTGGGGCAAAAACGATTGTGGAACATTGCAAATCCGGAAAGAGAAGATGATACTATCACTCTAAGTGCGTTACAAAAGAGATCCCGAACTATCATTAAGAACATACGTAAAGAAATGAATGAGAGTAGTCAGTTGTTGGTTAATGGACTTGAAGCTACGATAAGAGACATTGCATAAACACTCGAGGCCAATGTAAAAAATCTACAAGATTTGGTGAAGCGTAATTCACACGTCATTGCTGAATTGGATGCGTGACTGCGTGGACTGGTAAATGAACGAGAAAAGGAGCGCTCTCGTGCTAGAGCTGCATAAGCCTGCTCGACGGAACTATCCGCGTCGGCATGTGGACATCCGTGGCTTGGATGAAACCTGGCAAGGTGATCTCGTCGATATGTCATCACACGCGCGTCAAAACTCCAAACACAAACTTCTTCTCACCGTCATCGATACCTTCTCTAAATTCGCCTGGGCCATGCCAATGCTGAGTAAGAATGGCAAAGATGCAGCAGCCGCAATGAAGTCGATACTCGTCAAGGGACACATACCGCAGAACTTACACGTTGATCGGGGAAAAGAATTCTACAATTGTGACTTTAAGGCCCTCATGAAAAAGTACAATATTCACATGTATTCAACATATAGCAACTTGAAAGCATCCATTTGCAAGCGTTTCAAGCGTACATTGAAGAACAAGATGTGGATGCAATTTAGTCTTCGTGGTAATTATAAGTGGATCGATATTCTTGATAATCTAATTGCCGAGTACAACGATTCTGTACACCGCACCATTAAGATGAAACCGAGAAATGGCAACGCGGAAAATGAGAAGCAATTGCGCAGCAGATTTTCAATAAGCCTCCAATGAAAAGATCGCCGAAATTCGCCGTTGGTGATAAAGTGAGTATCAGCAAATTTAAAACTGTTTTCGAAAAGGGTTACACCCCAAACTGGAGAATGGAAATATTTACAATATATCGTGTGAAAAAAACTCATCCCGTGACGTACCACTTGAAGGACCATAAAGATGAACCGATCGCCGGTGGTTTATACGAACAAGAGTTTCTCAGAGTCAAGCATCCCGATATCTATCTTATTGAAGCGGTATTAAAGAAGCGCGGTAATCGAATGTTTGTAAAGTGGTTAGGTTTCGACAATAGCCATAATAGTTGGATAAGTAATTCCGATTTGTAGTCGATAATAAATAAAATGGAAAAATATGTATGTTTTATGACTATTGATCTCCTGGTCGTCCCCGCATCCCTCCAAAGTCACCGACCGACTCCACAGCAGGCTTGCTTCCCCCCTTTTCGCCGTCGCCCTTTTTCGTGGAACGTGAGGAGATGGATAGAGTGAATAAACACATGTGATTATAAAAAGTCCGCTTCTTTATTTACGGAAAATAATAAATCCATTCGTGCACTATTAAATATATACAACAAACATAATTTTAACATCGAGTGAACAACATATATACATAATTTTCATGAGCTTTATACATCAATATTCACGAAAATATACGCAATTTTACATCAAGGTTGTGGAAAAAAAATAACAAACCTTTTCACGACGGTATTCTGTAATGGTAGGGTAGGGTATCAGAGGTCCCAGAGTATGATATACTGCTTATCATCATGAGGACTTGGAGCGATTTTGGTCTCGCGAATGGTGTAGACCTTGTGCAACTTCGATCGAATACACGTTTGACTACGCATCATTTCAATGTCCTCCTTTAAGCATCGGGCATAATCGTCGAACGTGATTGTCCTAGCCACAACACTGCTTTTGACACCTATAACTTTTTTAGTATCTTTCTTACCCTCGACACGTGTCGCATACATTTTCGACCGAAGTCCAATGAACTCGGTCATAATTGCACCATTGCATTCGTCTTTCATGAGACCGGGTACCTTCTTGTTAACAAGCGGCATATCATACCGATTATCCGCTGAATAGTCGCTCGTATCAAATTTTTCAATGTCCCACTTCATGTCTGCATATACATCTTCGCTGTCAATGGCATATATGAGGCTATCTGTATCGGTATACATCACTTTACATTTATTCCGATACATTGATACCATATACTCGTGACGAAATCCATACAAGCACCCTTTGGATATGTCGAGTATGCACATACCCACATATATCGGCTTGTTGAACTTCACCTCGAGATTGCGCAATTCTACGGCAACGAGGTTTTCGGAAAAAACGCTTCGGCTGTGGCAGTTTGGCTTCGCAATCATTGCCCCTGCGCCATACCTGCCCTTCCAGTTTGTTAAAAGCTTTACATCTACATGATTGCGCACATTCTCCATCGTTTTGCTAAATACCGCATTATTCATTAATTTAAATAAATTCTTTTCGAAATCGGTTTTGGCAAGCGTTCGAAAGTGGGTATTCAACTCAATATACGAACGCAGCCATGGCGATTATGTAAACTGTAAGACCCTATGGATTTTCGTGAGGCAAAGTCCATGGCGTAAGCACTGCTGTAAATTCCGATAGTGAATGATGTAGCGTTTTTTTTAATTACAAACGGTTGCTAACAGTTTTTCCCCCTGCTTACCCACTGGTTTTTCATGGTTTGGACAAAACGGCAGGTCTTTGTGCGCATCATGTAGAGATTGGGGATATTCCAAGTCGACTTCAAGGATGTAGCCTGTCGGTGAATCTAGCGCGATGGAAGATGGATCAAAATTGGACACGTCGTTGACCCATCGAAAATCTGCATATGGCAATGGTTGATACATTGCCCATCCATACAAATTGTTGACGTCAAAATACATGAAGTATGATGATGCTTTCGATGGATGAAACGACTCCATGTACTTATTATTAGCGTGTGCGTATCGGTTTGAGCATTGACTGAGACCACCGCGTATACCCCGCTCAACGAATAAAACCATGTCGATGTCAGTTAGTAATTCAAATTTAACATTCGAGTGTTTTAGCATTGCATCCCAGATATACCCCGGCAATGTGTAGTAATACGCGGGATCTAGGCCATAGCTCTCAATGCACGTATTTCGAAAGTTTTCGAAAATATCAGCTAATAACAAGACATTCTCTCTTCAAGTACAAATCGCTATAGTCACCCAGCGTTCGAATAGACAACCGCTCCCAAACTTTCTCAGCATGTACGTACTCACTCTCACATACTGTAGCATCTGTCAGGGAACTATAAAATGCGTCACGTGGTGGTAGGCAAGTGTCGTCTATCTTGGTCACGTCATCAATATATTCATATGGGAAGACCCCTTTTCGCGTCAGCAAATTGAAATCGTCTGTCGAGAGAGTTAGGAATTGCATGCGTTAAATTTTGAGTTTGTTCTCGGTCAAAAATTAGGCTAATTTGTCGAGACTGGTGTTGAGGAATTTGTACGAATCGATGAAGCGCAATTGGATCCTATGTTTTGAATCGTCTTCAATTTCAACATGTTTCGTGAAGGAGATGTATTTCTCCTTTGTAATTGGAAGCACATTGGTTCTTCCTTCGAACGCTGTGGCTACTTCCTTGATTATAAAATGCGCATCATTGCCGGATAAATTGTGGAAAACTACAGGAATGAAAAATGACTGTTTGTAATTTAAGTTACAGTTGGAATGGGCAGGGCCTCTATAGCGTCCAGTCAGATGGCAATGATCTCGAACGCGTAGATCTTCTTGCGCAAATGGTTTCTTACATATGTGACATTGAGTCGCTGCTCGAAAACTTGCCCACTCTCTCGGTGTTAAATATACCATTGGCACGTTGTCGCAGAAAGTTTCTTTTATCCGCAGTGCTAGATTTTTTAGTTCTTCGACAAACCACGATACACAATCAGCACTGCGACGCGAGTGATATGAAGATAATGAATCGTCATACGAACAATGCACGTCATATCCGATACTAAACACTTCATGGTGTTGATACATATATTTCGCTAGGTTCTCCCCATTAGTCTTTGCCAGCATACACTTCAAATCAGCATACACGATGAAAGGATGTGGCTCTTTCCGGCTGAAGTTGCTGAACTGGAGCCACTTATTGGTGTCGTTTGGTAGTCGAATTGCACAGTCGTTTATCGCCCCACAATCGACCTCATGCGATTGCAATTTTTCTTCGGAACCGAAGTAGTGCAAACACCTGCAAAAAAAAAGATTGTTTTGTTTAATTCGTCTAGCATATATATATATATATATATATATATATATATATATATATATATATATATATATATATATATATATATATATATATATATATATATATATATATATATATATATATATATATATATATATTATAGTAACTTGATCCATACGAAGTGTCCCACATTGTTATCCTCAGCATCTTGCATGTACAGCAAATTGATGTGCTTTTCCTTCTTGTGTTGTGTGACTCGTATTGGAACAATGTTTTTTTTGGTGGTGATGGTATACACGTTAATCGATGATTGTTATGAAATTCAATTTTTTTAATTTTATGTATCGTCACCGAGAATTTAATATCCTTCAGATTCAGCACTGTCGAATAATGAGGGTAAGAAGATGGACGGTCACTGTATCGTTCAGCTGGGTATAGAGCAGCGACAACTGCCCACGCGAAACATACATTACCGCTCGATTTGACGTTGACCACAGTCCTCTTCAACATTATTTCTCGCGACAATGATATGGAGCACCCAGCACGCATCGGATTATACTTATTCACAATTATCGTGAGGTTAAGTATTTTCTGCACAGCCCAGCTACTATCACGTTCTTGAAATTCATCGAGTAAAGTGGGCTCAATAACACGCTGTTCATACCACTCGTTCAAATCGCTTGTGATAAATAGTTCGCAGTTTCGCGTGTTGACGCTTTTATTCGCATGTTTGTCACCACTTCCGAATTCACCATTAAACACTGTATTAATTTTAATGCTGTTGTGCTTGCCGATAATATTTTGCACATGATGAAGCACTAGGACGCGAGCATCATTTAGAAAGTGTTTCGGATCGATGTGACTGCGATTGAACATGGAACCGGTCAATATCCGACTCTCGAAGGATGTTTCAATCTCCCGCCAGATTAACTCACGATCACCAAGTCCTGCGCCCGTGTGTATAAACGACTCCGCACACAATTCCTCAATCCTTCCAGATGCGCTATTTGGACTATTAGTGACTGTTGATATCCAATTAATAATCGCGGGCGCCTAGTTCGACTTTGCGTTTCTAGCACTTCGTTGAACTCGACGCACCGTTGCTCCCACGCAGTAAAATCTTCGAACGAACTTAAAAGCGCGGCTTGATCGTGCAAGCTTTGTTCAATGTTGTTATCCATAGTAATAAGTTGAAGACGACTTCCGCGATGTTAGCTGACTGACTGCTTCGTTCAAAGTGCGGCCAGTTTGGAGCGCAGCAGATAATAAATAAATGGCTCCCCGTTCGGAAAAAAAATTTCGGCTTTCCCTTTATCTCGGGGGAAAAACCGGACTTTTTTCCGATATCGTGTTGATAAAGATTGTCTGAGGAAGAAACGACATAGAAAACAAGTCGGGATGCATCAGGTAAAAATATGTATTTTATGGATCCTGCAGCTGTGATCAAGTGGTCCATTGGCATCAAAGGCTTCCGACGATAGACCCCTAAAGTTCATCGTTTTTTTTTCCCACGAAAATACGTCGTATTCATCTATGTTTTGGAGGCAAGTTGCGCATACATAATAATCCGAAAATGTGTGGAGATCATAAAAATCAATGCTTGATGAGCCTGGCTAGATTTCGCCTCGACCATGGAGAACCCCCTTTATGGACAGCAGACCCCTACAGATTTTCCGATAACGCGCTGGTATATATTGACCGAGGGAAACGAGACAAAAATAACAAGTTGGGATGCATTGAGTGAAAATGTTTATTTTATGGGGTCCTGCTGCTCTGCTCAAGTGGTCCATCGAGGCTAAAGACGATAGATCCCTTAAGTTGATAGTTTGTCCAAAAAATACGTTGTTTTCATCTATGTTTAGAATATTCGAGCTATAAAAAAATTCCCATCGTGAGTGGTTGTGAATGTAAAAAAAAAGCTTCAACCCTGACTTGTTAAGACCTGTGTCAAGAGTCAGCGAGATTCGGCGGACTTACATGCAACATTTTTACATGATCTTTCGGAATGGGAACGAAGACCTCGCGTGACAGGAGTGGACACGCATACAAACATTTTAAAGATTTCGGAAACGCAACCAAGTGCATCACACCTGCAACACATAAATAAACGGCTTTGAAAAGCCGTCCCCTTCATGTATCGCTTCAAATTAATGAAATTTTCCTACCCATATATGGTCATTACATGCATACATCGTGTGTGTGAGTTTTATTTTCACACGGACTAAATATTGTAGAAAGAAAAACACTGCATCGATGCTAATCTTTTTTATGTCTATAATAAATTAGGAGATTTATGGGTTTTCAACGGTCACTCACCACTACCTGACCCCCGCCCCCCAAAACACTCGTCGACGGCGGCTTCCCCCTCCCGACAGTCGCTCTTCGGACCACATGGCTAACCCCTCCACAGAGACCCCTGGCATGACGTCACGTCCCTACGCTGAACCCCGCCGCCCCGCTCCTCCCTGAGATGCCCACCGATGGGTTAGAACCGCTCTAGTACATCTACTTACGCTACTTTTTATTCATTATCAGAAATAATTTAACATTTTTAAGGTGATATTATCGTAGAAGCATTTCAAATATGCTTCATCAGAAAGCATGCTTCATTCAAATTTTGAAACGAAGATTTTTCCTGGATCATATGGGTGAAAACAGGAGCACTGAATTGATGCTGTACGATCGAATGTATTTTAATTGCATCATTTCTTGATGATTACTCTCGCTGTTGTTGGAGCCTTTATATAAATGAACTGCTTGAATATATTTAAATTCTACAATAAATAGTTGAACGTTGCGAGAAATAAAAAAATGGTTAAATGGTAGCGGCGAGAATCGAACCCAAGCTATCGGGGTGACAGGCAATGCGCTTGACCACTGCGCTACACGCCGCTGACTCGGAAGTGGTCGAAAAAATATCCCTCAAGCTCGGAAATCTTTGGAGAGTGTTTTACCCTTCCCTATGGCCCACTCAGGCGAAATATTTTAGAAACATTAAGTGGGGACCAACCTCCTTCTACCCACGCAGTTTGGGCGAAATCAGTGGGTCGCGAAATGACATTAGTGCGCCATCGTTTGTTTCCGGCGGCGAGTGGGGAAACGTTGCACTACATAGCTTACGCTGAGTGTGACGTTCTCGCAAAGGACGTATGCAGCAATGCTTACGATGCTACCGAATGACTTCTGGAACTTCTCGACTTCTCGACGCGTCTGGAGCGATACGTGTGGAAGAATAATTTCTGTGGGAAAACAGTCGCTCGAAAATTTAGCTGAATATTATGAGATCTTAAGATTGAGTATATCGATCGAAAAATGGCCTAAACAAAATCGGTAGGAAAAAATCACATTGTTTTCATCGCCGTGTTTTATCCGCGTAATTTCGATTCAAAGTTGAAAAGTCGTCGTGTTTCTCACTTTAGACGCTAAAAAATACCATTTTCATGATTTTTTTCATAGGTTTATATTATAGACATTGATATAAAATTTTTAACACTTAATAAATACACTTTCCAAATACATAACATAATTTGTTGATGTATCTATGTAACCCAAGCAAACTTTAAAGACGTTTTTCTCGAAACAACGTTTTTCGACGGGTTGTTAATAAAATCTTCAAAACTACTCAACCAATTCTTATCAACTCTTAACTACGTATTCTTTACAACTATAGCTATAAAGGATTTTACTTTATAGCTATAAGGATAGCTGAAAGGATTTACTTTATAGCTATAAAGGATTTACCGTCTATAAAGGATTTTTAAAATTTTGATATATACTATTTTTTTGCCAAAAATTTTTTTGCTATTTTTTCGAAAAATGTCAGTCATTTTGTTATTTTTGCATATATCAAAAATCGTATGATATGCGCTATAGCCATTAACATGCTGAATCTAAAACCGTGTGATTTTTTTGTTTCGGGTGATCTATCTTTGAGATTTCATTAATAACGCAGACCTACAATTTATTTAGGACATTTTTTTAACTACAATTTTCGTCTATGAATAGTGACTTAAATAAATAAAAAGAAATGTAAATGTAATTCGAAAGTGTATTTATTACGTGTCACAACTTTTAGATCAATTTCTATAATATAAACCTATAAAAAAAATCATGAAAATACCCTTTTTTAGCGTCTAAGATAAGAAAACCCCTTAAAGCCCATTTTACTGCATAACGAGTCGCGGCGTACGTCCATGACAGTGGTGCTCATCATTTTTTAAATTACTTAGCGTCGAGACGCTGCCGCGTCTCTTGATACTGACGATTGTAACAACAGTTGAGAATATGCAAGGAAATTAAAATTATGCCAAAGAATTAATATAAAAATTGATAAAATCAAAGACATAAAAAAATGCAAGCAGCGTCCTCATGGTTATGTCAAGTGAATATACCGGTCTAGGGACAATGTTATTGATGAGATAAATATATTTCGATATGAAGAATCTATAAACCAATAGCTCAAAGAAGTACGGGTATCATGGTTAGTCACCCTATTCCGGATTCTTATTATCATTGGATATTAACGAAGAGAAACTGGATTATGGACTTTACCCCTTCCAGTTGAATTTTTCTGCTGTGCTACTTCGATAACGAAAAATCGCTCAACCTATCGATTCGCAACTTGTTCTCACAATATTGCCATGTATAGGTTGTCCCGAATGTTCGTGCCGATTTTCGATGTGTGACACATTAAAAAATCGGCACGAACTTTCCGGACAACCCAATACATCGGAGTGGCTAATTTGATATTTTGGGTGTATGAAAAACTTGACGAGAAAGAAATATTCCGCAAACTTTAAAACGAATTGTACAGCGAGTCGTACACTGACAACTGAAAAAAGGTAAATTTAAAAAATGCGGCTTTTCCAAAAAACGGAAGGAATCTTTAACTTCTAACTCTAATCACCAAAAAGTAGTAAAAGACCTTAAATTATTCATACTATGATACGCGAGGTTCATGTTGTTTGGGTTATTTGACGTCAAGAACCCCAATGAACAACACAAACAAAGCCCAAACAACTTAAACAGAAACTACCCGAAAAAGTCGTCGAGCCCTTTCGCAATGTGAATAGAAAAAGGTCTACGTTTCCGAATGCCTAGACTTAAGAAAAAAAAATATTTTTCTTCTTCGGAAATGCCCGTTTTTTAAACCTTCACCCAAAAAGTGTTATTTGCAAACGTGTATGTTTTCTGATAGGCTTACCCCCATCATTTATGAACTCTGAATTGATGTGCATAATTGAATGAAAGATCGTTCTCTAGGATTGTTCGAGGGTATCGGAGATGAGTCCGAGATGCTGGTGCAGACACATCAATAATATCTTCAACAAAAAATCGTGGAGAGATTGATTGATTGATTGATTATTTATTAACTATGCCTTGGCAAAGCCTTGAGGCAAATGGTGTACAATTTAAAAAGAAAACAAAAATTAAATTAAATGAGTAAACAAAAATAACAATATTTTTTAAAAATTGAAGACTATAAATCGGCTATGAGTGCTTATGACTACAAATGATTTTCCTAACCCTATTATAACTATTCATGTTAATAGCTAACTAAATTAATGACTGAATTACGGATTCGGAAGCTAACTAAATTAATAACTAAATTACAGATCCGCAAGCATATATCGACTGTACTTTATATAATGCTAAATGGTGAATTAATAAAATAAGTTACAAATCTCCGCTAAAAAGGTGGCTGAAAAGGCGCTGTTTAAGAACATTCAGTGAGGGCGAAGTAGTGATTTCAGGAGGAAGTGAATGCCAAAAATATATCGTGGATAAAAGGAAAGATTTTCTGAAGGCTGAGGTTCTATGCGAGGGAATATGAAAAACGTTAAGAGTATGCGGGCGTTGAGGACGGGTTGATGCTCTAGATTCTAAGAAAAGTTCAGATAAGTAACTAGGGGTGTTTCCACTAAGAATATTATAAACAAAGATACCAAGAAAGTATTGGCGCCTAGCCCTAACTGTAAGCCAGCCAAGTTGTCTACGATAAGGAGTAATGTGTTCATCCCTACGTAGATTGAAGATGAATCTAATTGCGCAGTTCACAAGCTGTTGTAATTTCGTATTCATTTCGCTAGTTAAGTCATTGTAGACGAGGTAGCAATAGTCTAAGTGGGGAAAAATAAGAGAAACAACGAGCATAATCTTAAGCTCACGCGAGAGCGCATTTAGGTGATATGTTAAACGGTAAAGAGAAAAATTGACTTTCCGTGAGATTGTCGCCACGTGGCTACGCCATGAGAGGTTAGAGGTCATGATGATCCCAAGCTTTCGTATTTCATGTACATAGGGCAGAATAATTCCATTAACAGGAATAGGTACAAGATAGTCCACGTCAATTTTACTAATATAGCTACAACTACCCTGAATAAGTACCTTTGATTTAGCCAGATTTAGTTTCAAACTATTTGCATCGGCATACCGAGCGATGACATTGATGTCGTGCGTGATTCGAGCAATGCCCTCGGCTAGCTCAGAAGGTAGACAACTCAAATAAATCTGAGTGTCGTCTTCGAAGACCTTATGTTGGGAGTAGACAAGGTCGGCTCCGATATCATTAATGAAAAGAGAAAACAACAAAGGACCCAGAACCGATCCTTGAGGTACCCCCGTGGTAGTTTTAAGCCAACTGGACACATTTCCATTATTATCAATTACTGCTTGAGCACGATCTGATAAATATGAAAAAATCCACTCAAGCACCTCAATAGGGAACCCGATTTTTCTAAGTTTAACTAGCAAATTATAATGTGAGACTAAATCGAAGGCCTTGCTGAAATCATACAGGACGAGAATTGTTAGACGCCTCTCATTGACATTACGGGCCACGTCATGACATATTCTCAGTAGAGCTGTCTGAGTACTGTAACGGCACCGATAACCAGACTGGCGCGAATCCAAGATGTTGTTATCATTGATAAATTTTAAAATTTGTCCATGAACAATTCCTTTGAGAATTTTTGAGAGCTCACTTAAGTTGGCAATCGGGCGAGTATCAGACAGGGACTGCGGTACATTCACCTTAAGGAGTCGACGGATAATGGACTTCCATGTTCTCGGAAAGTACGAAAGTGTCAGCGAGTAGTTGAAAAGAGCCGCCAAAAGTGGAGCAATCCTAGGGAGGGCCTTGTGAATAGCAAATAGAGAAGTGCCATCAGGTCCAGCTGCATATGAAACGGTCGTTGAGTTCGTTATAAGAGATGTAACTGATTCCATGGTGACTGGCGTGAACTCAAAAGGCATACGCTCGCAGGGCAAGGCATTGATGGCATCTCTGAAAGCTTGGTGACTACAGGCACTGGAAGCACTAGGAACACTTGCATAGAAATTGTTTAGTTCATTGCTAGATAAAAAGTTGAACGCTGAAGACTGAGAAGGCTTGACCAGACCTAGGTTCGCAAGTTCTTTCCACAATCTAGTGACGTCCGTAATGCCGGCGAGTTTTTATATGATGTGATTGTTTTTTGCTTGTGTCATGTCAATTTTAAGTTGGTCCCTTCACTGCCTATAAATTGCCAGTCCAAGTAAACCATCTGCACGCTTTGCTTGTTTACAAAGTGCATTACGCTTCGCGATACGACTCTTGAGACCTCCACTAAGTCACGGCGCATGTCGTTTATGAACGCGAAAAGTCTTGCATTGCATAAGGGGTACGTAACATTGCATAAGGGGTGCGTAAAGAAATCTACATGCTCATGAGAGTGACAGTGACAATATTGTAGCAATTGATTCGCTGCCAGATTCGTGCTAGTGTGTCAAGAAAAGTTAAATCATTAAAATGTTTGAGAGAGAGAGAGAG
>CAUJKO010000153.1:10000-30000 GCA_963210295.1 Ophion ellenae | reverse complement strand
TTTTATACGATGATGTTGAACTTTGCATCGTTGGAATGCAACGAAAATCAATTTTTTCTATCGTTCGAATTATTTCGGCTTTGAAAATCACTTAAACGTTTTTACCTATTCTTATTGAAGATTTGCGACCTCAATTTGCAAAAAAGGCTTCGGATAAGCCTTCGGATTCGAAAGGATTCGGAGAATGAAGAATGAATGAAAAAAAAACGTTGCATTCCAACGATGCAAACTTCAACGTTATTTGATACGACGTATACAGAATTTCGCATTGAATATTTATATGCATATATACATTGATTTGTGTGTATCTTATAGATACATATAAATAGTCGTTTTACGAATACCTTATAATTGAAATGATTGACCCGTTTGTTTTTTTCACGAATCAAATGTATTCGTAAATCGTAATGTATAGAAAAAAAAATATTATATATATATATATAATATGTGTGTATGTGGCAGTGTAACCGAATGTTTCGCCAAACCTGTATATAGTGTGTGTGTGTGTATATATATATTTATAGGGCGGAGTTATGCACCCCTCGATTGGTAGGGGTTCTCAAATAATTTCTGACCCCTTAGGGTGAATCATCTCCCGGACATGTGTCCCCCGGTCATCCCTCGTTTTCGGGTGTGCTTTTGTATCACGACACACCGTCAGCCTCCATTACCAGTGTTTTGCTCGTTAAATCAATTCACTCGTCATCCCCCAATATCCAGCTTTGCGCGCACATCTAGTGTCCGTAGGTGTGAGTGTGTGTATATAAGTCATACCGCGTTCATATGGTTCGTATGTGCATACGTATATATTTGTCGAAGCTTGCGCTGGCTCGATTACATTTGATTCGTAAAAGAAACACAAACGGTCAACCATGGTCAATGGCACAGTAGTTGAAAAAAGAAGGTATATAATTTATCGACTATCGCGAAGATTTCATTACGGAGATGTTGATACTCGTGGAGCCGGATTTGCAATTTGTTTCTCAAATTTATTCATTTATAAAAAAATTTATACGATTTAAAGCTTTAAATCATATATATATTTAAACTTAAATATGACGAAGATTTATTTATTTATAAAAAAATGAAGTTTAAAAAATCATGATTAAAATCAAGTTAAAAACTTGATTGATAAATCAAGTAAAAAAAAAAATCAATTGCATTCTGACGATGCAATTGATTTTTTTTCTAACTTGCTCAAATTTTGTGAAGTTGGGGTTTGCAACGTTGGAATGTAACGAAAATGATTTTTTTTTTCAATCACTAAACTTTCCTTTAGCAAATTAGAGCTACAAAAATGATGCAAACATTTTTTAGAATTCTCATTTAGCGATCTAGAACTAATTTGGATTTTGGATAACAATGAAAATAAAAAATTGAAAAGAACCTTTATTGCGTTTCAACTATGAAAACTAACCCTATCACATTTTTTTGGCCGATTTAGGCTACGAAAAGCACTCAAACGTTTTTTTTTTCGTATCCTCGTCTTTGATCTCAGATCTCAATTTACAAAAAACAACATTGAATAGCAATAAAAAAGGGAAAAAAATTAATGAAAAATTGCTGTACTTCAACAATGCAACCTTCAACAATGCAAACTTCAACAATGCAAACGCTGTGGGTGGTTTTTAACTCCCTGACGGGGTTGTTTGCCCGCAATTTCGGTCCAACAGTTCGACGTTGTCTTTCTCGAAGTACCAGGCGCGGGGGAGGGCGAGAGAGAGAGAGAGAGAGAGAGAGAGAGAGAGAGAGAGAGAGAGAGAGAGAGAGAGAGAGAGAGAGAGAGAGAGACGAGAGAGAGAGAGAGAGAGAGAGAGAGAGAGAGAGAGAGAGAGAGAGAGAGAGAGAGAGAGAGAGTGAGTGAGTGAGTGAGTGAGTGAGTGAGTGAGTGAGTGAGTGAGTGAGTGAGTGAGTGAGTGAGTGAGTGAGTGAGTGAGTGAGTGAGTGAGTGAGTGAGTGAGTGAGTGAGTGAGTGAGTGAGTGAGTGAGTGAGTGAGTGAGTGAGTGAGTGAGTGAGTGAGTGAGTGAGTGAGTGAGTGAGTGAGTGAGTGAGTGAGTGAGTGAGTGAGTGAGTGAGTGAGTGAGTGAGGTGAGTGAGTGAGTGAGTGAGTGAGTGAGTGAGTGAGTGAGAAAGAGGGGGGGATGGGGTGGGTGCGTATATCCAGCAGCAAAGTGCTGGAGCACTGCCCGCATTGGACAACACGACGGTGGACCGTTCTAATATTAGTCGTTGAATACCAGCCTTGCTTGGGCTCTCTGCCGCGAGTGGCTCGCCGCGGCCTACGTACACACATTGCGGTTATACCACACGGTATGGTGTTACTTCGTTTATGTCCCGTGTCCGCGGAAAACGGAATCAAAAGAAGTAACGAGACAGCGACGAAAATACGGATGACGGGGATGCTTCCGACTACGAGAAACCGGAAGTCCCACTTTGGACCACATTTTCGTGTCTTCTCTGGCGCGTCCGACACTCTTCAATTCCACGAGTATACCGAAATAAAGGGATGGAGCTGATTGACCGATTGGAATGTGGCGTTTGTCACCGAGTTCATTCGGCGGTTGGGTGAAATTGAGCGAATGCAGGTGATACGTATTGCACGGACACTTTGATTGTATCGTCGCACTGTCGATGTTCCTGTCGCTGTATACCGCGATAAGCGTTTATAAGAGCTTGAAATTCGAACCTGCCTGGCTATGTGCTACGAGAAACAATAATACGAGGAGAGAAAGAAGAGGACAGTGAGAGAGAGAGAGAGAGAGAGAGAGAGAGAGAGGGAGAGAGCAAGAGGAAAAAGCGATTGAGGTAGGGAGACCGACGGAGGAGAATGGTACCGTTATACGAACTCGACCATCAACGCAACAGTAACTATAACAGCAGTGTCGAAGAACAAAAGTTTCATCCACAGCTTTGCTTCCCTCTACATTCCGTCCTGGAAATATTCACCTCTATGACGCGTCCGGTTTGACAACCTTCACCCTTTTATCTCTCCATTCAGGTAACAAAGTATAGTAAGGCAAATTAAAAGCTAGAACAGATGAACGACAATAGAAGGTATAAAAAATGTACATTTGTATGGAATATTAGTCTGTCCGAATCAAACATACGGACGCGTTTTTAAAAATTACAACGTCAGTAGTATCAAAGCGATTTAGGTGAAAGTTTAATATTAGGACTTTGAATAAGTTCAAGCTGTTTTCCAATAGATGGCGTTATCGGAACTGCGTATGGGTACTTTAAGATGGTAACGCATCTATAAAGAAACAGAACTATAAGCAAGCTTGAAATTCAGTGTATGTCAGTTCGCCGAAGTATAAACAACTTTTTTTTCATAGCGTTAAACATGTCAAATTTCGTGCCAAACAAAGAGTATTCGCGGGGAATTTTGGTGCACTACTTTATTTGTAAGAATCTGCAGCTGAAGCACACAGAATTGTTGTTGAGACTTACGGCGACCATGCTCTGTCGGAAACAACATGCAGAGATTGGTTTAGACGCTTTGAAAATAATCATTTCGATGCGTTGAATTGGAGGCAGTTCATGAAGACTCATGTCAGACGCTAGCTGAACTTGCAGAATCATTTACAGTTGATGACACAACAGTTTCGAAACGCTTGGAAGCATTAGGACTGATTTTTCAAAATAAAGCATCAATTTTCATGAAAATTAACGAGAACTTATTCATCATCCCAATATGATTTAGAGATACTCTTCTCCCGCACTCCTCCGGCACCGTCGCCATCGCTCAGGAAAGTCATTGTAATATGATGTTGAAGTTTGCATCGTTAATTATTTATATTTTACGAAAATTATTTTTTCAACTTCCCTCATTTCCTTCAGTAGATTTTACCCACGAAAATCCCGCAAACATTAGTTAGGATTCTCATTTAGCGATCCCGAACAGATTTTCAAAATTGAAAAGAACTCTCGTTGCATTCCAACGACGGAAACTTCAACCCCATTTATTCAAAAAAATCGTGACTCTCGGCAAAAGTACGACGTCCATGTTTGCTTCGTTGAAACGCAACGAAAGTGAATTCTTTATAATAACCCAAATTTATTTTGACCGATTTAGGTTGTGAAAATCGCTTAAACGTTTCTACGTATTCTCGATAGAAATGTACGACCCCGATTTGTAAAAAAAAGTCTTCGACTAACGATAAACACGAAGAAAATAAGAAATGTTAAAAATATACATATCGTTGCATTCCAACGATGCAAACTTTAACGTCATCATTGTACTCCACAATACTAGCTGTGAATTGCAATGGCACTTGTTACTATGAGTTATTGGAGCGCAATGAAACTGTCAACCGCACGAGCGTTACTTACTTTTCGTAAAGAGGCTTATGGAACATCGGCACGGCAATCGGAAGCGCACTGTTTAGCTACTGTTTAGATGCACGATCTTATTGACACTCGACCGTAAAGGCTTGGGTTGGGAAACAAAAGATCGACAGATGGTCTCAACCTTCACATTCTCCGAGGATCAACCCTTGTAATTATGGTTGCATTCATACTATGAGAAGAGCAATAAGTGGGGTCGCTTACCCTGATGTTATTCCATTGAAACATCCTTTAGATAAGGAGATCATTGAAGGTAATGAAAATGGCAAATATATTTCTGTTAGAAACCTTCCTAAGCGATGGCAGCGGTGTCTTAATGGCGGCGAAGAGTATCTCTAAGATGGGGTTGAAATTTGCATCGTTGGAACGCAACGAAAGTTCTTTTCAATTTTTGATTTCCATTATCATCGAAAGTAAAAAAATGTCGACTTGCTCTAGATCGCTAAATCAGAATCCTAAAATGTTTGCGTGATTGTCGTTGTTCAAATGTGACAAAGGAAGGTTGGGAAATTAAAAGAGAAGAATTTTCAAGGAAGATTACTTCAGTGTCCGTCTTCGATTTTGATGAAACTCATATATATGATAGAGCATTGAACACTATCAGACACGTTTTTTTTATCGGCGGAAAAATGGTTTCGGGTCACCTCTACGGGGCAACTCTGAAAGAAAGGCCTGTCGAGGGGCGATTTTGCAGTTGCATCCTCAAACCGCCCTCAATCTGAATGAAACAACAACCGAAATTCTGCTAATGTTAAGCGATTAAAAATGCACTATAGAAGTATTGAAAAAAAACAAAATTAAATTGAGGGGTGGCAGGCCTTTCTTTGAGGGATGGTCTCCTCCCTTAAAACCGTTTTCCCGCCAATAAGAAAGAATACGTATCTAACAGTTTTCCATGCTTGATCACATATATGAGTTTCAACAAAATCGAAGGCGGATCCTTGAGTGATGCTTCCCGTAAGTCATTAAAAAATTTCACTTGAATCACTTTAATACTCTCGAAGTTATAATAAAACAACGCGTCCGTAAGTTTGATTCGGAAAATGGGTTTTCATATACATCAGAATTGGGATCTAATGAGGTGTAAGCTAAACTGGAAATCGGACACCAAAATGATTGCTCAGTCAGCTTGGATCCTCTACTGTTGTATTTAGAATTGCGTAAGGATCAAGATCGAGTGTTCTTCAGGTGCGCAGTGGATAAAAATCGTTAATTGTGGTTGCTAGCGTGCGGAATCTTTTACATACATACGTCAATGTTATGCGAATCATGAGCAGGATTCCTGGATCGGTTCGGTGCACGGGTCGGTGCATCCTTGCGAAGACCCTCCGATACCTCGTCGTCATTGAATAGGGTTGTATGGGCGCGGACATACTCCTCTCGTCGTTGGGATAACTAGGATCGTATCGACCTCGGTGGCATTAACCTTGGCGATCCACCATGGCAAGCAAGCCAGAGAAAGGGAGAAAGACAGAGGTAGAGCGAGAGAGAGAGCGTGTGCAAGAGAGAAAAAGATAATTTGAACGCCTCAGCAGGTATTACACCCGGGATGGAAGAAGCAAACTTTTGCGAACAGCATAGAAACGAGGGAGTGAGGAAGACAGAGCGGAAGATCGCGGTGATAGTTAATATCGCAGATATGAACGTGCATGCATGCGTGTATCGAGAGATAGAGAGAGAGAGAGAGAGAGGAGAGAGAGGGAGAGAGAGAGAAAGATTCTTGGGAAGGACCGTTAGGTATGAGATCCTGAATCACTATATACGAACATAGGTGTCTATGTATGTTTCCCTTGTCGATAGAAGGGCCTCCGTGTTATAGCTTCAATAACCAATGAAGCTGTGTCGAAGTAAGCGTGGAAAGATTCAACGACATTGCTGCGGGGATACTCTTTACGATGATTCAAATGACCGTTCGGTAATTTTGTTTCGTGCTTTATCGGCCAAGGATTTCCTAGCTGACAATAATCGCATAGGCAGGCAATACACTTGTGTACGACGATAGAAGACTTGTGAGTTATCGAGTAAGTATTTCGATGTTGTTGAAGTTTGCATCGTTGGAATGCAACGATTATTTTTAGTTTATTTCATTTTTTCTTCATTTTTATTGTAATCTATTATTATTCTCGTTGAGGGGCTATACCAGTGTGAACGCGGAAAATTTTGCTGATTTTCGGGAATTTTTTGGGAGATAAGTACTCAATTAAATGTTACGGAAAATTAAGGATATATTTGGCTATATTTGACCTATATTACATAATTTTTTCATAGAAAAATATTGAGATCCAAGCGACTTATGCGCTGCCTTCCGAGGCGCCAAAAAAAGTGCCTCCACTGCTGACATGATTCCGGCCGATTGAGTAGCTGAAACCGAAAAAGGAAAAAATGTCGTTAAACTGGAAGGTATTTCTTGTAAAATGACGTAGGATTTTCGAAAAATATCAAAATCTAACAAAATGGCGTAGTTATGAAAAAAGTCTGTTTTCTTGCCTATAAAATAGTCGTTTTTTTCAATGCCAAATCGTCAATTTTCATCCAATCGAAAATATCCTACGTCATTGTAGAGTAAATATATCCAAGAGTGCTCAGTTCAAATTTCAAGTCAATCGGATAATTGCTCTTTGAGTTACAATGTCAGCAAATTTGAAAAATCTCATTTTGAGAAAAACGCGTTTAAAGATTTAACTGTCGATTTTTGCAAGATAAAACGATAGAGATACGGGCTTGAAATATTTACAGGATATTCTTGAAAATATAAACTGTCGAAAAAGGCAAAAAAAGATTTTTTGAATGTGTCACAGTGGTCCCTTAAATTTAGGTGATAGGTCTCTAATGAAAATCTGTAAAAAAAAGTTTGCCGTAGCTTTGTTCTGCCAAAGGTAATTGGCAATTGGAAGGAAAAGAAAAATTCGTTGCGTTCCAACGATGCAAACATCGACAACATGTATTTCGAAGATTCTTCATGCAACTCACCGATGCGGTCTTTACATCGCACCTATACGTCACTATCTCCATCACGCGCGGTGGTAAAGTACTCGATGCGAGAGTCGCATTTATAATCGCGTGACAGCAGTGGCTTTTAGCGCACTCGTATCGAGATGTATATTAGTCTGAAGATCAAGTGGTCTTGGTTGGGGAATTGACGTCCGTACCGATCTCTACTTCGTCTAATAGAACGACAGACTTGTCGATGCTGCTACGATCTCGATGAGGATAGTGGATGGACAACGGGAAGAAACATTCGAAACGCGTCGAAGCGTGGGGTAATGTTGAAGGATACTCATGCTGTTTGACACGTGGATGTGTCCGGCTGATGTTCAACTTTGATGTTTCCTTTAGTTCCACTGCATCGTCTTCGGGAAGAAAAATGACTTGACTGGAATTTTAAAGTCTGTGACTACCTTAAACGCGTGGGGGAATGTTGAAGGGTACTCATGCTTTTTGACACGTGGATGTGTCCGGCTGATGTTCAACTTTGACGTTTCCTTTAGTTCCACTGCATCGTCTTCGGGAAGAAAAATGACTTGACTGTAATTTTGAAGTCTGCGACTACATTAAATGCGTGAGAGCATGTTGAAGGATACTCATGCTTTTTGACACGTGGATGTGTCCGGCTGATGTTCCACTTTGATGTTTCCTTTAGTTCCACTACATCGTCTTCGGGAAGAAAAATGACTTGACTGGAATTTTGAAGTCTGTGACTACATCAACCGCGTGGGGGAATGTTGAAGGATACTCATGCTTTTTGACACGTGGATGTGTCTGGCTGATGTTCAACTTTGATGTTTCCTTTAGTTCCACTGCATCGTCTTCGGGAAGAAAAATGACTTGACTGGAATTTTGAAGTCTGTGACCACATGAACCGCGTGGGGGAATGTTGAAGGATACTCATGCTTTTTGACACGTGGATGTGTCCGCCTGATGTTCAACTTTGATGTTTCCTTTAGTTCCACGGCATCCTCTTCGGGAAGAAAAATGACTTGACTGGAATTTTGAAGTCTGTGACTACATCAACCGCGTGGGGGAATGTTGAAGGATACTCATGCTTTTTGACACGTGGATGTGTCCGGCTGATGTTCAACTTTGGTGTTTCCTTTAGTTCCACGGCATCCTCTTCGGGAAGAAAAACGACGACTGGAATTTTGAAGTCTGTGACTACATGAACCGCGTGGGGGAATGTTGAAGGATACTCATGCTTTTTGACACGTGGATGTGTCCGGCTGATGTTCAACTTTGATGTTTCCTTTAGTTCCACGGCATCCTCTTCGGGAAGAAAAACGACGACTGGAATTTTGAAGTCTGTGACTACATGAACCGCGTGGGGGAATGTTGAAGGATACTCATGCTTTTTGACACGTGGATGTGTCCGGCTGGTGTTCAACTTTGATGTTTCCTTTAGTTCCACGGCATCCTCTTCGGGAAGAAAAATGACTTGACTGGAATTTTGAAGTCTGTGACTACATCAACCGCGTGGGGGAATGTTGAAGGATACTCATGCTTTTTGACACGTGGATGTGTCCGGCTGATGTTCAACTTTGATGTTTCCTTTCGTTCAACTACATCATATTCGGAAAGAAAAATGACTTGTCTGCAATTATGAAGTCTGTGACGACCTTCCAGGGCACATGGAAGATACAATTCCAGGCACAATGTGTAGAAGACTATAGTTCCAGGCTGGAATTTCAAGTTCTTGAATATATGTACTGAAGGCAAGGTACATTCAGTAAGTGGCACGAAAGGTAGTTCAAGCTCTGAGTTTCCATTTAAACCACTTTCGTTTAATGATTGTTTCACCTGTTTTTCTTAACATCCAACTTCATTAGGGTAGAACTCTTGAGAGTGGATGTGCCGCCCTTCAATCTACCGCAATTTTCGAGACGCTCAATTTTTTATGCCGTTGCCATACAGGTTGGTGAAGACCCATGGGAGAAACGAATCATAAAATGGCGGAAGTTCATTACGTGTTAATTACGCGATGATTATGCATTTTTTTCGAAAAGTTTCTCTCGTAAATGAATTACCCAGGCAGAAAACCATTTTTTCATATATATATATATATAGTTCACTGCAAATGAAAAGTGTTATAATTCTTAAACGGGTTAGAGCATCGATCTCACACTTCGCACACATGCTTGGGGCAAACGAGATAATAATGCCTCCAATTTCTATCGCCATGGCAGTATTTTCGGAAGACAGCTGAATTCACGATTTTCCATTTCCAAAACTGTGCTACATTGCGTGGCTTTTATTTATTTTTTCTGGAAAACGATGCCTTGGAAGTGATAGATACTCCGCCGTTGAACTCCCATCAGCCGTATCTACGTTTAAGAAAAAATGATGGAAGGCTTCATGCGTCTTCCATGGGAAGATTGAAAGAGATGATTTTTTTCTGTTGGCTCACAAATTTGTCGGTGGAAGTGCAGATTCCATATGAGAATCTTCTCTCTTTCTCTTTCTCCTCTCTCGGTGCAGCTCTCGAACAAACTATCCTCCAGTTGCATTATCTACATGCATAGTGTATACACGGACTAGGGGAGTGCCCGCAGGTTGTTGATCCTTCTTGCTCCCTCATTCCTTCGTCTTCGCAGCCGTTTCTTCTACTTCTTCTTGTTTTTCTTCTGCCTGCTCTTGCTCGCTTGCATCTCCGTCGCGAGGGACGGTCCTCACGACCAGCAGCAGCAGCAGCAGCAGCAGCATCGAACGAGTCCTTTCCGCCTTGGAGAGTTCACCCTTCCATAGTAAAACCGCGCGGTCGCGCTCTTCGGTGTATCCCGTGCACATCGCGTACACCTTTGCAAGATTATTACTCACGGACGAGACAGGTAACGCACGCTGCTGCTCCGGCCGTGCAACCTTCTTTTTAGCATCGAACGGCGGCATCCGCCTATCTGCAAAATCCTCTCGTGCGTGCTGCATGATAGATATATTCATACACGCTGGGCATCTCTCTCTCTCTCTCTCTCTCTCTCTCTCTCTCTCTCGCAATCTAAATTTTCGTTGATGTTCAATGAAACGATACACATTTTAATTCTGTTCGAGTTTGTTTGGGTTCCCAACAAACTATGATCAATAGACTTTCCTTCTTTCTGCAACGTATTTATATTTTTGAGTTGTTTTTTTTTCGTCAAAAAGGACACTGCTTCTGATAGAAAAAATGTATGTTCTACTTCAATAGTATTTGATTCTAGTCCGATGATCTCATTCGTCCATCAGGGAACGACTGTCCGACGATTGTTCTTGTAGTGTTCTGACCCAAAATCTCGAATCGTGTCACTATAAATAGCGGATCCAAAATTTCGAATAAAAATTCACATCAGTATCCAGATTTCTATAAAAAATTATGAAGGTTAGTTTTTGACGTTAATCACAACACTTCAACTACACAAAGTGACGTTCCTGCACAGAGCGTGACGCACAACGGGCCCTTGTTCAGCTTGCTCAACATTTATCGATGTCCAACGATCGTTTAGTAGATAAATTCATACTCTGTTGAGACGTTTATCTCGGAGGTTAACACGCAATAAAGAGTTGATCCGAAATTACGGATATGCTTCAAATATAACTATTTTTTAAGGCCTTTTTCGTGAATTTTTTTAAAGAAAACTACAAAACTTTTTTAATCGATCAATATACCATCTTAAAGAACACATCTTGAAGGACTTTCAGTAATTTTTTTATTGAAAAATATTACATTGTTTAGTGGCAAATGGCTGTCAATGAAATAATGTTTTTATATACACGGTTTGCGGTGACCAGCATTGCGGCGAAGTGGATCATCTGGAAAAAAAATGCGGATGGATTTAGTCAAATATAAGTATAAATTAGTCTTTAATCGAAGGATTTTAAAAAATATTCATTTTTCACAAAATGGCGGACAGTCAAAGTTAATGGTTCGATTTTAACGAAAAAAAAAACGGCCGTTTTTTTGCTATAAAACGGGCATTTTTTTCGAAAAAAAAAATCGAACGATTAAAGACTACATTTTTATGTATTAAATAAGCCTGCAAAATTTCAAGAAGATCGGTTCATTAGTGTTCGAGTAATCTTGGTCACCGACTTCAGAAATGCCATTTTGAGAAAAACTCGTTTAACGTTTCTCTTTCAACGCTCTTTCAACGCGGATTCTTCTCTTTCAACGCTCATATCTCAGTCAATTTTGTTCGGATCGACTTGAAATTTTCAGGACATATTCTCAGATACTTATACTTCAAAAAAATGCAATAAAAAAAAATCGATTTTTCCAAAATCGCAAGTGGGGGTAACCCCTTAAAGCCTGCTAAATATTGCGTAGGTGATAAATAAAAATAAAGTCGCTTGAAGTAAAATTACGTTAAAAGTGCTGTATTTGGTTGATTCGAACAAATCGATTCTCTCAGTGTGTCTGCTTACCTCTCCGTTCCTCTTTTGTCTGTCCAGCTTTCTCTCCCTCTTTTTTTTCAACTCCACCATTATTCTCTCGTTCTCCCTTCCATTTTCTATTCTTGCCACTCTCTTTTCCTTCGCCTCTCTTTCTGTCTCTCACGTACCCAAGTACCCAGGAAATACCAAAGAAAAGTATCAACTCGTAAAAGGTGTACCTTTTCCTCGCGCCTTTCCTTCAATTTCCCATTCAAGATGTCAATCTCTTCCTTCATCGCTCATAAATCATCGATACTCTTGCTTCTCCACCCTACGAAAAACCGCGCCTTCGTATAAAAGAGCGTCCTTTGGCGGGACATTACAATTAGCATGATTTTTCCGAAGATGTTCCCCTCGTTTTATTTAATATTCAGCTTTATTCGACGTCGAGTGAGATTCGCTTCAAATTCAATTAAATTCCCAGCGGGTGAGGAGACCTACGCTCCTACGTTCTCGCGCCAGCTGGCGTACGTCTTCCCGTATAACTTGATCAGTGAAAAATCACACGTATTTATGACCGATGTTAATTCACGATTTACTTCGATTACCTAATATTACATTTGTGCCAGTACTCAATTGCATCTTCATCGTTGCAAACAGCCATTCATCCTCATTGTGGGTTTTTCTCTCCATCTCTCTCTTTTTTTTTCTCGAAGCACGTCTCGTTAGCGTGTGCGAGCTTTCCTAGGGTGCCTTCAGTGGTCTTCCTTTTTACGTAGTCATAATCAGCCTCGTAATGTTGTGCCATTATGAATGCGTCGGCTCGGCGGTTTGGTCGGGTCTCTCGAATAGTGACTCCCCGGCGCGTATTGCCTGCATCCAGAAATCGTACGGCTATAACCATATATATCTTTATATAAACATATATTCACTTGCACCGGCAACACACAACGAACCAGTATATGTACGAAGCAGAGACCGGGCTAGACGAAGTTTATTTTTTCGTCTTTTAAGTTGCCACGAAAGTTAGATCTCCGGCACATGTATGGTTGCCTTTAAGGATGTATTGGCCGTACATTCCCCACGAAAAGTGAGTTTCGGTGAGAATTTTAAGTACTTTGCGATAACATTAAAATCTGAAAAAAATTGACCGTATTGAAGATGCTAAGAACGTTGGTTTTGAATAACAAGAATGCCAACATTTTATAAATAAATTGCATAAACAAAAAATTGTCAAAAATATATCCGGTGAACTTGATTTTTTGTGACGTTAAATGAAATATAATATTTTTCTGAATACATATGATTTTTTAAAGAATTTTTTCTCTATTTCGAAAATGCCGTTTTTGGAATTTTTCAGAGGCTGTACCCATGACACTGTTCGTTCAATACCCCAGACACTTCTTGGATTCAATATGCAACATTGCTCCGAAAACATATTGGAAATTTGTGACTCTTCGTACATTTTTTTAATTGATAAAATTTAAATGTAAATAGAAAGGGAAAATATTTACAAGTTGGGCTCCAGCCCTAAACGGCTCCAAATTTTTTTTCACGTGTTCGGGGCTATTCTGCAGTATGGAAATATGATTTTTATGATGGGAAAGGGGTATTTCATTAAGAAAAAGAAAATATTCCACGCACCTCGGACAAATATTTCCGGTAAATATTCGATTTCTGAAATACGTTTGTTTGGGTTGTTTGACCAAACACGTCATTTGACCCACTTGATGTCACCAGACCCGTTTCCTCCATACATTAAAAATAAATCTTTAAAGCGTTTGGGGTTTGAAATTGTCTTCCCCCGACTCAAATATTAAAAAAAGTCCCCTGAAATACATCGACTCGGTACAAAATTTCTAAACCCCTTTTCTAGCTGGAGCCCCACTTGTAAATATTTACCACAGAAAGAAAATTCTAAAAACATCATACCCATTCAACAAAATCTACGAATTCAATTTATAACATAGAAAAAGTAGTTCGCCGGACATTCGTTGAGCAATTTTTCTTTTTACAATTTACTTATAACATTTTTGCATTATTAATACCGGAAATTGATGTTCTTAGCATCTTCAATGTAGTTGATTTTTTTAACATTTCAATCTCATCGCAAAGTACACAAAACTCTCGCCGAAATTGACTTTGGTAGGGAATGTACGGGCAATACATCCTTAATACATGCGAGTGTATATCCGCAGCCGCACGTTGGGCACGTAGGGAATAGCGTTAAACAGTCTTGTTTAGCATGCTTTATGCACGATTCGTGTGTGTACCAAGTCGTGACTAAGCGATCATTAACGCGTACTATATATGCACACGCACACACACACGCACACGCACACACACACACGCACACGCACGCACACACACACACACACACACACACACACACACACACACACACACACACACACACACACACACACACACACACACACACACACGCACACATTCTTCCATGCGAGTTAACGATGCCAACGTTACGAATTGCATTTTATTCCTTAATTTGTATTACTAAACGACATTAGCCACAATTATGCGCGTACATATATTCGACGCAGTAAAAGAGTATATATAATATCTCGAATATCATTTTGCATGATTTATCGAAAAGTTGGTTGGAAAATGCGTCGTTTTGAGCTCGGTGTGCGTTTACGTAGTTTTACGTGCATCATCCAAGAGAGTATTTTATATTTATCCATACGTGTAGGACTTTACGCACGCGTGTTGGTATATGTGTATATATAAACCGTGGAAGGTCTTCGGCGGAGAAGCAAGCATAATATCATCCGGCAGCATTCGACGATACTTAATACTTGCCGGGAAGCCCTTTAGCAGTCTCGTAAACGCCGAGACAGTGCGACGGGGGTAATATGTTTGCTGCGCTATCGCAATTACTTTTCCGCGTCGCTATATATACGCAATATACGTACAAACGAATATAACGTGGACGTGTATCTGTATAGGAAAAACATCGGGTTTCGTTCGGGATAGGAGAATTTATTGGGAAGACAAGCGGGGGAGGGGGGGGGGTCTCTAGTCACAAGAGCCGCGAGCCCAATAATTTTTGCGATTGGCGCTAATTTATCGCTGCTCGAGCAGTCGCGAGGCAAATTAAGCGGCGCGCAAAAAGGGCAGCGGAGGGATATGGGAAGTTTGAAATAATGATAGTGTCAAATAATGCTCCTTCGAATAGGTAAATATCCACGACAGACGGAAAAAAATGCGCAAGTCAACGCATTTGACGCTAATAGCACGTTCATTGAAACTTTCATTATCCGCCCGGTAGTTATTCATGGAGAGTCACGATTGACGCGCGTGCTCTCGATGTCGTATATATTCCTACGGTCGGAATCAATTTTTAATAGACTCCGTATTTTACGACGGCTCATCAACGCGCGTACTCGGAAATTGCCTTGCGTGTACGTGTGAAAAACGACGTTTATTCGAGGACGTTTTATCGTACCGACATGACGGTGTATACTCGGATGTGTGAATGCGAGTCTTGGCCTCGGCGAGAAAGGATCTTTCGTCATACGAGATGGACGACGATCGTTCGGAACGGGGACCACAGTGGTCGAGGTCCCATGTAGATATTGACCGTTGGGCCTGGGAAGGGCCTTCACAGTTGGCCTTTCTAGAATATTGGGCCGTGAGTATTTACCAATGAGGTGCCTTTGTAGAAATGATAAGAACGGCCCGATATCGGCCAACAGAGCCAACAATTATTGGGCCAATGATTTAATTCATTGTAGCGCCAATGTTGGTGATTGCACTTGGCCCTATGTGGGCCCTCTTAAAGGGCCTATGTAGAAATTGACCACTGGCTCTATGATGGGCCTTCACAGTTGGTCTATCTAGAAGTTAGTCTATCTAGAATATTGGGCCGTGAGTTTGTTTGGGTTTGTTTGAGTGTGTGATAAATATTCAACCTATATCGGGCCAAGATTGGCCCGATATTGGTCCTTATGGATACATATTTCATGGAATAACCTTGAAATAAATTGTGATTTGCGTATATGACAGGTTTCAAAATTGGCATATTTTACTTACTTATGTTGGTTATTTACAAATGCCAATAATAGGCCAAGACTTGATTACAAAAACTGAACTACAAAATATAGACGATTAATATATGACGTGCCAGTTATTTGCCTATTCTGGCACAATATGCAGATAATGAATAACCCAAGGCTTAAATAAAATTAAAGCAGGTATGGTCTGACCCACTTAGCCAATAAAGGGCTTAGATTAATTAAATGTAATTTCCAGTATTTTATCATTGCCAGTTTTAAAATTGGTATATTTCGATGAACTATCACGGCTGTTTATTGGTTTTAACAGATGGGCCCGGATAGGTTTTAGTAATGGGCTGATATTGTGCCAGTTCTCAATTTATAACGGAACAATAATGGGCCAATGTAATTGGCAGTACTTCAGCATCACCAGTTTAAAAATTGGCAAATATTGTTTATCTATCATGACTGTTTAATGAATTAAAAAGATGGGCCATGATAGGTTTTAACTATGGGCCGATATTGTGTCGGTTTTCAATTTAGAACGATACAATAATGAGCCAATGTAATAGACAGTATTTTAGGATTGCCAGCTTTAGGATTGGCAAATTTAGTTGAACTATCACTGCTGTTCATTGGTTTTGAAAGATGGGCCAGGATAATCTTTTGTGATGGGCCGATATTGTGCCGGTTCTCAATTTATAACGGGACAATAATGGGCCAATGTAATTGCTTGTATTTTAGCATTACCAGTTTTTAAATTGGCAATTATAGTTCAACCATCACGGCTATTTATCGGTTTTAAACGATGGGCCGATATTGTGCCGGTTTTCAATTTATAACGGAACAATATTGGGCCAATGGAATTGTCAGTATTTTAGTATCCCCAGTTTTTAAATTGGCAAATTTAGTTTAACTATCACGGCTGTTTATTAGTTTCTAAAGATGGGCCAGGACAGGCTTTAGGGATGGGCCCATATTGTGCCAGTTTTGAGTTTAGAGCGGAACAGTAATGGGCCAATATTATTTCTCTTTTGTTGGCTTATACGATGGTCCCAAGATTGGCCTGATCGTAACATTGGGCAACTCATGGTAACCTCTACATGGGACGTGGTTCTCCTGCTGCGATTATGTGAAGAAGCTTTCCTGATGGGGCACAATTAGGTATAGGGTCAGTCGAACCGGCGGCGGTAAACTTGTGATTGGATCTACAAGGTGTCCCTCTTGTCTCTGCCATCCGAAATATCTCGATAATTATCGACGTCACGAAAAAAAATTCCAGACAAAAGGCGTACGGTGTGCAGGGGACCATCAAATGCGACCAATATTTTTTATTTCGGTGGAGGCGCTGACGCGCAGTGACGGTCACTTCCACTCTTTTAAATGGAATGGTACATTTTGTTCAATCATCTTGTGAAGCACCTCGAGCCGCATAACAAACATTAGGGGTCAATATCGTTCAAGGTCATCCAAGGTCAGTATCGATGATACAAATGTAAATATGTGACCTTGAGTGACCTTGAACGACTTTGACCCCCTAATGTTTTTCATGCGCCTAATGTATTAATGTATTTAAAAAATCGTCTACACGAAGAAAATATATTTTCGTTGCAGTCTAACAATGCAAACTTCAATACCATGTTTATCCTAACGATTAGACATTTCAAGTCTTCACGGCCATTATACGTTTTAATTAGTTTCGTCGAAAGAGACATTCTCATTATAAGGAAAAAGAGACAGCATCTTATCATAAGCAAAAAAGCGGAAAATTTGATACAAACGACAGGATGCTTGGAGATCGATAGAAATCGCGATCGTTTTCTTGATCGTTTGACCGCCAGCGGTGTACAAGAGTACCGTGCATAATCTCCCCCCATCTACACGCATACACTTTTCCCGACATAAATTTTTCGCCACCGGGCATATTGGACATTTATTTTCAATTACGCAACTATCGGAACGGAGATCAACCGGTTCTCTGTTTTTAATCTGGTCGTTTTTTTTTTTGCGAACTGCATCACAACGCTGACAAATTGATTCATCTTCTTGTCGTACGGGTAATTTATAGCACACTTTTCACGTGCGCTGTCGTCGGTCGCAGTCAGGGCGAGCACACGCGTATGTTTGTGTTGAGGGCTCGCGTAGCCCTAAAATCGTGAGAGGGAAACTTACGCAAGAGCACAAAACGTGTAACGATTTTAAAAATGAGTACTCGAATTAGTTCTGAAAATTCGGCTTTTTGAATCTCGACCTACCGAATCTTTGTTCAATATTTAAGGCGGGATATACATTTAGACAGGAAAAAATAAGCGATATTGAGAGATTTTTAAAACTAAGAAATAATTATTCTACAATTATCAAACTTTAAGTATACTTTAATAGTATATTTAAGTATACAAAACAATCTTTGAAATTAAATTCATCATCAAAATGACGGAGCTGTGGCATAGTGTTACAGCAAGGTCGCCGCGGGAGTTTCGGATCGGCGTGCAGTCTAGCTTCCCGTAGACTTTTATTTGCAAAAAACTTCAAACATTTTTTCAGTTGGAACATGTATAGGTTCTATGTGACGGTAATTAAAATGAAAAATTGGCGTTTGGCGGTGGACACTCCCGAGCTCTCCGGGTTCGTCTGAAATCTAAAAACCAAACGGGTTATTCAAGTCAACAATAAACACGAGTCGTTGACGATCGTCGATTCTTAAAACATTTTTTTAAACAAAATGGCAACGAATTAAAACTTTATCACACAAAATCTATTTTAAAAAATCGTCATTTTTACGCAACTATAAAAAAATGAAGATCGATTTAAAAAAAGTGAGATCGTCAACGACCTATAAATGTTTCTCATCGTATTTCCTGTAAATTAGGAAACAATCCATCAAGTCGTTCTCGAGCTATCGTGTCCACCGACTTTGAAAACAGTGTTTCGAAAAAACGCGTATAGACTTTGAAGTAAGGCCCTGCTACTGCTTGCCTCATTTTTGTAGCTCATGATTGTGTCTTGTAGGTCAAAATTGAACGAGCTTGTAGCTCATTCGGTTTTAGGAATATTTCAATGAAATATCCAAGGAATATAGCTGAAAGGTGATACTATGGAATACAAAAATTTTTGGAAAATGCAATTTTTTGACCCACCTAGGTACATGTAGCCCCTTAAAATAACAAAATATTCCATTCTTTCAATAAATAATTCGTTGGCATCGCTCAATGGGGGGTGTCGTCCAGCCAAGTCATTCTTCTCCACCGTAAGCCCCCAGTAGCCCTGAACTGCGGGTCGCTCCGTCTCCCATGTAGGCCCTAAAGTACGTTGTCGCTTGAAGATGCGGAGTACCTTCAGCCTAAAGTTTCGTCGATCCGCATTTGTTGCTGTTTGTAGAATATATTTTTTAAAACACACACACCCACACAGAAGCTGGGTAGCGACGTAGTGGGCGAATGTGTTTAGCTGTGGGGTGTTCGATCTCGGAAAGAAACGGTTCTACAAGGTCAGTTGGCGCGCGATTGAACGCGCGGGCGCGCGTTCCTGCGGAATCCCACGAGGATCGATAAGTTGCCCAGTAACCTCGTGAGATGTCGCGTCGCACCCCTCCAACACCCCTTTGCCCGGTTGCGTCTATATCCACCCCCCGCGAGACATTCGCGGGGGTGGATGGCGGATGCCCCGAAAATATTCAAGGCCGACTTTTTTTCTCGTCCTTCGTCCTGAATTAGATGGTCGATTTGAGCACTCGTGATGAAGTACGAAGAAGAGGTGGGAAGTTTGAGAGAAAGAACTCAAAGGCCAAAGTGGACCATCCCGTGCAGAAATTTGTTGGGGAGTCCCAAGATTCTACAACGTCCCTATTGGGATTTGATAGGGACATGTAGGGAGTTCACATTGGAATCCACGTTGATTTCGGGCTATTTCCCTATTGACGTCGTTTGAGAATTTTTCACTTGAAACTGTCAACTGGAATTTGTTGGATCGCCCAAAAAAATATCCTTTCGTGAATTCGTGCACAAATATGTTGGGGAGTTCCAAGATGCGCCCACATCTCTATAGGGATTCGTCAGGGACATGGGGAGGTCCTTATTGGCATCCAATTGAATTCTGCATTGTTCCCCGATGACCGTCATTTGAGAGTTCTTACCATATTCGAATTGAAAACATATGAAAAGTCATGGGAAAAAACTCGGCGTGTTGAAACATAACTGTGTACCTGTGTGATGATATGTCAAAGTGCACTACAATACATTTTAAAGATTTTATAAATAAATTTAATAAGATTTTCATCGATTCGTTTGAAATTGATTTTGAAG
>CAUJKO010000152.1:0-41482 GCA_963210295.1 Ophion ellenae | reverse complement strand
GGGATAAACCTGTAGGGATTTCCACAATAGGCCCAGACTTGGCCAGTATAGGGATAAGCAAGTAGGGATTTCCACAATAGGCCCCAGAACTGACTATTATAGCGATAAACCAGTATAAATAGCTTAGGCTACATGGTTGATGGTATTTCAATTATTCAAATCGATTATATACATCGATCGAATAATATTATCGAACGCAAATTGGGAAAAAGCGTAAGGAGCATTAGCAAATAAAAAATCAACGATGAACACAAATATGCAGACAAACATCAGACAGTATTTATTTATCAAATTAAAGGCTCACATGCAAATACGCAATCACATTTCTACGCGCGCACACAATACATACACATTTACTCACGCCCGCACCTATGCACATGAACAATTACATAAAAACAAATACAGATACACCCTGATGCATTTAACATACACGTATGTCCACTGATACGGATATTTTATGGCGCTGAAATGGTTATGATGAGGCGTCGTTGAGGCATTTTCAGGGCGCTAAAATGGTTTTGATGAGGCGCCATTGAGGCAACTTATAAGGCCCCGGTCGTTGCGCCTTTAATGGCCTTTGCTGACAAAGTGTGACCGGCCGCTAACGGCCCTCATGTGGCTTCGAGATTAGGGCCCGAATAAAGTTTAGGGGAATATTATTGGGGCCCGATCACAGCCCCAACTCAATTTCCCCACGGGAGGAGATGAAAGAGCAAGAGAAGGCCTCAGGAAGAAAGAACGAAGAAGACGAAGCGGAAGTAGAAGGCGAAGATGACGCAAACGATCAAATGGAGATGCCGAAGAAGACGAATACAGGGCCAAACGCAGAGTCAAAGCAACATCACCTCAAGTGTCCGCCTTCGATTTTATTGAAACTTATATATTTGTTAAAGCATTGGAAACTGTTAGACCCGTATTTTTTTTATCGGCGGACAAACTGCTCCAAGGCGAAAAACCACCCCTCGAAGAAATGCGTGTCAAGGGGTGGTCGTGCAGTTTCACCCACAAGCAGTCCACCGATCTCAATGAAACAAAAACCAAAATTCTTCTTATGTAAAGCGATGAGGAATCCACTGTAGAAGTATTGAAAAGAAATTAAATTAAGGGTGATACGCCTTTCTTTGAGGGGTGGTTTTCCGCCTTCAAACCGTTTTTTCCGCCGGTAACAGAAAAATACGTGTCCAATAGATTTCAATGCTCTATCACATATATGCGTTTCAAAAAAATCGAAGGTGGACACTTAAGGGGGGCAATCACTTTAGATGCTTCGAAAAATCATTTTTTTTTCATTTTCACAAATTGTTAGCAAAATATCTTAAGAATACACCCTGAAAATTTCAAGACGATATTCGTATTTCTTCTAACGGTATGAATATGAATGATAAAGACTCTCCGCTCGACTCCCAAGCACTCGACTCCCAACCACTGTGACGGGTCAAAACATTCGATTTTATTTTTCTTTTTCTCAGAGTGTACATATTCGAGAATATGTGAAAAAAAAAATATCAAGTTAAAATATTGAAAAGTGACCAAGGGACAGGCGATTTGGTGAGAACAGGTAGCGCGATGATTTAGATATACTAAAACTTTCAATCGCGTTTTTCTCGAAACGACATTATTTCAATTTGCGGAAATCATAACTCAAAAACTAATTGATGGATCATTTTTTAATTTGGAACACGTTTGCATAATATCATTTGTTAAAACATGAACCTAAAGTCGGAAAGATTAGATTGTTCAAAATATATTTATTATTGCAAATGCCGGGAAAAAATGCTAAAAATCGATCATTTTTTTTCAAACACGTTCGAACATTCAATTCTCGTATTTTTTTTCTTCAAAATTTAGGTTCATGTTCTTAAAAAAATATCTCAAGAATAGTATAAAAAATTTATTGGATTATTTCATATGCGAATTGCGAGCTGCACAATTCCCGCCAATCGACAACGACGATGAGGGCACGCCAAGGGACACAGGGGATTACATTTTAATTGATGCGGGAAAAAAATTGAAAAAAATTACCAAGAGATGTATGAAAACATGAATAAATTATTGTCAGAGTTGCGGAAATTTTTTTTTATATAAAGATAAATCCAAAACGTTATGTAATTTTCGGTCTCCTAGAGTGGTTGCCCGTCTTAATTGGTGTTCCTCGTGAGAAGGAAGCCAAACGAAAGACACATTTCCAAGAGGACACTGAGAAGAAGTGTCCCTAGAGTAGGCAGGCAGACGAGCAGAAAAGAAACCAAAAAGAAGCCTCCTCCCTTCCCAGGCCCAGAGACCCTCAACGGCAAAGTTTCGCTCAACGTCCACCATCAGTGGGTGGAAATGACCGAGTACCGATCCTGCAAGCCCACGCCGAGAGACAGTATTCTCTTACAGCAGTGCATAAATATCCAACTCGAATCGTCGTCATACCTCGCGCGTGCTCCATCGATCCTCCACTTTGTGCTCCATCTCATGAGTATACACACGTTCATCGTACACCCCAATATTTTGGGTGTGGGTGTGCCAGGAGTATCGCGAGTCGCGGGAGAGATCAATGCGCGAACGGTCTCGACGTTAACGATCCGAGATATTTCTTCGATCCTTCTATTCTTCATTTCGCAGCTGTACGTCGAGACCAATAAATGAGAGAGTCTCGCACGAGGCTATCCCGACCGTACGGATACTTCCGTTTGATATATCGATGCTGGCAAATCAATCTGCAGCTTTCGTGCTATTATTTTTGTCCATTCGAGTTAAAATCAAATGGCACCCCGTGCGATCAGCTCGAGTTATCGCAATTGAACGAATCCCAGTGGAGCTTTTCGTTTCCCGTGTGGTGAGAACATTGAAAAATTATAACTGTTTAGAAATCTGCGCAAACTTGAAATTTCAGAAATCGTTGGTACATACTTTTATAGCTCGGGATCTGACCTTCAATTTGCAACGGAGATTCTGTAAATGGTGCGAAAATTGGACGAGGTGTGACGATTTTTGTGAAGGGCCAGATCGCCCGCTATGCTACGGCGAACCGCTCCGCTGCGATTTACCCTTTTTTCTTTTGCGCTGCTCGAAACTATGTTTTAGGAAAATCAACGCCTTTTTTTCCACGGATTGCCATGTTCGCAATTTTCAACATTTCAAAAAAGTATCAGGTCATACGAAAGTTTTACTGTTATTGTAAAAATGCATTAAAAAAGTGCTATTCTAACATTTCTATTAAAAGTAACATTTTCATTCTGAGTAACATTTATTTTCTAAATAACCCTTCTATTGTAAGTGACGTTTCTATTTTAAGTAACATTTCTTTTCTGAGTAACATTTCTATTTTGTGTAAGATGTGTATTCTAAGAACATTTCTATTCTAAGTAATATTTATATTCTCAGTAACATTTATTTTCTCAGTAACATTTCTATTCTAGGTAATATTTCTATTCTAAGTTATATTTCTATGCTGAGTAAGATTTCTATTCCAAGCATCATTTCGATTCTAAGTAACATTTCTATTCCAACTAACATTTCTTTTCTAATTAACATTTTTTTTCACGTCACATTTACATTCCAATTAACATTACTCCACGTAATTTCGGTTATTCTCCAATGACGGATACGAATTCGTGTAGTTCCGAATGATTTCCCTTCAAGAATCATTTCGCTTCCTTTGTGCGCGTGTATGCGAAAGCACGCCGTGGAGGTGCAACTGGGGGGATGCAGCTCGTAGATTCCCCATTAATTTGTACGAAATGACGTGCATATTCACTTGTACCTGCGCCTCGGGGAAAGTTTCGGCCGCGAGGTAAGTACGGATTGGCAACCATCCAAAGAGCGAAATTATATGCCCATTGGTACCTATATTTGTGAGAAGGGTTGAATAAGAGAGAGGATCGCGCTTTGATGCACGAAGAAGGAGAAGGAGCGCTCGAGATGTGAGCTAAATATAAGGTGGGCCAGTCGATAAACGTTTCAATTAGAAACGTATTAGGTCGCTCGACACGCGATATAGCCACCCACGTGGAGCATTTCCGCCCTTTGGGCATGGAGACTTTGATGGAGACAGAGGGGAGGGAGAGGGAGGGAGAGAGAGAGAGAGAGAGAGAGAGAGAGAGAGAGAGAGAGAGCAAAAAAGCGGAACGGGAAGTATGAGAAAGAAGCGGACTCAGAGAAGAGAAAGAAGAAGCCGCAGGAATGGAAGCCGCAGCAGGGGCATGCGAGCGAGAGCAAGAAAGAACAAGCGCGAAAGATTCCGGCGAGCGTACACCAGCGGCACGAGCAGAAGTCGCGGGACCACCCAAGAGTCGGCTTCCCGAATCGATAAGGTCGAACAGAGGCAGCAGCAGCAGCGGCAGCAACAACAGACCCGGGGAGCAGACTCAACGGAAGGGAAGCCCGCGCGCACCACGACGCGGAACCACTTGGTTCGCCGAATCCAGTCTTCCAGTCCGCGGCCTCCATCAGTCTTACTCCGGGGACTACCTTGTGTCTCCTCTCATCCTGGTTTTTTTTCCCCCGCGCCCCCTTTGGCGACCGCCAATGAGACAGCACAACTTACGGCCGAGTCTGTCGAACTAAAAAATCAGGAGATACATGACTGTGAATGCACACACACACCCACACACATGTGTTTCACATCGAATTGTTACCCAAACAAAACCAAACCATTGAATCCAAAAAAAAACCAAGCGAATGTTTAATTTTTGATTAATCCATTGATAGTAATTTAATGCAAATATTAAATAAAAATTAAATTATGCATATATATGTATGTATATTTATTTATACGAATATACCGGGTGTCCCTCTTATCTTTGCCACCCGAAATAACTCGGTAATTATCGATGTCACAAAAAAATGTTCCAGACAAGAGTTGTACGGTGTGAAGGGGTCCATCAAATGCGACCAATTTTTTTTTATTTCGGTGAAGGCGCTGACGCACAGGTACATTTTTTTGAACCATCTTGTGGAGCACCTCAAGCTGCATGAAAAAACATTGGGGGTCAAAGTCGTTAAAGGTCATTCAAGGTCAGTATCGATGATACAAATCTAAATATTTAGATTAGATATTTTTTATTAGATATTATGTATTATATAATTATATTTAGATATTTTAATATTTAGATTTATATTTCAATGTAAGGTAAAAACATGGAGGTTATATGTGAACTACAATATCCAATAAATGGCCGTCTCGTCCCTGTTTGCCTATATTCACTATTTTGAAAAAAGTTTCAATAACATTTTGGCATGATTGCGGACTAATTTCATTAATGGTGCGTCCAATTGCTTCCTTGAGCTCTGGAATGGTCTGTGGTCCATTAGCATACACTTTTCCTTTCAGAAAACCCCAAAGAAGGAAGTCCAATGGCGTCAAATCGCACGACCTTGGTGGCCAATTCACATCGCCGCGGCGCGAGATAACACGACCATGAATCTGCGTCTGCAATAACTGCATTGTTTCGCGTGGCAGGTTGCGCCATCTTGTTCAAAGAATATGTCTTCTAATTCCATGCCGTTTACGCCATTCATCGGATATTGTGCTCCACATATAACCTCCATGTTTCTACCTTTTATTAAAATAAAAATATTCATACTTTTCAAATCAATGATACATTTTATTAATAAACTTGAATGTCAGGTCATTTTGAGACACCCTTTATATGTATACTTACACATACAGGGTGTTTGGCACATGGATCGATACATTTTTTTTGGCGGATTGGGGCGCCGTTTGCTACTTTTGTCACCCTTGGACCCTATTTCCTAAGTGTCACGGTCATTAAGATTTGATTTGTTTTTCGTTTTTTTTTTTAATTACCCGCGCTGTCGCCTTTAAATCGTCACAAGTTTTTTGTTTGTGGTTGCAATAGCACGGAATAACTTTTGTTGTATTCTGCCATGTATATTTGTTCAAAATATATCATTATTTCATACAATTGGTTCCAAGAAAATGACTCATGAGCTTTGAAAGTCTAAAAACCGCGTAAATGTATGAAAAATGTCAAATTCTAAATTCATTATAAAAAAAACCAAAAGCTATTTCGAACTTAGCTTTGTTTAAAAAAGTTCTCTAGTTTATACCCTTTTCAACGGTAAGCTACACGTCATAGAAATCATTCATTGTGTGGTCAAAATAAAGAAAATAAGTTTTCTTGTATAACGAATTTAGGAGTTGAAATTTTTCATACCTTTACACATTTCTCAGACTGGAAGCTCAAGAGTTGCTTTCTTGAAACGAATCGTATCAAATAATGAATTAATCATAATGAACATACATTGCAGAATACGACAAAAGTTTTTCCGTGCTATTACAACCACGAATAAAACAGTTACGACGATTTGACGACGAAATTTTGGGTCATTGAAAAAAAAGTGAAAAGTTTGGGTTTGTTTGGATTTTGGGTTTCTTTCGGTTTGTTTTCGTTTGGTTGTTGCGTACGTTTACGTTTCTCAACAGAAATTCTAGTTTTCGTTAGCGGAAAGTAGTTGTAACAAGGACGTTCGGACATACCCAATCCCCAACAAACCCACGAAACTAGTTATATCGGAATGAATGAGTTAAAACTGTTTCCAAGTAGGGTAAAAACTTTGCGTTCCGTTTGGTTTTTCTGAATCTAGGTTTGTTTCGGTTTTGGTTTTGTTTGGGTTTCTAAACATAAATTCTAGTTTGTACTAGGAAAAAAAACTAGATGTATCGAAGACGTTCAGTCAGAAGTAGTTTTTACTCAGTAAACGCGTTTAAACTGAAAGCGGGTCTTAACCGTGACATATTGATATATAAATTTATATTATTATCATCAGCAATGATTTATCAAATGGTATATTTATATTTATATTGATGAAAAAAAAACAACCGAAAATCAATAAAGCTAGTTATATATATATATATATATATATATATATATATATATATATATATATATATTGAAAACGACAAAATATGTATTTAAATAGAAAAAAAAACAAAATCATTCACACTCACTTAAATCTGATTAGTGTGTGTGTGTGTATATATATATATATATACACACACACTAATCAGATTTAAGTGAGTGTGAATGATTTTGTTTTTTTTTCTATTTAAATACATATTTTGTCGTTTTCAATCCAGCGATTGGGAACGCCACATTTGAAATAAAAAATATACACATAAATATGTTCTTACGATACCTGATATATATATATATATATATATATATATATATATATATATATATATATATATATATATATAAACACACACACTAATCAGATTTAAGTGAGTGTGAATGATTTTGTTTTTTTTCTATTCTAATATATATATATACAGATATACACAGGGTGGCCCGGAAAGTGGTATCGAAAAGAAAAATTTAGTTGCCTTTTATCAACACTGATCCGTATTACCCCAATGTATATTCATGATCTTTTTTTCGTTTTCGCGAAGCAATCATGTTTTCATTCCTCTCCAGTGTATGCACTTTACCCGCGGCTTTGGTACTGTTGAGCAATAAATAAATGACCTACTGAACACTGACGTAAATGCCTCAGGTTTTGATCAAAAGTTAAAAATAAGTTTGAGAGGATCGAAACCTGAAAAATTGCCAAGGGGAAAGTACATACACGAGAGAGAAAAATAAATAAAAACTTATGCTAGGGGAAAACTCGAAAAAGAATTACATATCTGTATCCGAAAAAAAAAAAAATATATATATATATATACTTATATTTCTCCGTATACAGGCATATTTTTTTCTCATTCGTTTTACCAGATTTTCATTCGTCTCTCAATACATCCCCGAGGCGATCCTTCGTCGCATTGTGTATCGCCCGTTCGCTGAAGGGTGATCGCTTTTCTTGCGAGGAGCCTCACGCTGTAAGAGTGACGCCCTCACATAGATATGGGCTAGTGATATCAGAACTATACGCTCCAGCGACCCCATTCTGTTTCGGACTCGCTCCTGAAATCTTTTGCTATGATACTTCATGCTGATACATACATGATGGACACACACACACACACACACACACACATACACACACCCGCGCGCACGCGTGCACAAATACATATATACAATCACTGTACTCTTTGTGCGACGAAAAAGAACGCCACGGGAGTGCAAGACCGAACGACGTCGAAGGTGGACCCTCTGAAAGGATCCCTCAGGCCTTTTTCCTTCTTTTTTTCGACCCCAATGTCTTCCGTACCCCGGCTCGTTCCATATTCGCGAAAAGAGTTATGAATCCGCAAAGTTCCCTGCATGGAACACAAAGATTACTTTGGTATACACGTGCAGGACACTCAGGATGTATATGGGGCATTTCATACCAATTCGACCTGGGTCTGATCCTCGACCCCTCAAATCTGGTTCCCGATTTTTCCTATCATTACTCTCACTCTATCAAGCAATTACAATTTTTTTCAGATTTTTCAAAATAAATTTGAGAGCGTCATGAATTTTTGAATTTTTTTTTTTGAACACGTCGATGGCCGTAATCGAAAAATCTGAAAAAATTCCCAAAAATACAGTGTCGGATATGAAAAATGTTGGTGTAAAATTCATAATGTCTGGGCTTTTGCTTCGAACCGTTTTTGAGCTTTTTGAGCAAAAAAAAATGAAAAAAATAAGAAGCAGAGGTCAATTTACTGTAGACTGTTTCTCGAAATTTTGTATGCATAATACCAGATTAAAAAAAAATTCTCCGATTTTTCTAAGGTGTATTTTGTAATTTTCGATTTTTTTTATCATGGTTGACAACAACCCTAATTAGGGGTTGAAGCAAAAGCCCAGACATTATGAATTTCACACCAATATTTTTTATATCCGACACTGTATTTTTGGGAATTTTTTCAGATTTTTCGATTACGGCCATCGAGGTGTTCAAAAAAAAAAAAATCCAAAATTCATGACGCGCTCAAATTTATTTTGAAAAATCTGAAAAAAATTGTAATTGCTTGATAGAGCGAGAGTAATGATGCGAAAAATCGGGAACCAGATTTGAGGGGTCGAGGGTCAGACCCAGGTCGAATTGGTATGGAACGCCCCATATATATATACACATTCCTCTTATGCTGCTACGACCATCTCCGAGAGTAACTGCCACGTCCCTTAAGTGGGTCGTGGACGGACACATATGTAGAGCTCGATATCACCGTGTCCTATGCAGCAGCAAACTCCCTTCCGCCAATAACTTACCCTCTCGATGAACACACAGCCCTATTTGAGTTACTGAGACTGGCCTGCACAGGAGTAGAGAGAGAAGGCGTAGAGTAGGTGACTCGAAATAAGGAGTATCCAGATTTCCATTGACAACGAGGACTGAGTGAAGCCGAGAATAATTTCACGAGCCTCGTACAACGAAATGTTCGGTTTCGTTTACGGAATGCACAGTGTGCGGGTGATGCGCCCCTCGTAAGAGAGATCCACTCGTATCGATCCTGAAAATTTTTGGTATTCGCGTTGAACGTGCTACCAGTCAGTTAAATATTTGACGTCTACAGTATGTACGGAAAGCATACAGAGAGAGAGAGAGACAGAGAGAAAATGTGAGAGTGGTGGGGGGAGGGGAGAAGGGAGGTTTGCGCGGATTTCGTGAGCTAGATCACGAAGGGGTGCGAAGAGTAATAATATGCGCTGAGCAAACGATTGTATACTATGCCTCGTGGATCCAGTAATCTGCAACGTCAATGTAATATCCGCAGTGTGATATGGATGCATAAGAGTGAGAAGGAGAGCGAGAGGGGGGCAGAGAGAGAGAGAGAGAGAGAGAGAGAGAGAGAGAGAGAGAGAGAGAGAGAGAGAGAGAGAGAGAGAGAGAGAGAGAGAGAGAGAGAGAGAGAGAGAGAGAGGATTAACGATTAACCCTCGGGCTTTTTGCATTTGCACATGCACCCACTCATTCCGAGCGTGCCGTTACTGCAGCCGTAACACGACTCTTTTTTTTGCCTTTTTTAATTATTTAACTACGTAATTGGCCGATACAGCTCCGACGATTTCATTTGGACCGTCAAAATCGTAAATTATCCGGAAAATAAATATATAGGGAGCAAATTGTGCAATTTAGCGGATGCAAATTTACCGATTTATCAGAGAGGGGAAAACCAGAAAAAAGTATGTTATTAAGCATATGTTATTAAACTTATTTAGTATAAATTTTAGTATAAACTTATAATAATTTTTAATTGAAAAAAAAAAATTAAATTAATAACGTTATTGAGGTATAATAGAGCCTCTGTATAAAAAATGTGGTCCGATGGCCGGATCGATCACTTGAGAATGATTCGTCTGGAAAAAAATAGAAAAACGTTTTATAATGTATATAAATAGAATTCTCGTTATAAGTAGACCTCTTTTGTTTTTAACGGTGGTTGTTAAAAAAAGTGTAACTTTCGCGAAATTTTTACTTTTATTCGAGGGATGAAGAAAAAAACTAGATTTAAAAAAACGCTACGTACAACGATAACTACTGCATTTACGGGAATGTTGATTCGTTAAAATTGAAAATCAGACCATTATAGCTATAGTTGTGGTTCCGCTCAGGTTGAGAAGAGTCTTTCGAGAAAATCGCGATCGGAAGTTTTGGTATACGTAAATCGCTACGCTACCTGCTCACACTAAATCGTCTGTACCCTGGTCAATTTTCAATATTTTAAGTTGAACATGTTTCCACATACTATTGAATATGCATTCTTCGAGAAAATACAAAAAAATTAATTGTTTACCGGTCACGGTGGCATCCCGCCTCAAAGCTGCTGGACGAGTTCATTTGTATCTTGTTTTACGCACCAATTCTGCAATGACTTTATACAATATTAATGTGCTTGCACAAAATTAGGTCAATGATTTCGCTGTGATTAAGGACAAGCCCATCAATATGAATTGGACTCAACATCCGAACGCAAAGTGTCACAACACCAAACGAAAACGCGTTTTCCGTGGTTAATAAAATTTCCTTCATTTCCGTCAAAAATACAATTGTGTAACGATGAATAAAGAGCCTTGCTGATGTGACAAAAATACTGGGGAACAAAAAATGATAAAGTTTGTTTGGGTTTGGGTTTGGGAGTAAAACAAGTACTTAAGTTTCGTTGAGTACATTTTGAAAACTCTCGAAAAGTCGAGTTTGGGGCAATATGATTATTTTCCAGGTGTACAAGATGATCCCAAGGAATCATCTTGTGATTCGTTCTGTACAAGATAATCCCTAGGGATCATCTTGTACACAAATGACGTACCTACTTTATTTTGTTCAATAGATTGTCTACTTATGTTCAAACTAAACTACTGATGTACAACTGATCTCACAAATAATGATTGATATACCTGAGTGATTTGAGACTGGCTGTAGAAGACTGGTTTAGCTTAAGGGGTATTCTTACTTTAGACGCTAAAAAAGGCTATTTTCATGCTTTTTTTCATAGGTTTATGTTATAGATATTGATATAAAAGTTGTTACACTTAATAAATACACTTTCGAAATACATTTTTAAAAAATATTTATTTAAGCCACTATTTATAGACGAAAATGGTAGTTAGCACATGTCCTAAAAAAATGTAGGTCTGCGCTGTTGATGAAATCTCGGAGATGGATCATCCGAAGCAAAAAATCAAACGGTTTTAGTTTCAGTACGGTTTAGTTTCAATATAATGGCTATAGTGCATATCATACGTTTTTTTATATATGCAAAAATAACAAAATGGTGCTTGTTTTTAGCAAAACAAATTAACTATCACAATTTAGAAAAAATCCTTCATATGCGCTGTAGCTATAGTTGTAAAGAATAAGTCGTTTCAATTTCATAAGGATCGGTTCAGTAATTTCCAAGATTTTCAGAAGGCCGTTGAAAAACATTGTTTCGTGAAAAACGCGTTTAAAGCTTGTTTGGGTTACATAAATACATTAAAAAAAAGTTTTTTTGTGTATTTCAAAAGCGTATCGATTAAGTGTAACAACTTTTATATCGTGATCTATAATATAAACCTATCAAAAAAATGCATAAAAATAGCCTTTTTTGGCGTCCAAAGTGATAAGACCCCTTAATTCTAGTTGGGTGAGATAAAATTTATAATATAAAGGTAATTTAACTTGTCAGATCATTTTATGTTGTACACCTATTATTAATATATATAAAGGTGATGTAAACTCGGGCAAATTTTTATTTACATTTGCCTAATTTCTCCAAAATAAAAAAAATCCAATATATTGGATTTTTTTTATTTTGGAGAAACTCGGTAAATGTAAATAAAAATTTACATTTACTAAAAAAATCCTAAAATGGGGAGAAGATGATCCGAGGGATCCGAGCGATCATCTTGTCCATACCCTAGGGATGATCTTGAACACCGGGGTGTCCAAGATCATCCTTATGTAAGATTTTAAAAAAGGTAATCTTTTTATCGCAACCCCAATAAATTGAATATTTCGAGTACGCCAATCGTAAGATAGATGAATGTGCCAGTAATAAACGCTTTCAGATCTTTATTACGTTGAATATCTTTGAAATTACGAGCATTCTCCCTTAAGGGGTTAGGCCACAGTAACGGGTATAAAATCATGTGCGAAATGAAGACTTTTTTTCGTATGAAAAAGTGATTCACTCATAAAATTAATCAGTTACTGTGGCCTAACCCCTAGAGGGGATCATCTCGTACACTTTTCACCTACTTTTCTCTCCATTCCTCAGTGGTATTGCCTGACAAGCAATCCTCGAAATACGATCGCGCTACTTGATCAGCCAGCTCCATCTCGATTCGTCTGGAAGAAAAACTTTTCGCAAGATTTGCTCACTGTGAAAATTCATTGGCACCCGCTTTCATTTGTTCCTTCTTTCGACTTGTTTTTCCCAACTTATACCCAGACGTACAAAAACACATTGCAGGGATTACATACCGTTGCCACACGAGAGAAAATATCTTTGCGCTACTTGCTTTTGTTTGAGTTGGTTTCACCAGGCGAATGAACAACTGCGTCGCCTAGTTCATCCTCTTTGATATAGCCCATGGCAAACGCGCGAGAACGCACCCTGGAAGACGACGCGAGGTGCCTCTGGTGAAATAAACGACTGGTCCACTTTCTGTGTTGTGAGATTTGTTGATGAAAAAGTTGGAGGATCTGGGATAACAACGTCGTGGGGAGAGAAGAGGATCTGGATCCTCAGAGAACCGGAAGTGACGGCGGCAGCAAAAAAAAAAAGAAAGGGTGAAAAAGAGAGAGAGATAGAGAGAAAGAGAAATTATTTATTTAACAACTATTTCTCTAATATGAAAAAAATATATTTGTATTTAAAGTCTTTGGTTTATATTTTTATATTGTTACATTATTATATTAATATATTTTTATATTATTTTATATTTTGTATTATTATATCATATAACTGTCATTTAATACATTGTTATATTATCATATTAATTTAGTATTGTATTTATTTTCTTTTATGTTATTATTTCCTGAATTTATATTATTATATTAACCCTTCCTTGACACACTGGGTCAATTTGACCCGGATAGTACTTCATCCACCTGCCCGTAACAATCCTTCGGAAAAAAAGTCCGTAAAACACTTTAAACATTTCTAAATATTTCTGCATAATTAAAATTCGGAAAGTATAAAATTGAATTGTTGTAAAAAGTTATTGAAAACTTTCAATTTTTGGAAAGTGAGCATTTTATATCAAATTCGTCCGTGTCTAAATGACCCAGTGTGTCAAGGAACGCTTAACATAATAGTAAACGAAATATCATTGTATTATTACGTTATCATATCGTTATATATTAATGTAACATATTGCTCATTAATTTAACTTCAATTAATGGGCATAAGTAATTGAATTCAATTAATAGATAAAATAAATTGAAGATAAATATGTTAATATAATGATATAACATATTATTATATATTAATTATTAGATTTTCGCTTCTCCTTTATTGTACGTCGATCGCTAACAAGATGATGCATTACTAAATTTAATTCCCGGCTTTGAGCGCGTGTACTTAAAAAAGTTGATGCACCTAGGTATCTGCCTGGAATAGATTCCAAGATGGTATCGTAATAAAGATTATACACTGATGACATTTTGAAAAAAAACGGATTCGCAAATATTGAAATAAAAAGATATCATATAATCAAAAAAATCTCTTGTTGTACAGTTTGATATAAGGTAGCTGCGGATAATAAGGCCTACCTAAGGGATATTTGAGATAAAATGAAAAATATCCAAATTAATCGACATGTTTTAATTATAATCATTATTTAAGTTCAGTTTCTATAAAATATAAACGAAAATAGTAACTTGTACCATAAACAAAAACGAAATTACACATTTCTAAAAATCTTGCCAGTAGGCCTTATTTTACTATGGTAGGATAATAACGACTACGGCTTTGACATACTTAAATAATCAAACTATACGTAATATATTTGGTATTTGAGATCAATAATCACACGAATGCAGCAATTAGACTTGAAATTCTTTTACAAAAAGTCTCAATTGCCTCGCCTAATAGTATTCGAAGTCATCAGCATCATCCACTGACAAACCCAACGCACTCCTCATGATACCATTTGCTGCATTTAGGGCATTGCCTCATATCAGCTATCTCGTCCTCTTCACAGCCATGACAGTACCACCTCTCTTGCTTTTGTGAAATACGACTGTCATCTTTGAAAGTATATTTATTTACAGATGCGGTCTTTTTTTTCTTCGAGGTTGAGATTTTTTAATTTTCTTCACTATTTTTGTCAATCAGATCTTTTATGACTGGAGTTCCTCTGTAAGGTTTTTCGATCAAGTGTTTTATTCAAACTGCCACTCTGGAGATGATTTAGAATAGTTCTTTCGGGAATCCCCGTACCTCTGCAGCTTTCTATGAACTCAAAGTTCGTCTTTGCGCTGCTCGGACAGCTGACACCAGGTCGTTTTCTGACAACAACGGTCGTTTAGGAGGCATCGGGATGCATGCACTAATAATGACGAACAAATAATTAGTAATAAATATGCGTACTACTTATTTACATTCGCAACATCTTAAAAGTAATGTGAAACACATTATAAAACCAACAAACTTCGATACAAGAAGTAGAGGGATAATAAGGACCATGGTTAATTTTAGTATGCCTCACGGGGAGACATACACCTAGGAGCCAAAAAAAAGGTCATTTTTGTGAATTTTTTTAAGGAGAACTATTTGAAATTTCGGATTGGGGTTTTAATTATCTAAAAGTATATACATTCAAAAATATGTTCAATTTTCTTTATTTAAAAATATCAAAAACATACAAGGATATTGTATGACCCTTGGAGCGTCGTAAAAAAATCTGCGTCTACGGTACCCACTGGCGTTTCTTCGAAAATCATTTGAAAAAAAAAACCAAAAAGATTATTAGATTAGATACTATAATCTAGTACTTGTCATAGCCGATTTTGAAAATAACGATTCACGGCAAAATGGCGGACGTTTGAACATAAATAGTGATTTTTGGGCCAAAAATTAATTATTATTTTGTCTATAAAACAAAAATTAACGGAAAAGAAAATCTATGACAAGTACTAGATAATGGTGTATAGAATAACCACAAAAAACCTCAAGGCAATCGGTTAATTGGTTTTCGAGAAATTTTGGGTACCGATTTGAAAAAATGTGGTTTTGAGAAAAACTCGTTTGAAAATTTGGGAATGAATAAATCATGAAATTGGTAAACTCACATGCAATCATCGATACCAGGCCCATAGTGTGGGTCGTCTACGGTCGACGGAATGTTCATAGCTTCTAAATCCTCGACCTCGACCATCTAGGTGTATATGTCTCCTTAAGGTAGTACCTCCACAGAAGAGTTGAATTAAGAAATGGTTGAAATTTGACATATACGTTATTTAATACATTATCCAAACATGTGTGCAATTTGAATAAGTTTTACCACCCCAAACCTGAGATATTTACACTTAAAGTTGGCTTGGTTTACACGTAACAAATGCGTTATGATGGGCAAACAGAGCATCATTAATTCTACCGTCAAAACTAAAATTAAGAAATTGATAAAAAACGAGGATAAGCTACAGTAAGATATCACGAATAATGTGAAAAAAAAATGAGAATTATTCACCATCTAGTTTCCAAGATATAACCATGAGAAGCCTTCACAATTTTGGTGCAAAGCCTGGCAAAGCCTGGAAAAAAAAACAATTGGGGCAAAGCCTGGACAGTCCCGGAAAAAAGTTTACTGGCAATGGTCGATCAAAAACACAATAGAAAATATATTTTACGGCAATAAATGATATCCATCGTATTATCTACTAGTACCGAGTCAATATTGCGTAGTTTTTAATTTTATTCATTACTAATTAAACCAATTATCAATCTTTTAAACATTTTGGTTGAGATTTTCGCAGAGGAACTACCTTAATAACCGCCGACTACGTATGTAAGAAAAACAAAAAAAAATATTTGGACCAGGACACGTTATTCAAATATTTACGATTATCGAAGCTTGAATTAATAATGATAAATACTGTGATTATAGATAGATACGTGTAATATTACAAAAAATGCTTACGATTTATTCGAACTGATTTATGTAGTTGGTGCTTTCGCCTGACGCTGCAATCATGTACGACCCGTAAGATTACACCTGTGATAAGATTTTTTTTCGAAGCAAATAAAAGAAACTATATTCCTGCTATTTATCCCGCTGCTTCACGAGACGTTGCATCCTCCATCGTTATTACGGGTAAACGGGAAAAAGGAGCGCCTTTTCCGGTCTCACATCGCCCCGGGGCTTCCGAAAGAAGCGGATGAGGACCATGAGCAGAACGCCGTCAGGCCTGTTTGGAAGGCGAAGCGCCTCTTCATCACGCTCCCGTGATTAGCTGCTTTCCCTCCACCGCTGCCCTTTTTCCCTTTCTTTCTTTTCTCGTATTTCGTCGCCAATTTTCTGTTTCGAACGGCGTGCCTTTTGATTCGTGGGGCAGCCGGGGGGTTGGGGGTGGGATTGCTTCAAGAGAGTGTGTTCGGCGGGGGGAACCGCCGGCGACAAACGTTGGACGCGTAGCTTTTGGTTGTTGGCAGTGGCTTGTGACAGGGTGTACATACGACCAGGGACGTGGCCCATGGCATTGACCGGTATTTGTCACCCCTCGGCAGCAACATCGGCAACGCGGCTGGGTAGAGCGGAAAGGGGTGATGAAGAAGCTAAAGGGGAATGAAGGTTTGGTGGTTCCCCTGGTGACTAGACGAGTATTTGATCACAGCGGCGCTTTTTCGCTCCCGCGCATACTCTAATGAAGACCACTGACACACGAGGCGCCATTGTTGGGTTATGAACGCGCTGCCTCCATCCCTTCAGCCCTCCCTTCCTCTATGTCTTTCCCATCCACCAATACAGCGGGGATGTCTCCATTACTTTTTCGCCGTTATTAAAAATCCGCGCATACGGACCGTTCAAACAAAGAATTCGATAGGCATTGTTCCTTGGTCTTCTGGTTTTTGTTCCACGCTAAATGTCAATGATTCTGATGTGCGTTTGCGAGTGCCGATGCGACAAGTGGAAGCGAGACGACGGAAACGAGGCAAAGAGAGAATGATGGAGAATAAAAAAAACGGGGGGGGGGGGCGGCCGTCGTTCACCCTTTTTCCCCATCCCTTCCCGTGTCGCTTGCTCACCAGCCCCTGTCAGTTCTTCAGCGTGTCGCGTTTACTCGTATCGCCCGTTGTTCCTAAGAGTCACCCTTTCTCTCGTTTGCCATGTACTCGCTTCGAATCTCGCGCTGCTCTTCAAGAAGACCAGCTGTCGTAGCCGTCGAAAGACTTGATGATGATCCTTGTGTTCTTGGACGCTCTTTATCTCGTTGGCAGCTTGTGCTCTTTCGGTTTTTCAGATGTTGATGTAGGCTTGTGGAATTCAGTTTAGCTAGCCTCGATTGTCCAGTTCGGGCCCGGGCTTCCACGTGTCGAAAGGTTGATGACGGAATTGTGGTGAGACCGGAAAGTTCTCTATGTGGGTGCCCAATCTGGCTAGCCCGTCTAGAAAACCCAGTCTTTTTAGCCTATCCGGTCTGTCCGGGCTATTCAGTCTACCTAGTGTGTCCAATCTGCTCAGACTGTCTAATCCATCCAGCTCATTCAATCTGGCCAAACTATCCAGCTGGTCCAACCAATCCAGCCTGCCCATTCTATTCACTCCGCCCAACGCGGCTCAGCGTGTCCAATCTGTCCTGCTCGTCCAATATGTCCAGCCTATCCAATCAGCCCGGTCTATCCTCTCCACACGACCTGTCTCAGCATTTCCAATCTGTCCTGCTTATCCAATCTTTCCAGCCTATCTAATCAGTCCAGCTTATCCAATCTGCCCAATCTAACCCGTAAATTGTAGCCTTCCAACTTCTGAAGGGCTAAAAACTAGGGATCTACTGTCCATCTTATGAGGTTTGAGGGTCTAGATTTAGATTTTGGGTCTATTGAGCGGTGTCAACATAGCCACGGTTGATGTTGGCTGCAGTTGCGAATCAGTTGTATTTTTCGTATATTTGATCCATTTTTCGCCCCATGCCCCCAACATTGCTACCCAGTCAAACCCACACTGTAAACACAAATGCGTTGTTTCAACACCTTTCACGTGTGTAATCGTGTCGCCGTTTTCAACACGGCAACTCATGTGTTGATGTCGAACGACACATTTTACGCGTGTTCTGTCAATACGCTTCAAGCGTGTTTTAGCAAGTTCAAAGCGTGTTGTTTCGATACACTTTAGGCGTGTAAACGCTTGTCGCCAATTTCAACATGTTTTAAATGTGTTGATGGCTAAATCAACACACTTTTTGATGTGTACTTGTGGACGCTTGGGCATAACGTACAAGACGTCACGTAGGCATACGTATAAAAATAAATGAAAAAGGTTTCTCCGTTACTGGTGGTTTATTCCGATGGTTTACTACCATACTTGATGAGTTCCAGTCGTCCTGAAATCAATTCCTGCGAATAAATTTTATTGTCCATACCCGGTTTCGAACCTACCTAACCTAGTTACTTCTATACCTAATACGTACGCTAACCATTGTGCTATCGGCTATACTTGCGGTTTTTCATCAAGAAACGGAATACATAATTACATTGAACGAGAAGAGTAATGAAGACATTTCACATTTTATGTGTGTGTGTCTACACCCAACACACATAAAATATGAAATGTGAACAGAAATTTCCTTCACTCTGAACAGGCAATTTTCTTTGCACTGGACAGAAAAATTCGTTCGCAAAGAATAAAGAATTTTCTTTGCCCCGAACAAGAAATTTCTCTCACTTTGAACATACAATTTTCTTTGCCCTCGACAAAAAAATTTGTCCGCACAGAAAAAAAATTCCTTTGCCCCGTACAAGCACTATTCTTCACTCCGAACAGAAAATTTTCTTAGCACTGAACAGAAAACTTGGTCCGCACAGAATAAAAAATTTGCTTTGCCCCGAACAAGAAATTTCTCTCACTCCGTACAGGCAATTTTCTGTGCCCTCGACAGAAAAATTTGTCTGAACAGAAAAAAAAAATTCCTTTGCCCTGTACAAGCAAATTTAATTCACTCCGAGCAAACAATTTTCTTCGCACTGGACAGAATAATTGGTCCGCACAGAATAAAGAATTTTCTGTGCCTCGAACAACAAATTTCTCTCACTCCGAACTGACAATTTCCTTTGCCCCGAACAAGAAATTTCTCTGATTCCGAACAGACGATTTTCTTTGCCCGCAACAGAAAAATTTGTCCGCACAGAAAAAAAAATTCCTTTGCCCCGTACAAGCAATTTCAGTCAAGTGGAGGAACAACGAATTTCCTCCACGCCGCACAGAAAATTTCCACTGAACAGAAAACTTGGTACGCATAGAATTAAATTTGCCCCCTAGAAGCATCTTTCTTCACTCTGGACAGAAACTTTTCTTAACAACGAACAAAATATTGACTCGCACAAAATAAAAAAAATTCTTCGCAGTGACACTTTAGCAAAAAATTATTTTATATATACGTCAATAAACTGAGTGTTGCAATTACCATCGTTTCACAGAGCACATCATTTTCTTCATTCATGTAGGTGTGCACGACGAGCAAAAACTTATGTGTTTCGCTTTTAAAATAACACAATTCGCAATAGAAAAATTGTTTCGCAAGTTCGTGCATAACGTAGCGAGGTTATAAAGCCGCCATATTGTCATATCAACTCACTGGACGCGTGTTGTTTGTGGTACACGCGTGCAAGTGAGTTGTTTCACGACGCTTTGTGTCGTTCGAGTCGCGTGTACCTACACTAAGTGTGTTGTTTGAAAGAAAATGGCTTGATTCGACACACTAATGTAACACACATGAAGCGTGTTCTACAGCAACATATTTAAAACGTGTTGTTACCAAGAATGGTATAGAGCGTATTGTTTCAACACGGTAAAATAAGTAAAACACGTTGTTTCAACGCGTTAATCAGGTCCTACACACGCTGTAGGCGTGTTGTGTGTTGCTTCAACACACCGACAATACGCTTATTTTTTACAGTGCAGACGCATGTACCCAATATTATTCGCACCGACAAGCGGCTTCGCGCATTTTCACATACCATATCCCGAAAATGTTATCAGCTATCCGATAATCAAATACGTGCTCATGGCATACATTAACAGGTTAACACCCCGGTAAGTTTAATTGCAAACTTCCCACTTGTTAGGCACCCGAGAAAATTGGTGTTTTCATCGTTGCCTTGTTGTCGGTCGTACATGGGCTCCATGGGGATGGTAAGAGAGGTAAAGGGTTGGCCGGAAGGGCCATGCAATCAGGGTGCAGAGGATGCGAGACCTGAGAGAGAAGAAGAATATAACAGTACCAGCAAGCTGCCAGCCGAGGCGGGGAGAAGCAGGAGTCATGACCAGTATGCCGTGCTGGACGCTGACTATTCAGCACTGCACAAGGTACTCCGTACACCACGGGGTAGAACGTTCCCACACAGGTACCTGGCAGGAATATGGAGGGGGATTTTGGCTGCAACGCGATGCGAATATCGTTCTATACGGCCGTGGTAATGGTTATAGCACCATCGCGTGCAATCCCATTAGCACCGATGCAATTTACTCGATCTATCACACCCTATTAAGCGGTATGCGAGAGAGGGTCGATGAAGGTCGGGAGGGAGGAATGGACGGAGTAAAAAACCAGGAAAAAACGGGAAAGGGCGGGATGGCAAGCACTCTTTCCCTTCCTTCAACCCACCTAGAATCTGCCACTCTGCCCTTCAGCTACATCGTTGAACACCCCTTTTAATTGACTCGGCCCACCTCGGCCACTGGATCTTTTGTAAATCGGGCCCACCAAGGCCTCCACATCTCCAGACAAGATAAAAAGGGCTTCGAAGGGACTCTTGGGTTCCCGGCGTCATTCATTGCTAATTTAATCATCATTCCAGATCTATCATTTGGTCCAACCTGGACTTAGAATAAAATCCGGCAAAGTCCAGCGTATCGAATCCGAAAACTCGAAGGGTGCAAAAGTCTGTACTCTGCCGGACGAATATCCTTTGCCCGTTCATCGTCCGTTTCACTGTCAGTCTTTCCTTCCACAGTCGGACGCGTCCTCATCCTCCAGTCCACCACCAGCTGTCGTAATTCGCCGGACATCCTCGACGTTGAACAAGACCATCTAGGCGGTATATCGCACACCCACATCGCTTTTTCTTTGCTTTTTCCATGTAATAAAATCCTCGTACCGTTGTCCGACTCTTTTTGCCCGGAACAACATTGTCGACCTCCCGCGAGCTTCTCGCACATCCTATTTGCTATATGTTTTTCCCACTCGAGTCCGATCTTTCCACCTACGAATTCTTGGGGAGTTGTTGGCGCAGACGTTGGTGATGGATGAGGAGAAAGTTTTGACACCGATATATATATATATATACGGTGACAATTATAAGTTGGCCATGTGTGTTTTAAGGGTCTTGCGCGGAGATTTACTGACTGAAAAAATATGATTTCTCACGGTTTATCAACGCTTCTTCCAAAAAAATATAGCGTGTTTTTCTCATAAGTAGAATTTGCCATAAAAAATGAGCATTCTGAAAAAAAATCCATTTTGAGTACAGCAGATTGGAGATAATTAAATTCGGATTACGAAACACGCCTGAAAAACTTTCTCTGCGCATCCCGCAATCAAGAAAAAAAATTATCGAAGATGCATTGAGAGGTCTTATATACATTGAAGAAAAACAACTTATCTTTTTTTCCACTGGATTAAATTATGTATAAAAATCCCGAGAATGATATGGTTCATATGTATAAATATGCCACAAATGATATGGTCCGAAAAAAATGGTTATAAAACATTAAACGAGTTTTTTTTGTACTCGTAGTACTATTTTCAACCGATTGACTTCAAATTTCAACTTTAGCATCATAGATAAATTTTCTAACGAAGTACACACGACTTTTATGATCGACCAACAAATGCGGTTTTTGTAAACAAATTAAGACCGATTTTTTAGGCTAAAATGTGACTTTTCCACAGTGGTTCCAATTTTCCAAAAATCAATCATTTTTAATAATCGTGTGTACTTCGCTAAAAAACTTGTGTAGATTACGGAAAAAAATATGTTTCGTTCAAGGTGCTCATGCGCGTCTCCAATGGATCCGCCCGTTGAGGGCTTAAGAAAAAGGCGTTCTCTTTCTACCACCCACTGGGCCACCATGTATATTTTTGGAAAATAAATTGATTTGTGTAACTAAAGATATGTAATTACTTTACGTATATTTAGTTACCCTTCCAACCTCATTTTGATTGCTTTGTTACTATTTTCGAAACAAAAAAATCCCAAAAAATCTTTGTTTTCCGATCATCCAAAGGTACGTAACGCCTTAATGTGGATGAACGGAGTTTAATTCCATTAAAATAGAAAAGGTGTCCAGGAGTGTTTTGTATTAGGAATTGATACATCTTCATTTTGCTGAGCCAAAATTTTCATTTTTTCAGCATGTTCGCTTTTTTCTGACATATACTACTCATCACAAAATTAAAATTAACGTTCCCTCCTATCCTCAATATAAACGGATGCTTGTCGACCTGACAAAAAAGTAGGTCACTACTTTGTCACTGTACCCAAAGTATGATCATTTGTCGGAGCCATGAACAAGTCAATGAGAATTCAATCGAAGTGATTTAGGATCATTCAAATTTATTCAAACAATTGGTAAATTAGGAGGTACCGTGCCTCATTGGGCACGCAATCCAAACGAGCTTCATGTTTTACAAATGAAATTACGCAATGGGCACGCATGTTGATTCCCTTAGGGTGCACGCTTTATATGTCCGTGTGTGGGTGTGATACACTATATAATTTAACTGGCCCTTGTAATGAATGCAAACCTATATATATATATATTTTTTGAGCTCGTCATGTCTGTGCACTGATGGCTTTCTGCATATCTAGCTGCTTTGAGAACGGTATAGATTTTGTTTAAGCAAATCGTTGGTTTTGCTACAGGGACGGCCTCGAAATGACTTTCGTCTAAATTTATTGACATTTATCTAAAGCTGATTTTGAAGCCATTGGGGCTTATTTCATTTTGGGGATGAGGACAATAGGTCTATGATGACGGTTCTCCATGACGGAAGTCTTAAAAATCACCTTTCTCAGAGACACATACAGTCGCATGCAAAAGTGTCCGGCCAAAGATAATTTTATGATGGAGTAATGTTTAAAGGATGCAAAATAGAAACACAAACATATCATCGTAAAGTTCTCTTATTATGCAATCGAAAAGTGTTATTGAAAAATTATATAAAACTATTCATAATTATTTATAACCAAAATAACAATTTTCGCTTTTTCATCACTATCGGGCCAAGTACGAATTACGGACTATATGCAAAGAAAAAATATAGTAACTCAAGAAAAAAAATTGAAAATGGTAATAAATGTAAGATTTTCATCAATACTTGGGAGTCATGCCCTTCAATAAGTTTGATGATTCTATCTTGGGAGATATTTTTCCACTCTCCTTGAACTTTCCCCCACAAAGCAGCTTTATTGGCACATTGTTCAGTTCCTACTCTTGCCATAAATGTTCTACAGGATTCAAGTCCGGAGATTGACTCGGCCACTCTAAGACTCGACTATTTTTCTTGCGAAATACCTGCTGATGGAGCCGTGACCGTTGTTTTGGATCATTATCTTGCTGAAAAATCCATCATCGTGGCATATTCTGACGAGCATGAGGCAGCATTTCTTTTAACATAATATCCCTATGCATAGCAGAGTTCATAGTGCCTTCAATTTTAAAGATTGTACCGACGCTTTTCCAAGAGAATGCACCCCATAGCATAATGCTACCTCCACCGTGTTCCACAGTTGGTGTTTGACATCGCGAATCATTTCTAGTTCCTTTTGGTCGTCGAACGTACCTTCTCCCATCATTTCTGACAGATTAATTTTAGTTTCGTCCGAGAACAGCACTTTTTTCCAATCTTCAACAGTCCAGCTCTGGTATTTTTTCGCGAATTCTAATCTGGCCTTCTTATTTTTTTTACTGATAAGCGGTTTTTTGACTCCAACACGTCCAAAAAGTCCCTCTTCTGTCAGTGTACGTGAAACAGTACTTTGGCTAATGTCAGCCAAATTTTCTTCGCGTAATTCACGTGCGATGATTGTAGCATTCTTTTTTACGTCTGCGACAGCCTTTCTTTCGATCACTTTATCGACACGATTAGTTGTTTTCCTAGGTCTCCCGGGATAGTATTTATCTTCTAGAGTACCTGTAGTCTTGAATTTATTTGTTATATTGTTAACCGTCGATTTTCCAATCGCCAAAATTTGAGCTATTTCACGTGAAACTTTTCCTTTGTTGTGCAACTTGATAACCACTTTACGTATATGTAAAGACGTGCGTTTCGACATCTTGACTGGGTGTTACTGATCGTACAATGCAAAAGGAACAGAGCTCTCAATGTTTACACGATTTCGTGACTGATAACGTAAACAAAGCGAAGCGAATTATATCTTCTTGGAATTTGGCCGGACATTTATGAACCAGCAAAACGTGTTATTTGTCTTACAAATAATTGTTAATCGTTGTGGACAGTTTTTGAATTACAGATTTTCCATCCTTCAAACGTTACTTAATCATAAAATTATCTTTGGCCGGACACTTTTGCATACAACTGTACGTTCTCTATATATATCATACACAAGATGTATATGTGATACACATATATGCCTACACACACACACACACACTTATATATATATATATATATATATATATATATATATATATATATATATATATATATATATATATATATATATATACAGGGTGATTTGCAACTATTAGAATTCCCTTCGTGACCCTATGGGGTGTGTCATCACGAGCGAAACCCCTCTTTCCAAATGCGCGGAAAAAATTGTCCAAGATATTCGCGTTCAAAGTCCAAGTGAAAAATGACACAGTAGTTGCTCACGCGCGAACCTCCAAGCCGGATCGAGCGGGGCTTCGAATCCACCTTTAGACAAGTCAATTTTTTGTCCGTCAAACTTTTTTTTCGCTAAAAAGTAGCTAACACGGAGACTCGCTTCGCAAATCAGTAACATATTGAATAACATTCATTCATGATCTAATCGTTTGAGAAAAATCATTTAAGAAAAAAAAAAATTCCCGTGTGAGCAACTACTGTGCCATCGTTTACTCAGCGTCGGACTCAGCACGCGAATATCGCAGGCAATGATCGTCCCACGACATTAAAAAAAAAAGTTTCGCTCGCACTGACATAACCTATATGCTCGTCAAAGAAAGCCTAATAATTGGGCATCACCCTACATATACGTATATATGTATATCTTAAGCACGTAATCAGCCAGGGCATTGTGAACACGTGAAATTACAGGAGACGGATCCCTATCACAGTCCACGATTCCACGACGTATTAGCAACTACATGTTGAGGGGTCGGTATAGATACTACATATATTCATATCCACATATAGGAATATGTGTGTGTATATATATATATATATATATCAACATAAATATGCATTACGATGGTGGAGGGTTGGGTACTACCATTACAGCACCCTCTGTCGTCGATTATGTGCATAGATATGACAATGTGTGTGTGTGTGTGTGTGTGTGTGTGTGTGTGTGTGTGTGTGTGTGTGTGTGTGTGTGTGTGTGTGGGTGTGTGTGGGTGTGTGTGTGTGTGGGTGTGTGTGTGTGTGTGTGTGTGTGTGTGTGTGTGTGTGTGTGTGTGTGTGTGTGTGTGTGTGTGTGTGTGTGTGGGTGGGTGGGTGTGTGTGTGTGTGTGTGTAATTGAGCGAGTAGCGCAGAAAAGTAGTCGTTAACGAATTATCGCAATCAATTCCCTTTGACTCTTGCTTTTTCATTACGGATTTTGTGCATACGTGTGCCGCTAAGGGGATGGTCCGTTGAGGGATGGGTGATGGGAGGGGTTGAACTGAATTGGGAATAAATTAGCGGGTCCGATAGAGCCGTGTGATTCAAATTACACGTATAGCTTAATCACCGTACAAATTGTCCATACGTCGTGGGATCGTCGAGGTGTGTGTCTTCGATCGGCTGGTCAAGTTACCGCTAGAGGGTACGCAGTTCTGGGGTAGGGGAAAAAAAATTGAGAAAAATACCAAAGATGGAAAATCTCATGGATGGATTGAAGATATTGATGGTGCTGATTGGGTGAACGAAGCAATGGAAAAGATCAAAGAGATTGCTCTCTCGAGCAATCTGAAGGTGGAGAAGTGCCTGGGTGATGGTGACGAGGGAAGAAGAGAGAGGAAGATTCTATATCCATTCAACAATACGAGAGTACGTGAATATGATGGGACTTTCGCATATGTACAATCGTGGAATATTGTGCGCTGGCGTAGAGCGAGTGTATGGAACGAATACGTTGCCTACGGAATATAGTTGGTTACGGAATCAATCAGCTATGTTACTTCACGTGTCCGTTTCGCGTATTTACGGACATTGGGTATTGATGAAATTGCGATTTTTTACCACGATGCGAACAATGAGTTATTTGAGGACTTGGACCTAGTTGACATTTTTGAAAATGTCGTTTTTTGGCTTTCGACGGATTCTCAAAATATAACACTTGCAACGTATTTTCTGAAAATTTCAAACCGAACCGTCAAAAATTGAGGGAGGTATGGGCGTTTATAGGTACGTTCCACGAACCGGCGAACATTAAGGGGGTAAGATACCTTTAGGCGATGAAAACGTTGCTGATTTTCATGTTTTTTTTTAAGGTAAGACTTCTTCATCATTGTTGAGACTTGGGGTGTGTTTCACTATTACTTTTGGCTGTTAATTGGTATTTTTTATGAATCTTTAAAAATGGCGGACATATGGTACGGTCTTCTAAAGGGGTTGCGGCGGATGTTGTCAATGGCATGGCACGTAGAGTCGGCGGGATTAATCTGAAAAAAAAACCAACGATGATTTTTCTTTCATCAACATTTATACCTAAAACGATTGAATTTTCCGACGAAAAATGACCACATTTTGCAATAGAAAAATACTTTTTTTTTTTAATTTTCAAAAACATTTAGGGTCATGTTTTAGACGATAAGGTTCGAAAGACTTATCCCCAATTTCGGCTCAATCGGTCGATTCGTTTTTTATGTACGTCGCGCCAGCTTTGAAAATGCAGTTTAGAAGACTGTGCCATACCTCCGCCATTTTAAAAAATTAATTTTTAAAAAGTATCTCCCCTCTCAAACGCGTTTTTGTGAAGATGACTTCCAATGTCGGTGCCAATCAAATTTTACAAGCTTTTTTTCCACATCAGCAGTGCGTGAACGGAGGATTTTTTTTGTCGTTTCATAGTTATTTTTATCAACGAACTTGTATAGTGTTTTTTCTCCCCGAAATTCGATACTTTTAATTTAAACTGCGGCCATTTTTTTAAAAAGACAATATTTTATTAAGGCCGGAGGCCGAATTAGAAGAATCGTTTTTTTTATTGCTTAAATCGATAGATGAACTATCCAAGGACATATTTACAAAGTTAAAGAGGCCAATTGTTAATATTTTCCAAGGTACAAGGCGAAAAGCAGACAAGCGATTTATATTCGATATTGATATTTCCTCCTATTGAAAACCTTGATGCGCGTTTTCTCCATTCATTTTCACGATTTTTACGAATTGGCGGGCGTGATAGCAAAAAAACTAAACGACCTATTGAATCAAACCAAAGTTTATTTTCTTCAGTAAGAAAATTTCGTCTAAGTAAATTAAAAAAAATCGTTGAAAAAGTATTTTTAAATTATTTTTACAGCACGATAGAGTGTTTTTTTAAACACTTTTTTTTCAAACCTGAGAAAAGTTACAATTTCACGATTTTTTCAGCTTTTTCTTAATTCACGCAGAAGACAAATATATGACAATTGAAAATTTTATTCGTTTTTTTGTTTCAGTCGAGAATTACGAGCTGCATCTTTCCCGCCGATTGGGAACTGCAGTGACAAGACGCACATGGAATAGGCTGATAAATCTGCAGTCATTTGTTGTTTCATGTTGAATTTTTTTTTATACATTCTCAATATACTTGAAAAAATACCTCAATGTTTACTGGGCTCAATTATTTTTTTCCTTTCAAAAAAAATTCCCGAATAACGCTTTTTTTTGTACCTTCTAATTCCAGCTCCCGCCTTAAATCCTTTGTCCAGACACTGGATAATTTCACGCAGAAAAGTGGTGACTATCATTATATGTATATGTGTTTGCATGTATATGAATATGACACCTACTCGCACATTTCTGTACCCATAAATCAACAAAATCGTAATTCTCTAAGAAAAATGTGTTTATCATTCGAAAAGGTACATTTATTATTCACGACTGTGCATCTGCAGCACTACTGAGGAAATCGGTTACGTATAATGCAATTATCATTGATAAATACAATATTCGGAATAATAAATACTGGAACTCCAATCATCTACGACTGAATAAAATGATACAATTTCTCATTTTGAGAAAATCGGGATTTCATATATATATGTATATGCATAACGGGCTTTTGTCACGTTGGATAGATGGCCCATGGCTAACACTCCACACAGCCTATTCATCGCACAAGTGTATCGAAGCTCAACAGGACGTTATTTCGCAACGAACGCCGGGCAATCTGCGACGGGCTACTGTGTTTGTACACCGAGGCGAGAGTTACAGTACGAACCAACGCAATATACGACACCACGATAGGATCGTGCCGGTGCGGTGAAAGTATACGAAAGGGGTTAGGCAAAGGGGTGACCACGACGGTGCCATTGAGCGTTCGGATCGCACGGGAATACGACTCGCATATATCGAGTGATTCACAATTATTAGGGTCCCGTGGTGAGCATACAGGGTGCACCACTGCGAGCAAAATGCTTTTTTTCTTAATGTCGTGCGACAAAAATTGGTTGAGATATCCCGTGCTGAGCTCGACGCTGAGTAAAGAATGGCACAATGGTCTCTGACGTACGATTTCTTTCTCTTCAGTGCTAAATAATAAACGAAAATTATTGAATCATATTATCGATTTGGGAAGCAAGTCTTCGTGTTCATTATCCGTTGCGAAAAAAAAAAATTAAGGAGAAAAATCACCTTTCCGAAAATGGATTCGAAGGCGAGCTCGATTTGGCCTGCACGTCCCGCGCGTGAGCAACTACTGTTCCATTGTTCATTACTTGGACTTTGAACGCGGATACCTCGGCCAATTTTTATCACACGATATCAATGAAAAACCTCTTGCTCGCAATGGCACATCCTGGATGCTCACAAAGGGAAGCTTAATTTTTGTGAATCGCCCTATATATATATACACAGGGTGGACCATTTAACGTGACCACCCCAAACATCTCTATTGCCTATAGAGTGACAAAAAAAATGTCAGGAGGTAATTTGATTTATTTCGAAGGGCTGATACAGTGGTGAAAAATTCATTTTAGTCAAGGTCGCAGTATTTCCGTTCTCAAGGTCATCAATGGTTTTTCAAATGAGAACATGTTTTTTTTTCATTAAGACGTTGTAGGTGATATTCAGACGAATCCAACGACCTATGATATCATGACCTTGAAATCATTTTTCACCCAAATATTTTGGTGAAATATCATTTCTAGGTCATGATATCATCGGCGTAAAACACATATAAACGATGACCTTGACGGAAATGAATTTTTCACCACTGTACCGGCCCTTCGAAATCAATCAAATTACCTCCTGACATTTGTTTCGACACTTTAAAGGCAACGGAGTTATTTGGGGTGGTCACGTTAAATGGTCCACCCTGTGTATATGTGTCCCGGTATAACGGAGTAGAGCGGAACAAGAGATCGCGTACATATCGATACGGCACAGAGAGAAAGAGAGAGGGTGAGAGAGAGAGAGAGAGAGAGAGAGAGAGAGAGAGAGAGAGAGAGAGAGAGAGAGTTAGTGCAAGCGAATAGCGATCGTAAGCCATGCCATTAAGGGCGGCAAGTGGGTGCATCTGTCTGAGCAAACCTGGGCTTAGTTCCAAATCCAACTGCAAACACACGAGATTTAGGACGCACTAGATATATATATAAACTGCCGCGTTATTTAAGTGTTGTAACAGTGTCGGTTCTTTCTCTTCGTTCTTTTCATTGTGCCTCTCCTCAATCGTAGTTACCACGTACTATCCGAGATGGCAGCAAGAATAACCCTTCTATTTTCATTATGGTATAATACGGCGGGTGGTCGATACGCCGTCGTCGAACGCCTCCAACGCAAACCCTAGTTGGGTTTGCTGTGGGTCTCAGACGAATTGCTCTCCAAAGTGAAATTGGGATGAGCGTTTTGTTTGGGCTGAACGAAATTTATTTCAAATTTATGCATTTAACATTCATTCTCTTTGTTTTTTCGATGATATCAACAGTGTTTAAAAAATTTGTTTCATTTTTTACCCTCATATTTATTGTATTTATTATTAAGTGTGACTCAATATATTTGTTGTGTTTATTATCCTTATTGGGTTTAAAATTTGCTTAGGCTTCTTGGAGTTGTTTATTTGGTATCTAACGGAGACTTTATCCTTGGAGTGCCATATTTCAGGTGTTTACATTTTATTTTTTTTAAAGGAAACGAGTGAAGCTTTTTGAGTACGGTTTTTTTCTTGCTTTTATTCATGATATACAGAACGTTAAAAAAATTAAAAAAAAAAAAAAAAACTAAAATGGCGGCCGCTGCAGCTCCGCGAAAACAGGTCCTCAAATCGCGGGAGGTAAACGGCTGACATCACTGCCCCCAGTAGTGGTAATAGGCTGGTTCTAACCCAGGGATCTCAGGGGGGAGCGGGGCGGGGGAGTCGAGCGCGGGGAAGCCGGGGTATGCATGGCGGTGGGGGGGGGGGGGGGGTCCTGCATGCGGCAGCCGAGTGCGTGGTTCCGGCGGAGGGAAAGGGGAGGGGTGCTAGAGAGTGGGGAGGCTAGTTTTTGGTGACGATGTCTTCCTGGCGATAGCTGGACCCGCGGGCGAGAGGGGGAAGCCGCTGTCAACTCTGTGGGGGAGGGGGCATCATAGAGTCGCGGGTCCTTGAAAACCCATAAAATCTGATAATTTATTATCAACATTTTATAAATGTAAGCGGAGCATTTTTGTCTAGACTATTCACAGGAGTTTATATATATATATATATATATATATATATATATAAAACAACTTAGACAAATGGGTAAATGTGTGTGTGTGTGTGTGTGGGTGGGGGGGGGGGGGGGGGGGGAACTTCCATTTATGGCTAGGAAAATTTTCGAGAGTGAGATAACGATAGCTCCCATATAAAGGGTGGCCCTTTAAAGCCCATAAAATGCTTTATTTATTGCATGCAGCTGCAGCGTTATTCCACAACAAGTTTCAACCCGTCGAGGTTTCATTCCACAAGATTACGTCAAGATGTTCACATGTGCAAGTATGTACGCAGTGCATCCGGCCAAGCACCCCCTGGACTTGACCAAAAACGAGCTCGAACAGGTTCCAAAGGTCTTACTCCTAAAGTATTGGGGTAACTTTATTGGTTTACTGTGGGATCGTTTGCCGGAGCATCATCGGAACGATAGTGAAGTGATATCGTATCTTCCATGCATGGAGCATTATAATACGCCACAGATGAAGGATCACATTGATGGTCCTCCACCCCAACGTCGGAACTGTGAAAAGTGTTGCGAGGGGGAAATTGTCTACGTGCGGGGTTCCCGAAAAGAACTTTGAAAAAGAGTGAAAATGGATCTGTCAAATATCAACAAAGTCAGCCTGATGGCGGAATTCCTCCCAACGAAGAAGCTGTCAGAACTCCACGTCCATTCGGATTATCAAATCACGGACATGAGAGCTGTACAGACCAAGTTTGGAAAACGCTACATCGTGGACGTTGCAAAATGAGTTTGCCGTCTTCTTGCCAGTGCGACTGGTAAAGGCCATCGATCAAGATCTGAAAATGTTCGAGAGTATGCTGCAACTGGCGCGCAATGGTCAACTCTACATGAAGTACATTGGTGGAAAATACAACAGCGTCGAGTTCCATCGAGTCTGAGTATGGTGGAAAGGAACGCTCGTGAAGGCCCGGTGGAAACAACGAGTTCAACAGCAGCCAGCATCATCACCATCGTAGAGTGCAAGGACTGTTTGCATCACAGTCATCATCATCGTAGAGTTTTCGACGCTCGAGTCTGAGTAAGGTGGAAAAGAACGCTCGTGATGGCGCGGTGGAAACAACGAGTTCAGCGATAGCTGGCATCGTCACCATCGTAGAGTGCAACGACTGTTTGCATCACAGTCATCATCGTAGAGTTTTCAACGCTTGATGCTATGTAAAAATGTACAAAAAACTGTTTCATCGAATATAATGTAAAAAAAAAAATTGTCGTCAAACTGTATTCGCCGTAGATATAGGAAATAAATGGAGAACAATATTTGATCAAAATGTTTTTATTCATTTAAAAAAAATCCCCCGCTCACACAACGCTTCGTACACAGAGAGCCAGCTTTTCAACGACTTTACATTCGCTTTGGCGCAATTGTATTTTGTATTGAAGGAATGATGGGGACATTTAACGTTTGCGATTTTCGGCAACTTCTGCAGCGATGGACAGTCCAGAGTCTCCAGATCGATGACTTTTGTTGCTGAATCCGCGAATCTCGATAGCCATGAGCACTTCTCGAATCCCTTGGCATAGATCGTAGGAGCTCCTCCCAAGATTTCTCGAATTGTCGTTCTAGCTGCCTCGTATGGTATACCACTGTGTTCCCATCGTATTCCATGATAATTGCGTTCCAGCCACTTGTTTGTCATTTTGTACTTGGCCGGTAAAGCGTCCCAGGCGAATGGTGCATCGAAGAAGAATGTCAGCGGTTCAGCGTTCTTCTCATGGAGTTTGACGATGGACATCTCCTTTAGGACAAATTCGTTGACGGGTCTCTTGAACCCTTGCACGTCGACGATAAGCTCCATGTTGATTGAAGTGGGCGCGGATCATTGGCATGATTTTATACCAATTTTTTAACCCCACCACTGATTGGATTGTACTCGACAATACGATCATGGAGGATCATGCAGTACGCTGAAGTTTGCGATGGAATATTGTTTTTCAATTCAAACTCAAGGCGCACATCAACAGGACCGGACTTGAGAGAATCGTTTTGTTTTGAGCAGTCAATGACAACGAGGGGGGCTTTTTCTAAAAATTCCATCCTACTCAGCCATGGTTCAGCCTCTTTGTTGTAATAGGTCGGTTGAGATATTAGATGAGATCAATAAATTATCATTACTTCGAACATTGGAAAGTGTGCGATACTTGAATATGAGTTTTCGCTCTTGGGATGTGTATGACTGTCCATCGCTTTAAAGCACAACGAAACATTCATGGACCGTAAAAGCTGCCTCCCAACTAGAGAAACCAAAATATGTAATTGGTGCGGTGCAGACTGGTAAAAAAGATAATGTATGGCAAAGGACATTATATTATTCACCGACTGCAAACTCACAAGTGCTAAACTTTATCTCAATTTAGCATTCTTTTCTCAAGATGACGCGCATTTGGACTTCAAAAAAGTTTCGGAATTTTGTTCAATATGTACTCTCAATTTTGTAAATACCATTATGACTGCAATAGTGATCTATCTTTACTAACCATCGCCAAGTATTAATGTAACGGCCCTCTCGCGATTAATGATTGATCGCATCAGAACGAGCCTGTAAAACATGCTACCGTAGAAGTGTGAATAGAGTTCGAATGCAAAGAAGATTCACCACCGAATACAACTGCATATTGTTTTAATCTTACGTGATCGCGTTGTTGAATATTGTCCATTGACCGACATTATCCGCAAAATTGCATAGATCAGCAAAATCTGCGAGATACGAAGCATCATGGTTGATTCGCAATCATCATGGTCTAAAGTCGGCATATGGAAACGTTCCATATAGCATGGCTGAGGTTCAATAACAGCTGGAGTTGAAGGTTCAACGGACGACGACACGTGTCCTATCGTATATGTTAAGGTCATGAAAAACGAGAATGGCTAGCTGATATAATAAATATAAAAAATGAGCTATTTATTGAGTCGTTGAATATAGACTTTGACGATATGGATGTCTCAAGTAAATTAGATGGAAGTTTTACTCTACGATGTGAAAGCATAAAAACAGTTGTGCCTTACAAAATGTATTTAAATTCTTTAATTGGTGGCTGAATCATAAAGATTCATGCAAATAAAAGATATTTAACATTATGTACTTTTTATTCTCCTCACCCCGTACTTAGTTATGTCAGCATCACCTGATATCGGATTGTGCAACTGAATACAATATTACTTTCGAATGTGGAACTAATTTTTTTCGATGAAATTTGATTGACAATAAATTAATATAATCGCCCAATGATAATCGAAATCATTCATCAGTATACGTTCGTTAGATGTTCGTGAGCCGTTTGTTGGAGGTTTGCGAGGCATTCGAAGATTTTCGATAGTGGTTCGTGAAAACGTTCCAGAGAGACTTCCGAAGACATTCATAAGACGTTCGAAGCCATTTGAGAGACGTTCGAAAACATTCATATGGCGTTTGAAAACACGCATGAGAGGGTTCAAAGCGTTTAAAGAGACTTGCTACGACGTTCATGAGACGTTTAAAGATATTCGTGAGACATTCGAGAGACTTTCGAAAACGTTCATAAGACGTTTGAAGACATTCATGAGAGGTGCGAAGACCTTCAGAGACTTTCGAAGACGTTCAAAAGATCTATGACGATATTTATAATACGTTTAAAGACATCGATGAGGGGTTCGAAGACGTTTAAGAGACTTTAAAAGACATGCACAAGGGTCTTGAAGACGTTCAAGAAACTTTCGAATACGTTCAAGAAACCTTCGACGACATTCGTAATACGTTTGAAGACATTCATGAGGGGTTCGAAGACGCTTAAGAGAGGCTTTTAAATATATTCACGAGGGGTTTGTCCAAATACATTCATAATACGTTTGAAGACATTCAAGAGACGTTCGAAAACATTCATAAGACGGTTGAAGACATGCATGAGGGGTTCAAAGAGTTTAAAGAGACTTTCTACGACGATCATAGGACGTTTGAAGATGTTCGTGAGACATTCAAGAGACTTTCGAGAACGTTCATAAGAAGTTTGAAGACATTCATGAGAGGTGCGGAGACCTTCAGAGACTTTCGAAGATATTCAAGAGATCTTTGACAATATTCGTAATACGTTTGAAGACATCGATGAGGGGTTCGAAGACGCTTGAGAGACTTTCAAAGACATTCACGAGAGGTTTGAAGACGTTCAAGAAACTTTCGATTACGTTCAAGAGACTTTCGACAACATTCATAATACGTTTGAAGACATTAATGGGGGGTTCGAAGACGCTTGAGGGACTTTCAAAGACATTCACGAGGGGTTCGAAGATGTTCAAGAGACTTTCGACGACATTCATAAGACGTTTGAAGACATGCATGAGGGGTTCAAAGAGTTTCAAGAGACTTTCTACGACGATCATGAGACGTTTGCAGATGTTCGTGAAACATTCAAAAGACTTTCGAAAACGTTCATAAGAAATTTGAAGACATTCATGGGAGGTGGGAAGTCCTTCAGAGACTGTCAAAGAGATTCAAGAAATCTTCGACAATATTCGGAATACGTTTGGACACATCGATGAGGGGTTCGAAGACTCTTGAGAGACTTTCAAATACATTCACGAGGGCTTTAAAGACGTTCAAGAAACTTTCAGATACGTTCAAGAGACTTTCGACGAAATTCATAATACGTTTAAATACATTCATGAGGGGTTCGAAGACGCTTAAGAGACTGCCAAAGACATTCACGAGAGGTGCGAAGACATTCAGAGACTTTCGAAGACATTCAAGAGATCTTTGACAATATTCATAATACGTTTGAAGACATCGATGAGAGAATCGACGATGGTTTAGAGACTTTCAAAGACATTCACGAAGGGTTTGAAGACGTTCAAGAAACTTTCGAATACGTTCTAGAGACTTTCGACGACATTCATAATACGTTTGAAGACATTCATGAGGGGTTCGAAGACGCTTGAGTGACTTTCAGACATTCACGGCGGATTCGAAGATGTTCAAGGGACTTCCGACGACATTCAAAATAGGTTTGCAGATGTTCGTGAAACATTCAAAAGACTTTCGAAAACGTTCATAAGAAGTTTGAAGACATTCATGAGAGGTGCGAAGACCTTCAGAGACTGTCAAAGACATTCAAGAAATCTTCGACAATATTCGGAATACGTTTGAACACATCGATGAGGGGTTCGAAGACGCTTGAGAGACTTCCAAAGCCATTCACGATGGGTTTGAAGCCGTTCAAGAAACTTTCGAATACGTTTTAGAGCCTTTAGACGACATTAATAATACGTTTGAATGCATTCATCTGGGGTTCGAAGACGCTTGAGAGACTTTCAAAGACATTCACGAGGGGTCTGAAGACGTTCAAGAGACTTTCGACGGCGTACGTAATACGTTTGAAGACATTCATGTGGGGTTCGAAGACGCTTAAGAGACTTTTAAAGATATTCACGAGAGGTACGAAGACATTCAGAGACTTTCGAAGACATTTAAGAGATCTTTGACAATATTCATAATACGTTTGAGGACATCGATGCGAGGATCGACGATGTTTTAGAGACTTTCAAAGACATTCACGAAGGGTTTGAAGACGTTCAAGAAACTTTCGAATACGTTCTAGAGACTTTCGACGACATTCATAATACGTTTGAAGACATTCATGAGGGGTTCGAAGACGCTTGAGTGACTTTCAGACATTCACGAGGGATTCGAAGACGTTCAAGGGACTTCCGACGACATTCATGATACGTTTGAATACATTCATGAGGGGTTCGAAGACGCTTGAGAGACTTTCAAAGACATTCATGGGAGGTTTGAAGACGTTCAGAAATCTGCGACGACATGCATAATACGATCTCCGACGACATCCATAAACCGAAGACTTTCATTACGTTTGAGTTTCGCTGGAATTGTTTGGGTTTGTTTGGGATTTTCACAGTTTTGGTAGAACGTGTTTGGGTGTGTTTGGATGAGCACCCAAACAAACTCAAACACGTTCGACCAAAACTGTGAAAATCCCAAACAAACCCAAACAATTCCAGCGAAACTCAAACGTAATGAAAGTCTTCGGTTTATGGATGTCGTCGGAGATCGTATTATGCATGTCGTCGCAGATTTCTGAACGTCTTCAAACCTCCCATGAATGTCTTTGAAAGTCTCTCAAGCGTCTTCGAACCCCTCATGAATGTATTCAAACGTATCATGAATGTCGTCGGAAGTCCCTTGAACGTCTTCGAATCCCTCGTGAATGTCTGAAAGTCACTCAAGCGTCTTCGAACCCCTCATGAATGTCTTCAAACGTATTATGAATGTCGTCGAAAGTCTCTAGAACGTATTCGAAAGTTTCTTGAACGTCTTCAAACCCTTCGTGAATGTCTTTGAAAGTCTCTAAAACATCGTCGATCCTCGCATCGATGTCCTCAAACGTATTATGAATATTGTCAAAGATCTCTTAAATGTCTTCGAAAGTCTCTGAATGTCTTCGTACCTCTCGTGAATATCTTTAAAAGTCTCTTAAGCGTCTTCGAACCCCACATGAATGTCTTCAAACGTATTACGTACGCCGTCGAAAGTCTCTTGAACGTCTTCAGACCCCTCGTGAATGTCTTTGAAAGTCTCTCAAGCGTCTTCGAACCCCAGATGAATGCATTCAAACGTATTATTAATGTCGTCTAAAGGCTCTAAAACGTATTCGAAAGTTTCTTGAACGGCTTCAAACCCATCGTGAATGGCTTTGGAAGTCTCTCAAGCGTCTTCGAACCCCTCATCGATGTGTTCAAACGTATTCCGAATATTGTCGAAGATTTCTTGAATGTCTTTGACAGTCTCTGAAGGTCTTCGCACCTCTCATGAATGTCTTCAAACTTCTTATGAACGTTTTCGAAAGTCTTTTGAATGTTTCACGAACATCTGCAAACCTATTTTGAATGTCGTCGGAAGTCCCTTGAACATCTTCGAATCCGCCGTGAATGTCTGAAAGTCACTCAAGCGTCTTCGAACCCCTCATGAATGTCTTCAAACGTATTATGAATGTCGTCGAAAGTCTCTAGAACGTATTCGAAAGTTTCTTGAACGTCTTCAAACCCTTCGTGAATGTCTTTGAAAGTCTCTAAACCATCGTCGATTCTCTCATCGATGTCTTCAAACGTATTATGAATATTGTCAAAGATCTCTTGAATGTCTTCGAAAGTCTCTGAATGTCTTCGCACCTCTCGTGAATGTCTTTGGCAGTCTCTTAAGCGTCTTCGAACCCCTCATGAATGTATTTAAACGTATTATGAATTTCGTCGAAAGTCTCTTGAACGTATCTGAAAGTTTCTTGAACGTCTTTAAAGCCCTCGTGAATGTATTTGAAAGTCTCTCAAGAGTCTTCGAACCCCTCATCGATGTGTCCAAACGTATTCCGAATATTGTCGAAGATTTCTTGAATCTCTTTGACAGTCTCTGAAGGACTTCCCACCTCCCATGAATGTCTTCAAATTTCTTATGAACGTTTTCGAAAGTCTTTTGAATGTTTCACGAACATCTGCAAACGTCTCATGATCGTCGTAGAAAGTCTCTTGAAACTCTTTGAACCCCTCATGCATGTCTTCAAACGTCTTATGAATGTCGTCGAAAGTCTCTTGAACATCTTCGAACCCCTCGTGAATGTCTTTGAAAGTCCCTCAAGCGTCTTCGAACCCCCCATTAATGTCTTCAAACGTATTATGAATGTTGTCGAAAGTCTCTTGAACGTAATCGAAAGTTTCTTGAACGTCTTCAAACCTCTCGTGAATGTCTTTGAAAGTCTCTCAAGCGTCTTCGAACCCCTCATCGATGTCTTCAAACGTATTACGAATATTGTCAAAGATCTCTTGAATATCTTCGAAAGTCTCTGAAGGTCTCCGCACCTCTCATGAATGTCTTCAAACTTCTTATGAACGTTCTCGAAAGTCTCTTGAATGTCTCACGAACATCTTCAAACGTCCTATGATCGTCGTAGAAAGTCTCTTTAAACTCTTTGAACCCCTCATGCATGTCTTCAACCGTCTTATGAATGTTTTCGAACGTCTCTTGAATGTCTTCAAACGTATTATGAATGTATTTGGACAAACCCCTCGTGAATATATTTAAAAGCCTCTCTTAAGCGTCTTCGAACCCCTCATGAATGTCTTCAAACGTATTACGAATGTCGTCGAAGGTTTCTTGAACGTATTCGAAAGTTTCTTGAACGTCTTCAAGACCCTTGTGCATGTCTTTTAAAGTCTCTTAAACGTCTTCGAACCCCTCATCGATGTCTTTAAACGTATTATAAATATCGTCATAGATCTTTTGAACGTCTTCGAAAGTCTCTGAAGGTCTTCGCACCTCTCATGAATGTCTTCAAACGTCTTATGAACGTTTTCGAAAGTCTCTCGAATGTCTCACGAATATCTTTAAACGTCTCATGAACGTCGTAGCAAGTCTCTTTAAACGCTTTGAACCCTCTCATGCGTGTTTTCAAACGCCATATGAATGTTTTCGAACGTCTCTCAAATGGCTTCGAACGTCTTATGAATGTCTTCGGAAGTCTCTCTGGAACGTTTTCACGAACCACTATCGAAAATCTTCGAATGCCTCGCAAACCTCCAACAAACGGCTCACGAACATCTAACGAACGTATACTGATGAATGATTTCGATTATCATTGGGCGATTATATTAATTTATTGTCAATCAAATTTCATCGAAAAAAATTAGTTCCACATTCGAAAGTAATATTGTATTCAGTTGCACAATCCGATATCAGGTGATGCTGACATAACTAAGTACGGGGTGAGGAGAATAAAAAGTACATAATGTTAAATATCTTTTATTTGCATGAATCTTTATGATTCAGCCACCAATTAAAGAATTTAAATACATTTTGTAAGGCACAACTGTTTTTATGCTTTCACATCGTAGAGTAAAACTTCCATCTAATTTACTTGAGACATCCATATCGTCAAAGTCTATATTCAACGACTCAATAAATAGCTCATTTTTTATATTTATTATATCAGCTAGCCATTCTCGTTTTTCATGACCTTAACATATACGATAGGACACGTGTCGTCGTCCGTTGAACCTTCAACTCCAGCTGTTATTGAACCTCAGCCATGCTATATGGAACGTTTCCATATGCCGACTTTAGACCATGATGATTGCGAATCAACCATGATGCTTCGTATCTCGCAGATTTTGCTGATCTATGCAATTTTGCGGATAATGTCGGTCAATGGACAATATTCAACAACGCGATCACGTAAGATTAAAACAATATGCAGTTGTATTCGGTGGTGAATCTTCTTTGCATTCGAACTCTATTCACACTTCTACGGTAGCATGTTTTACAGGCTCGTTCTGATGCGATCAATCATTAATCGCGAGAGGGCCGTTACATTAATACTTGGCGATGGTTAGTAAAGATAGATCACTATTGCAGTCATAATGGTATTTACAAAATTGAGAGTACATATTGAACAAAATTCCGAAACTTTTTTGAAGTCCAAATGCGCGTCATCTTGAGAAAAGAATGCTAAATTGAGATAAAGTTTAGCACTTGTGAGTTTGCAGTCGGTGAATAATATAATGTCCTTTGCCATACATTATCTTTTTTACCAGTCTGCACCGCACCAATTACATATTTTGGTTTCTCTAGTTGGGAGGCAGCTTTTACGGTCCATGAATGTTTCGTTGTGCTTTAAAGCGATGGACAGTCATACACATCCCAAGAGCGAAAACTCATATTCAAGTATCGCACACTTTCCAATGTTCGAAGTAATGATAATTTATTGATCTCATCTAATATCTCAACCGACCTATTACAACAAAGAGGCTGAACCATGGCTGAGTAGGATGGAATTTTAGAAAAAGCCCCCCTCGTTGTCATTGACTGCTCAA
>CAUJKO010000151.1:27500-36238 GCA_963210295.1 Ophion ellenae | reverse complement strand
AGATCAGGTAGAAATCATTAAGCAAGACGCTCAAGGCTATCGCGAACATATCGAGACCCTTGAGAGCACGAATATCGCGCTACAATCACAGATTATAGCACAGAAACAATACCTTGAAAAAGAAACCAGTGAGACCCAAGATCAATTCAAAGCCTTACAAGAACAAAACGCTCATAGACAGGAGCAAGTAATTAAAGAAATAAAAAGGAACTACGACGTTCAGTTCGATCGACAACTAAAAGAAAAAATACGAGAATTCCAAAAAACTGAAGAAAAACTTATTAAAGAGAAACAGCAATTTGGAGAACAAACGAGGCTAGAATTCCAACAGAATAGGGAAAGTATATTACGAGATTATAACGTAGAAAAAGAAAGGTTAGAGAACACCATCTTAGAACTACGAGCTACTGTTGCACAAAAAGAACAGCATATTCAAAAATTAAATTCTGGTATAGACGACTTGAAACGAATACACCGACAAGAAATGAATACTCTGACTATTACCAAAGACCAACAAGACCAGACGAACGAATACGAAATGCAAATACTGAAAACAGAAAATATTCAGCTCCAACAAGACCTAAAGACTGTAAAAGACCAAATGAAAAATCTCGAAACCATGATGAGACAACTTATACAGAAACAGGAGTCGCAACCTACCTCCTCACAACTAGACAAAAGGGCACCTCAGGATAACAGACGACCACCAAATCGATCTAATCGAAATCAACCCAGCGCACCACCACCTGGAAATCCAGACGACGACGACCCCGATGACGATGATGAAGACGCTGATAGCCAACCTAACGCCAGAGGAAATCATTACCGACCACATCGAATGCCTCACGACCTGCTACCGAACCAAACCGCACCAGCCAAGGAGACTATTGATATAGTACCCATTTTTACCGGAGACACGGGAGAAGGAGCAGTCAACATTTCAGAATGGACAACGAAAGTTGACAGAGCACGACATTGGACAATGCCAGAGCAACACGGCTTATTATTGGAAAAGATATTAACAATGAAAATTAAAGGAAGGGCACAAAGTTGCATTTCGAACGTCGATATTTATACATACGACCAGTTGAAAGACGTTTTGATAAAACGCGTCAACCCAGTGAAATCATCACTGTTACTCATGAACGAGTTGACAGCATGCATCCACACTCAGGGAACGATCCAAGAGCATAACACCAGATTCCGAAGAATCTATATATCTTGGTTAAACGCTAAACGACTCGAACTTAAACAAGCTCATCAAACGGATGAATCAATCACCATATATTTACAAATATCTGACAAAGATATCATTCAGACTTATCTGCAAAGTCTCAAGGAAGACACACGAGCCTATCTCAGAACAAAGGACATATATTCGCTCGCACAAGCAGAAGCAACTGCTCGAGAACACGAAGATTTCAAAAGAAGCATCCAAAGACAACGAGGAATGTTTCATGAACCTCAACCCCAACGTAGACCGGAAAAACCCAGATTCAACCACGAAAAATCAAGATTCAGTAATAAACCACAAGAAAACAGGAAATTCTTCTCAATGAACAAACCAAACGTCCACCACACTGAATACAACGAATGCGACTCACATGACGAAGAGGAAGGACAGGAAAGCATGACGGAAGAAGAACGACAGTATCAGAACGATATACAAGAATTCGACCTTGACTCGATAAACACAACCAGTCAAATGAAAAAGGCACTCGAATATATTATGGTAATGAATCATCCGGACAGAAAATGCACGTATTGCAAAAGGCCTGGACATACTGAGCTGTATTGCAACCAAAAGAAGAAAGATCAAGGAATACCGAGTCCTTTCAACAAAGGCACCAATCAGAAAAAGAAACCTACCCAAAAAGGAAACCAAAATTTTCGACAGAATCCTCATCGGAAGAAACCTCCTTAACAGGAAGTGAACACGACAAACGAAGAGCAAGAAAGCACAAGCGACGACGAGAGCGTCCACGACGAGAGTACATCTCCGCAATAGATAAAGGACACCTTTTCACCGCGAAATTCAACTTCGAACGGACGACATTCGAAACTTTAACAGCATTAATCGACACAGGAGCATCCATTAACATAATCAAAGAACACCTTGTGAAAGAAAAGCACATTGTTAAAAAACCCATCCTCTTTAACACGGGAAAAACGACAAATAAAACACTCGGATATACGTTTATCAAATGCAAAGGAAACATTAACGACCGACGTGACAAATTTCATATAGTTCCATCAGACTATCCGATTAGAGAAGACGCTTTAATAGGAACCCCTTTCATTCTAAACAACGACGTCATAGTTGACTTACCCCGGAGAAAAATAAGAGTTAACAAAAAATATCAAGAAATAGAATCATCCGAATTCACTGTGCCTGCCGGACGGTTTATAACTATCCCCGTAGAAGTAGAGAAACGGAAAGGAACAGTCTTAGTAAGAACCCCTCAAGGAGACAGTATCCATCATATAAAGGAAGGTATTGTAAATATTCCATTAGCAAACGAAGGAAAGAAGAACATCACTTTTCAAACAAAAAACATTCAAATCTTTGAAGTAAAACCGAGGTTAACGAGCAACAAAAGTAACCAAAGTAATAAAAGAATTCAGGAACTGAAAACCAAGACTAGACTGGAGCACATAAAGAGTATTAAAGAAAAAGATGAAATTTGGAAAATCATACAGAACTATTCAGATCTATTCCAATTAGACCATGACAAGCCACCAAGTACCAACTTAGCAGAACACGTAATCGTAATTGACGAACCAACGAAACCCATCAATATCAAATCTTACAGACCACCTAAAATCCATCAGGAAGAAGTGGACAAACAAGTGCAAGAGTTATTAGAAAAGAAAATAATTCAACATTCTCAATCACCATTCAATGCACCCATTTGGATAGTACCAAAGAAAAAAGATGCGTCAGGAAAGACAAAATGGAGAATGGTGATTGACTATAGAAAATTGAACGAAAAAACAGCTCAGGATTCATACCCCTTGCCTGTTATAGAAGATATTCTCGACGACCTAGGAAAAGCCGCAGTTTTTTCTGCATTCGATCTAAGTGCAGGATTCCACCAAATACCAATGGAGAAAAAATCTAGAAAGTATACCGCTTTTAGTACTAACCAAGGACACTTTGAATACCTACAAATGCCCTTCGGATTAAAAAATGCACCGGCAACATTTCAAAGAATGATGAACACTGTATTAAGAGGATTAATAGGAAAAATTTGTTTTGCATATCTGGACGATATAATAGTTTTTGGAAAAACCATGGAAGAACATAATCAAAATTTGATAATACTCTTCAATCGACTGAGAGATACAAATTTGAAATTACAGCCAGATAAATGCGAATGCGTGAAACCTGAACTCGAATATTTGGGACATGTTATTACACGTGACGGAGTAAAACCCAACGTAGAAAAATGCAAAGCTGTAAAAGAATTCCCCATACCTAAAACACCTAAGCAAATTAAATCATTTTTAGGACTCGCAGGATACTACAGAAAATTTATCCCGAAGTTTTCATCCATAGCTAAACCTTTGACTGACCTAACCAAAAATTATCAGGAAAACAAAAGTGGACCAATAACATGGACGGATAAATGTCAAGTAGCATTCGACACGTTAAAGAATATCCTCACGAATGATCCTGTATTAAAATATCCGGATTATACGAAAAAATTTGTATTAACGACTGATGCCTCAAATCAAGGACTAGGAGCTGTATTATCACAGGAAGGACACCCATGCGTTTATATATCGAGGACGTTAAATAAAGCCGAAACCAACTACACGACAACAGAAAAAGAACTACTCGCTATAGTTTGGGCAGTTAAACGATTCAGACAATATCTTTTAGGAAGAAAGTTTACAATAAAAACTGATCATCAGGCATTAAAATGGTTAGCTAATAAACCAGACCCTGCATCGAGGTTATTACGATGGAGACTTAAACTCGAAGAGTATGAATTCGACATCGAATACGTAAAGGGAAAACATAATGTAGTAGCTGACGCATTGTCTAGAGAAGCACATATGGAATTACCTGAGGACTACAACAAGGACAAGACATTTAACAACGAACTCATTTATCACATTGAAACAGATTCGTACGGGAACAACCAATATATAATTACCAGCAATATTGAGCAAACAGAATTTAAAATCAAACGAATAGCTCGGAGAAACACTTACAAACAGAGTAAAACAGCCCCTAATAAACTTAAATCAATGATAGACAATGTTCAGAAAGAATTCAAAACTATGAGCACCACGAATGATGAAATAAATCATGTGAAGAAAAGTCAGGAAACCCCTGAAAGCCGTAACCAAATTAATTACAACTTAAGACCAAGAGACTCAAACGCTATGAAAGATTTAGAGAGTTTCAGTGACGAAGACGAAACGAATCAAGACGAGACTTCAGATCAACCCCAAATTGATTTAGGCGTAGAACTGCCATATGACTATTATCAATACTCGACATACAAGTTGTTTAACCCCAACAATTTGGGACACCTTTTAAAAGAGAAACCCAATGTAAAAGGAAAACACTGGATAAAAATCACCCAACCGACAAATAATAAACCTCAAAGTCTCTACTATCAGATTCTTAATAAAGTAAGATCCAAGCTTACCATCAATAAAATCAAAGGAACTAAACATGTTAGGATATTTACAGATGATGTAATGACCAAAGCAGAGAAGGAAGAGATTTTATCGATATTAAGATTCTTTAGTATCAAAGACCACGAAACACAGTATGAATATTGCTTTTCGACCTTCAAGGAACCTGACTACATAGACAAAAAGAAAATAATAGCAGAAAGCCACGGTACTAACCTAAGCTCACACTTTGGAGAGTATAAAACTATACAAAGAACAAAAGAACACAGGGAATGGGAACGCCTCGAAGAAGACGTAAAACATTATATTAAGAACTGTAAAATATGTCAAAAATTTAAAGCTGTGAGAAATCGGAACATTGCTCCTGCTATTGTACCCGAACTGCCAGATAAGCCCTTTGAAAAAATTGCGTTAGACATATTCGGCCCACTACAAAGATCGCGTTCAGGGCATGAATATATCCTCAGTATACAAGATTGTCTAACTAAGTACATTGTATTATGCCCACTCGAGACAAAATCTAGCTCGGAGATCATCCAAACATTAAACGATGATTTTATAATGATCCATGGATCCCCTGATATCATTTTAACAGACCAGGGACAAGAATTTAATTCAAAATTAATGACGGATTTCGAACAATTACACGGTATTTCGCATATCAAAACTACCGCATTCCACCCTCAAAGTAATGGGAGCATTGAAAGAATGCATTCCCTTCTTAAGGAATCAATAAAAACCATGTGTGAGGGACAGATAGACAATTGGAAAGATATATTGAAATTGGTAGCCTTCGCTTATAACAGTTCGGTACACAGTGCAACTGGATATCGACCTGACGAATTGGCATTTAATAGAAAACTTAAAAAGCCATCAAGCCTACCTCATAAAAAATCATTGACTTATGACGATTTATTAAAGAAGTGGACACATACGCACGACACAATACTCTCAGAAGCACGCGAACGTTTACAATTGAAACAAGAACAAACAGCCAAACGATTAAACGAAAGTAAAAATAAACTGGATTTTGATAAGATCAAGACGGGACAGAAAGTTTACCTTCACAACGAAAGTAAAAAACATAAGTTAGACCTCGAATGGTTAGGACCATACGAAATAATAGAAATTTACAGAGATAAGTCAAACCTTAAGATAAAAATCGATGATAAAGAAAAAATAGTCCACCTAAATAGAATAAAGTTATTCTTTCCAGATGACGAACATAATGAAGACATTGCTGATGACAACGATCACGCTCATCGCAATTAACAGCGCTTTTACTATCGAACAGGTAACCTTCTCAAACACTTCATTCATAGAAGAATATCAGGCATACGTAGTGACCTATAGTGAAGAAATGAGGTTCTCAATAATTATCGACCTTAGGAGCATTTATACAGCCTATAAAGAAATCGATAAACTAGCTGACCAATATGTAGAACTGTCAGATGATGTCCAAGAAATAATAAACCCCATCAATCTGAAGGTCTATAAATTGAGGAAGCAAGTTCAACTGTTAACAACCTTAAATCCTGGGATTAAAGACGATGATCACGTTTTAGTAAACAACTGACAACGAAGAAAATAAAAAAGCTAAGAGAAAGATTTGAAGACGCTATGCCATACAGAACATGGGGAACAATAACACCAACCCTCAGTGGATACACCTGTTTACAAAGAGATGATATTATATATGACCTGCAGACGAAATTCTTACAACTCAATAATATTAAAGACACACCGGAAAATCGTAATAAACTAATACCCACGCTCAAAAACTTAAAGGAAATAACCGAATATATCACAAAAACAGGAAATCAAGACCTGGTTGTTGCGTGCGATATATTGACTCCTAGACGACGCAGAAGAGGAGTTTGTAACTTTTGTGGTAATATCCAAAAATTCCTATACGGAACTGCTACTAGCGATGACATAGACAGGATCGACGATAACATTCAAAATGTAACGGATTCAGTAAACCTCATTAAAACCTCAGTTCAGAAACAATCAGCAGTTATTCGTAAATTAGCTACCGAAACAGGAGAACACATCAAAATGTTAAAACAAGCGCAATTCCGAAGTATGTACCTAATATCTCTCATGTCGTGCATAGATACTTTACTATTCGATATAAATAATGTAATACTAGCTATCGAAACCAAAAAGATTCTACCTCAACTAGTAGAACCGGAAGTCATTTTAGACATGATCGATAAACTACTAAAGGAATCAAACGCCGACCATGTGTTCAATTATTACAACGAAACGCGAGCGCAACACTTCATAGATATCGCCGACAAAATAATACTGTTCAGAGGCAGCAATCTCATCTTCGAATTAACGATCCCTAAACTAGAAAATAATCAGTGGAAATTGTATAACGTCATACCTATCCCAAAGATTTACAATAATACATATGTCGTCGCTGCTCCAAAATATTCCCACTTGTTAAGACAAGGGAGCAACTATATGATAACTAATGAAATTGAGATTATGCGAATGAAGAAGATTGATAATTACTATGTTACACACTATAAGCACCCGATTTACGATAGAATCAATAAACCAACGTGTCAAAGCGACATCAAACAATGCGAGCTAAGTAAAATCAACGTCACCAACATGAGCTATATCTCATTATACGATAATCGCGGAGTGTTGTTAATACCGAACATTGAAAAACCAGTTCTGGTACTTGTAGAATGTAAGAACTATAGAAGCGAAATTTACATTAAAGAAGTGACACTGTTGAAAACAACGGATAAATGTACGCTAATGCAAGGCAATACCAAAACAATCCTGAATGGAATTCCGAAAGAATATCGATTGATAAATCCGAGTCTAACGCACTTGGCAATAAACTTTTCACAATTAGTTATGCGTATAAAAGATGTGCCAAACCAGATAGACACTACTTACCTAAAAAATATTGGTCAAGATCTAGATGACATCAGCAAAGACATAGAAAAAGCCAGTATCATACTTAAACACGACGAATTTTGGAAAACCATGAATGGATTACTCGATAAGCTCATTAAAATAGGTTTGCCATCATTAGGAATAACTGGTATATTGTTTGTACTATTGCGATGCGGAGCTGTAACGCCCGTCCTTAAATTTCTCAGAAACGGACTCTTCAAATGTTGTTGCCCCAGAGCCAATAAGAAAATTAAGAAATATGAGAATAAAGCGAAAATAGAACTGCAAAAACGTCAAAAACAACTAGAATACTTGACAGAACGGCAAGAACAATCAAACCTATCGGGAGCCCCGAAAAATATTGTAGCGGAACCAAAAGAGATAAGACCTTCGACATCTAAATTCATTATCGCCGAAGTTCAATCTAACTTGGGGGGTGTTAAGCCAACCGCATAAATTGCCTTAATTAGAGCAAATACTTTATTCTCATATCCATAGAATAAGAACAAATATAAATACAAAATAAAAATATATGCTCATATATTTTTTCGTTAATATAACTCGCTATGTCTCATGGCTTGCGTACGTGACCAAGCGACCAACGCACAAAGCAACTTTGTCTAGGATTAAGTATCGATATTTCTCGGCCTGCATATGCGCCCGAGCTCTCAACGTTTATATAAATATTTTATAAGATTAAATTTTATTGCGCTTCGCCTTCGGCGTGAGTCCGTTGTCCAAAACCCTTGAAACACTGCGGACTGAGTCAGACTAACGCGTGGGAATATATACTTATCGATGGGTCCCACGGATGCATTCCTAGAAATGCAGTCACGTAAACCCTTGCCCCACTATCGCTATCCGACAAATATCGGCCCTGCGTAGCACGGGACTGACGACCTATAAGTTAGAATCGTGAAATCACTGTTACGAAGAGGTTCTCTCTTAAAGACCTCGACTGTTAGCTGCTACGCTAGCGATACGCCGTACAGTACACGGGATAACACGCGCAAGTTTTCATTAAGAAACTCCGTAAATTACGCGAACGCGTTTGTTGTAACGTTTAAACCATCGCGCTAATAAACCGGAAGAGTGTTATCCGCATCCGAGTTAAAATAACATCGATGTAACGAACTGATATAAGTGTAATTAAATCATTGACA
>CAUJKO010000151.1:0-25000 GCA_963210295.1 Ophion ellenae | reverse complement strand
AAGGCCGACTAACCTACTCGCATTTGCACCAGTGGAGGGTTCCCCGAAGGAACCAGCGACTCAATTCTTTGCACATACTTTGTTCGGATTTGGTGGAGTTTTTCGAAATTTGTCTGGATTTGGTTGGGCTGAGGCCTGAATTTTTTCTCGGGCTTCGGTCTGGGTTTGGTTTGACTTAGGCGTGGGCTTGGTTGGGTTTAAATCTGGGTTTTCATCAGACTTAAGTCCCGGTTTGTTTGGACTTAAGTCTGCGTTTAGTTTGGTTAAAGCCTGGATTCGGTTGGGCTCAGGCCTGGGTTTGTTTGGATTCAGGTCTGGCTTTGCTTATACTTAGGCCTCGGTTTGCTTGGACTCAGGTCTGGGTTTAGTTGGGGTCTGGCCTGAGTTTGGTTGGGCTTAGGTCCAGGTTTGTTTGGGCGTAGTTTCGTTTAGGCGGAGTTTTGTTTAGATTTAGGCCTGGCTTTGCTTGTGCTTATGCCTAGGTTTTTTTGGATTTAGTTCTGGGTGTGTTAGGGCGTAATTTGGTTCAGTTTCGTTTGGATGCTGGGTATAGTTCTAAGTTTGTTTGGACGTAGGTAGGCTTAGGTCTGGATTTTATTCTGCTTCGGTTTGGATTTTTTTGGACCTACTTCTGGCTTTAGTAAGGTTTCGACCTGGGCTTCATTGGACTGGGTGTATATGAGTTTGGGTCTGGCTCCGCGTGTGTCTGGTTGGGCTCAGATCTGAGTTTGGTTGGGCTTAGTTCTACCTTTGTTTGAGCGTAGTTGGGTTTAGGTCTAGGTTGGTTTAGATGTACGCCTGGCTTTGCTTGTGCTTAGGCCTGAGTTTTGTCGGGTTTAGTTCTGGGCTTCTTTAGACGTAGTTGGGTTCAGCCAGAGCTTGCCTGTGCTTCGATCTGGATTTGCTTAGACTCTGGTCTGGATTTCGTTGGGATTAGACCTGGGTTTAGTTAGAATCCGGTCTGAATTTGATGGGGCTTAGGTCTGCGTTCCGATGGGTTTATCTGGGTTTGATCCCACGTTGGGTGTCGAAAAATCACAATCCTGATGTACCGAACAGGATTTTTCCCCTCTTCTTTCCATTTTTTTACGCATTCTCATAATCCAGAACGCTCATTCTAGAAGAGCAGAAAAGTCAAAGCATGCATAATTTATGTCTCAGCTTTGTTAAAAGCAACGGGTCGACTCTCCTTTCTTTGCACATTCGTCCTGTCCCTGAATTCTCTGTATATTCTCATATATATATATATATATACTGACTTACTTCGCGATGAAGGGACTGAGATAATATACGCGAGGCTACCGAATTTAATTCCCTTTTTTTCGTCTTCTTCTTTTTGCGACTAGCCAAACCGAGAAGTTCATTCTTCTCCTTCACGATGAGACTCGTGCACTCGTTTCCACACAATTGTCATTGTCCATTCTCGACGGCTCACTTTTTTTTCTCCCCCTTAACACAGGTTATACCTTGTCCCGTAAGAATTTTCACGAAATGTAGAGCTAATGGCTTACAAAACGGTGCAAGTCGTGTCTTGAAATCGATTTTTTTGTGTTTATCCATTTGTTAATAACAAATGATGGGTGTACTTCCGAAAAGCCCGCACCTCCGAATAATTTAAAAGTTCGTGTACTTATGTATTTCGACTCGCTGATCACGAATATGATGGTGAAAATACCTGCAAATGTTATTTTCAAGGTCAAAACAAAAAAAAAACGGTTGTTTGTAGTTTTTCTATTTTATTTTAACAAACATTGATCTCAGAGAAAAATGTCTTCTACGAAAATTGTAGCCTATTAAAAGACTGATATTTTATGTTCTATACAGGTTTCGTCTAAAACCATTATTTTCCAAGAAAAATGGGATAATACTGCACCCCAAAATTCCACACACCCATCCAAGGTGCCCAACAAACCCACCCCACTGTTCTACGAACCCCACGATTCCACGCACCCATCCGAGGTGCCCGCCGCCCACCCGGGTGTTCTACGCACCCCACGATTCCGCGCTCCCATCCGCGGCGCCCCCCGCCCACCCAAGTGTTCTACGCACCCCACGAATACACGCACCCATCCGCGGTGCCCGCCACCCACCCCAGTGTTCTACGCACCCCGCGATTTCACGTACCCATCCGAGGTGCCCTCCGCCCACACCAGTGTTCTACGCACCTCGCGATACCACACACCCATCCGAGGTGCCCTGCACCCACCCCAATGAGCTACACACCCCACGATTCAACATACCCGAGTTTGTTTGGGTTTTTTTAGGCCCATATGCAGTGAAATACGTAAGTAGATAATATCGAAACTAATGGAGTTTAGCAAAATATACTTATTGGAGTATTATCCCATTTTTCTCGGAAAATAATGATTTTAGACAAAATTTGTATAAAACATAAATTATCAGTCTTTTGATGGGTTACAACTTTCGTAGAAGACATTTTCCTCTACGATCAACATTTGTTAAATAAAAGTAGAAAAACTACACAAAAACCGTTTTTTTCAGTTTTGATCTTGAAAATCAAATTTGCAGGTATTTTCCCTATCATATTCGCGATCAGCGAGTCAAAGTACATAAATACACGAAGTTCTAAATTATTCGGAGGTGTGGGCTTTTCGGAAGTTTATCCCAAATTATTAAGGGGGAGATACCTTTAGGCGAAGAAAAATATGCTGTTTTTTTTAAAGGAAAGACTTTTTCACCCTTTTTTAGACTTAGGGTATGTTTTATTACTACTTTTGGGTGTTACATGGTATTTTTTAAAAATAATCTTTAAAAATGGCGGAGGTATGGGACGGTCTTCTAGACAGTATTTCTCAAACTGGCGTGACGTATAGCAAAAAAAGTAATGGACCGATTTTTATTAAATTTGGTATAAATCTTTCTAACCTGATTGTCTAAAATATGACGCTAAACGTTTTTGAAAATAAAAAAAGAAGTATTTTTTTATTGCAAAATGCAGCAATTTTTTTCGGAAACTTCAATCTTTTTGTTTCAAACCGTAAAATGTCATCGATTTTCAACATTTCTCACTTTTTCTTGGTTCAGATTCTGCGTATGAGTGTTAGTGAAAGAAAAAACTTCGTTGGTTTTTTTTCAGATTGATCCCGACGACGCTACGTATCACATCGTCTGACAACATCCGTCGCAACCCTTTCAGAAGACCACGGTCCATACCTCTATTTGTAAAGATTAATAAAAAAAATACCATGTAACAGTCAAAAGTAGTAACAAAACATTTTTTTCAAAGGAAAGATTTCGTCTCCATTTTTGAGATATAGCAAGGAAGATCCCTCAGGTGTCGTCCTTCGATTTTGTTGAAACTTATATATGTTATGAAGCATTGAAAACAAAGCGCCATGTATTTTTTTGATCGTCGGAAAAACGGTTTTAAGGGGTGAAATCAGCCCTCGAAGAAAGGCATGTATAGGGGCAATTACAGTTTCACCCACAAGCAGTCGACCGTTCGCAATGAAACAAAAACGAAAATTCTTCTAATCACAAGCGATGAAAAATCCACTAGAGAGTTATCGCAAAAAAATGCATTCGTGAATCACCCCTATTCGAGGGCTGGTTTCACCCCTAGAAACCGTTTTTCCGCCGGTGAAAAAAAAACGTGTCGCTTAGTTTTCAATGCTTCACAACATATATAAGTTTCAACAAAATCGAAGGACGACACCTGAGGGATCTTCCTTGCATATCTCAAAAATGAAGAAATCTTTCCTTTGAAAGAAAATCATGAAAATCAGCAATGTTTCCTTCGCCTAAAGATTTCTCCCCCTTAAAGTTGTTTTGTTCGAAAATCGTACTTTTCTTGCGGCTAGACATTTCCGTCATTTCCAAAATGTCAAAAAATTTTCCGGTCATACGAAAGTCTTTATTATGATACTGGAAGTACATTTTGTCATTTATAGTTGCCAGAAGAGCCTACACCTATTGGCCATGCAGCAACGCGCTGGACTTTCTTCAAATAATAATAAACCCATTGTTTATCAATATTTTTTAATTAAAAAAATACTCAAGCTTAGCGAGACTATGTATCAGTTGTGTGTAAAAGCCTAAACGCGTTATCCCAATACTCTCATGACGAAAAAAAATCTTGAAAATCGACTTGTTTTTTGGGCTCCCCAACTTACGTTTATTGTCCCTGTACACATATGCTTGTGGGGAGGAGCGCGGTTGAGGCTGAGAAGAGTGCTCGCAGCTACAAAAAGACCACGTGGACATGCAAGGACGATGAGAAACGAGGATGAGGAGGTTTGTTGCACCGGTGTGTTGCATCCTGCCATGGAATTACCCTCCGTCTTTTTTACACCGTGTCTTATGAGGACATCGACGGCAGGAGATAAAAAAGGCAGCGAAAAGCAACTACACTCCGTGTAGCGTATACATCCAGCATTATAATAAACCTCAACCCCCCCCCCCCCCCCCCCGCCCATTCCCCTCCCATCGCAATATTTTATCGGTGGGTCGCGATCTAACGAGGAACAGCGCACGGCGGAGGAACGACTATGGGCGGCGAGCAGGGCAGAGGGAGAAGGAATTACGGAAGGTAGGTGGTGTATGGAAATGATAAGGAGAGGGGAAAATAAGCGGAAGGTGTGCTTGCGATTATTTGTATAAGTGAGCTCGCAATAAAATCCACGAATCGAATATATATATATGAATTTCAATTATTTTAATTATATCAATATAAATATGAATTAGTAGTAGTAGTATCGAGTTTTATTTGTAAATATGAATTAATAAATGTACATAATTATAATATGAAAAAATTAACCAAGTAATAAAAAAAATGTAGATAAAAATAAAAATTAACTAACCAATATATACGTTGAAACTCTAAAAAAAACTAATAAATTGAAAATATTATCATATATAAGGAATTTTAATTAAACTCACTTATATTTTTATATTATAATAATTTATATTTATATTAATTCAATTTAAATTATTTAAATTTAATTAATATGCTTTTTTTTATATTTCACGCAAATATCTACACCCAGTCTCAGTAGCATTGGCTATTCGCTCACTGGTTGATGGGCCAGCCAGTGCACGGCGAAGTGGTCACCGCTCCGAATATTGGCCATGGTAAGCTTAGAACGGGACAGTAAAAAAATCTTTTTTGGTCCAACATTGAAAATGGCGATGTTAAGATGGCCGACATATTTTTTTAAATGGGATCATGAATTCTCCTCACCAAAAAATTTGTCAGACCAAAACTAACAACTTTTGTAGAAAAAGTTTTTTGATGACGTTCATAATTTTTTGGTTAAAAAACTAATTTTCACTCTTTGTTTGTTAGTTTGATAACGGAAGCGACAAGCCGCCGAGACCTAATCCTTCTTTTGGTTTGTTAGGGTTATCGAGAAATCCCAAACGAACGCAATCAAACTCATACCCACACACACACACGTACACTTACACTAGCGATGTTGAAGACATTACCTCCTCGTGCTACATTCTGGATAGCGCTAAAATAGTGAAAAATGGTTTTCTAACCTAAAAATTATGATCGATATAAAAAAACTTCTCCTACAAAAGTTATAAGTTTGGGCCTGAATAATTGTTTGGTGAAAAAGTTCAAGAACCCATTTAAAATAAACATGTCGGCCATCTCAACGTCGCCATTTTCAATTTTGGACAAAAAAATCTTCTTTTAGTTTCGGCGGCCAAGCGAGCGCGGTCGCGGGTGCGAATCCACATTCGGGCAAGTGGATTTGAACTTTTAATTTTGAATTTTGAGTTTTCAACGCTATCCGGTCGCCCAAATAAGGTATTGAATAGTAAACAAAAAATGTTAAACAACATTATCCATTGTTTACCTGAAAGATCTTTAGATCTTTAGATTTTTCAAGTAAACAATGGACAATATTGTCTAACACTCTTTATTTATTATTTAATACTTTATTTGTCAATCAATCAAATTTCAACATTCGAAATTGAAAATTTGAACTTTTAATTTGAATTTCAATTTAACAAAAATCAAGGGATTTGAATCCACTTGCGCGAACGTGAATTCGAACCCGCGTCCACTCTCGCTTGGACGCCGAAACTACTGTGCCTTTGTTTACTCACCGTTGAACTTTACTCGTGAATATCTCGGCCATTTTTGGTCGCACGACATTTAAAAAAATTGCGTTTTGCTTGGAAAGAGACACCCTACATGCTCACAACGGACAACTCGTAGTTACGATAAACATATATATATATATATATATATATATATATATATATACAGGGTGGACCATTTAACGTGACCACCCCAAATATCTCCGTTGCCTTTAGAGTGACGAAAAAAATGTCAGGCGGTAATTTGATTGATTTCGAAGGGCTCGTACGGTGGTGAAAGATTCATTTTTGTCAAGGTCATAGTTCTTGCGTTCCCAAGGTCATCCATGGTTTTTGAAATGGGAACGTGTTTTTATTTTATTAAGACGTTGTAGCTGATATTCAGACGAATCCAATGACCTATCATATCATGACCTTGAAATGATTTTTCACCAAAATACACGTTTTAATACGGGAAATCGTGATAGTAGTGACAAACATCAGAAATATCTCCGACTATTGACATTATTGTATCCGTTTGATAACCTGCACCGCTATCACACCAGAAACTTTTTGAAGGTCAAGAGAATCATTCATCCGACGTCTTAAAAAATATGTCGAGATTAATGGCCATCACTTACAAAATATGTTACAATAAATTTTCTGAACAAAAAATTCAATTACATTATTCGGATATTCTTATCGTCAATACCATCACGATTTTCCGTTTTTACACATGACCTTGAAATGATTTTTTCACCAAACTATTTTGGTGAAAAATCATTTCAAGGTCATGATATCATAGGTTGTTGGATTCATCTGAATATCAGCAACAACGTCTCCATAAAAAAGCATGTTCTCTTTTTAGAAACCATTGATGACCTTGAGAACGCAAAAACTATGACCTTGACAAAAATTAATTTTTCACCACGGTATCAGCACTTCGGAATCAATCAAATTATCCCCTGACAATATTTCGTTACTCTAAAGGCAACGGAGATATTTGGGGTGGTGATGTTAAATGGTCGACGATGAATATATATACATAAATATATATATATATATATATATATATATATATATATATATATATATATATATATATATATATATATATATATATATATATATATATATATATATATATATATATGTATGAAAATAGTATTTCTACATCGCACACAAAACTGTTGATAATTTGGCTTTATATGTTTATTCATGTTCCCAAGATTTTTGTAACCAAACACCATGTATATTTAGGATGAGCTATCGAACATAGAAACTCAATAAAGCATTTTATTTTTTTCATACGATAATTTGAAAAAGACGACGTGTAAAAATACTTTTTTTACCCACTGTATATTTTTTCGATTCATTTTTATTACTATCTATATTTTTGTTTCGTTTTTTAAATATAAATATATATAGTGGATAATCGCTTTGATACAAAACCGTATATCTGTGCAGAAAATTGCTCAGTCGTCTTATTGTTTTTGGTTAAACTGACCGATAAACGGGGCATCGTGCGAGTGCGCATCGCGAGCCCTCTTTGCTGTTGGATTGTTTGATTACGGTAATTACGAGACGCGCGAGAAAACGCGCCGCACGTACATATCCTTTCTCTCTCTCCTCTCTTCGCCCCCCCCTTTCCCTCTTTTTTAGTCGTCTTTTTTCCCTCGCCGTGCGATCAAGCGACTGAGACCGCGAGGAAACTGATCCTTCGGGGATGCAGAATTAAGGGCACTTTAATGCGTCTCTGTATATCGAGCGGGAATTGCTTCATCCGATCCCTGGCAAAAAAGGATTCAAGCTCACACGAACACACGCACATGACTTATGTATAATAAAAAATATAATGATAAATCACGAATAAAAATAATAGATATGATAATGTTAAATAATATAGAACAAATAATAAGAATAGTTATTATAAATTTAGTTTGATTTAAATCATACTAGTGGATTGGCAGTCGGGACGGCGAGTTAAGCAGTCTTGTTGATACTCGGAGCGGTGACCGCTTAGGCATGCACCGGCTGGCGTGTCAACCAATGAACGAAAGGCTCACTTCTGATACCTTGGTGTGGATACTTAAGGTAAGGGGGGAGATACTTTTAGGCGAGGAAAAAATCAGCTGATTTTAATTAATTTAAAAAAATATATATTTCTTCACTATTTTGTAGACTTACGGTATGTTTTATTGCTACTTTTGGCTGTAACGTAGTATTTTTTTTATCGATCTATAAAATTAAAATTAAAAATTAAAATAAAAAATTAAAATTAAAATCTTTATAATATTTAAGATTCTGATAATATTCGCTAAAAATCGTTCTGACCTTATAGTTTAAGGGGTCTTCTCACTTTGGACGCTAAAAAACGGCTGTTTTCATGAATTTTTGTGATAGGTTTATATTATAGATATCGATATAAAAGTTGTTACACTTAATAAATACACTCTCGAAATACATTTCAAAAAAATAATTTATTCAAGTCACTATTTATAGACGAAAATGGTAGTTAAAAAATGTCCTAAAAAAATGTAGGTTGCGCTGTTCATGAAATCTCGGCGATGGATCATCCGGAACCAAAAAACCGAACGGTTTTAGTTTCAGTATGTTAAGGCAGTAGTCTGCTTTACAGGCTTCAAAAAATCGATTTGAAGAAGAGGAAGGATTATTGTATGGCCCGGGGATAGCTGATTAACATCTAATTAGTGTAAGTATCCAAAAACTTATATTTTTTCGGACCGAAAACTTTGAAGCCCGTTTTCTCGAGTTTTCATTTTCACAAGTTTTAGAAAACGGTGCCGGCGATAGCAAAAACAATATATGTCCGATCGAAAAAAATCAAAGTGATCTAGCTTCAGTATTAAATTATCTTCTATTTGAACTAAAAAGTTGGACAAAAGTACTATTTAAATTACTTGTTTTGCAACTTAAAGTGAATTTTTTTTTCTTCAAAAAAGTGAATTTTTTTTCAAACTTCGAAAAATTTTGGAATTTCATCATTTCTTCGGTATTTTTTTAGTTCATATAGAAAAGGAACTTATAAAAACTAAAAAAAAATTGGTTCGACTGTTTCAGATGCATCGCACGACCTCCATCACCGGCACCGATTTACAAGTGCAGACTCCAGGCGCCTCAGAAAAATCGTTACAACTTTGAAAAATTTCAATATTTTTTAATAATAAAAATTGTTTTTTAAAGCTTGAATATAATACACTATAGTCTCAAAATTTCGTTTACCACAATCATTTCCTTCCCTTTCAAAAAAATTGCTGAAAAAACGCTTTTTTTCGGCTTCTAAAGCAGACTACTGCCTTAATGGCTATAGTGCATATCATACGAATTTCGATACATACACAAATAACAAAATAGCGCACATTTTCCAAAAAAATAAAAACAAACAGTTATTTTTCACCGTTTTTGTCAATAAAACAATATCGGAATTTTAAAAAAACACCTTGATATGCGCTATAGTCATAGTTGTAAAGAATATATGTGATTAAAATTTCATAAGGATCGGTCCAGTAGTTTGGAAGATTTTATCAACAAGCCGTCGAAAAACGTTGTTTGAGAAAAACGCGTTTAAAGGTTGTTTGGGTTACATAAATACGGAAGAAAATTTTTTAAATGTATTTCGAAAGTGTATGTATTAAGTGTAACAACTTCTATATCAATAGCTATAACATAACCCTATAAGAAAAATTCATGAAAATAGCCTTTTTTAGCGTCCAAAATGAGGAGACCCCTCAAAACATGACCGTAAATATTTGTTTTAAAAGCGTATTTTCTTATTGCAAAATGTAGTCATTTTTTCGGTTTTCCACAGTTTCGTCATATTCGTCATGTCGAGATTTCGTAATACTGAGATCATGTTCCTTAAAATTTTCTTTAAAAAAAATATTTATTAGTACTATAAATATAGGGATATTTTTATAAAGACAGAGAGTTTTAAATTAGAGGATTTTTTACAAGCAATTAGCAATTAGAGCATAATGTATATTACTATGTTGTTGTTTCAAGGTTTCGGGTGTGTATCGGAAGGGAATGGACAAATATTCCTTATATCGAGGTTCGACTGTGGAAATTGTGACACGTGAAAGCCCGCAAGGGTATGCTTAGAAAAATTAATAATAAATTAAAAATGATCCTCATAAATGGTATATCAAAATAGTAATTGTTAATTAAAAAATCATAATTACAAATCCTTAACAAGAATAATTAAAGTAATAATTATAAATTGAAAAATAATAATTGTAAATCGTAAATGAAAAATAATTATTATTATAAATTGTAAATAATTATAAATCTAAAAATTATAATCATCAATTGTAAATGAAAATAATAATATGAAAAATCATTACTTTCGTCATTATTTGTATTGTGTGGGTATGTATAATGATATCTAAGTTTATTATTATAAGTGGGAACATCTAAAAATCATTTTTATTTCGTGGACATATGCACGTACGATCTTTATATCCGCTGGGATAAAATGGCCTTGGATAAAGTGTACATTAGTCGTCAATACGTGTCTCGAATTTCATACAGCTAAAAATAGCCTGATGGATTCGTGAATTTTTACTTTAGCCCGTCGCCATTATGCATGTAGCCTCTTTTCTCAACTTTTTAAGGCGTCCAGGTGTTGCATTTATATATATATACATATATATGTATGTCTGTGTGAGTGTGTGGGTGTATTAAAAATGCCAATACTTGCTATAGAGGAACTGTGTCGAGGTTTAAAAGATTTTTCAAAGTCCACATCCGTTTGTTTCTCGCATCTCTCTCCCCCTCCCCCCTCTCTCTCTCTCTCTTGCTTGCTCTTCCTAAGAGTAAAAATGTGATTTACGTCATTGTATATACATGTGAGTCCGACATTGTGGAATAATATTTAGATGTTCTGCGAAGGAACGAGAGCGAGCGAGAACCGTTCCTCGTTCTCCGCTCACCACGCAGCGATCGTCTCCGAAGTTAACCAAATTGCACGAACTATTTTACCATCGATTTTTCTCGTGCTTCTATTCAAATTTTTACAATCTTGGACGTCATTGCATCACAAATAATGATCAATCGTTAAAAGTTGGAGCCATACATTAATTGCATTAAAAAAATATTTAATAGTTTTCAATTATTGAATACAAAGGGATGTATTTTTTGAATTTTATTTATAAACATTTATGGGGAAAATGTTTCGAATGATTAAATAAGAGAAGATAATTTTTTTATGATTTTATTCGAGAATTTTTATCTGCGAAAATGTTCTGGATTTGTAAATTTTTATCCGGAAAAATTGTTCGAATAATTAAGTGAAAGAAAATAGGCTTTTATTTATTTTGGTTATGATTTTTGATCCATAAAAAGATATCGAATAAATAAATAGAAGAAAATAGATTCTTATCTGTTTTATTGAAGAATTTTCATTAAAAAACGTATCCAATGATCAAATAGAACGAGATATGGTCTCAATTAATTCCTGAGTTCCAACAAATGCCCTTGCGGGTTTTTTCGTATTACCCTTTCAAATTGAAACCTTTCCTATCACTCCCTACCTTTCCCCAATTCTAACCTAATATCCCGTTGCGTCCACAGCCGCCTTAAGGCGGTATATACATTTACAACGATAAAAAAATTGATTTCTTTTTCTTTTTCTTGAACCGATAAAACTACATATGTAGAATATTTTCCCAAAATTTCAAAGCGAAATTCTACAAACTTCAAACGTTACAGCCCGTCAACGCTGGTTCTCACCGCTCGGATTCGGAGCGGGCGGGAACTTCAAACGCGTTTTTCTCAAAGCTGCATTTTTCAAATTGGCGTGCAGTATTACTCAAAAACTTTGAGCAGATTGAATTTACACTTGGTAGAAATATTGATAATACTGCTACATTATACTTGGCGAGAATTGTTTCTGGAAAATTAGAAAAAAAACTCGAGTTTTTTAAACCAAAGTTTTACAGAAATATTCCGTGAAATGTTGATTTTGGTTGTAAATCCGTGCCATTCTCTTACATTTGCATTTTCTTCATTCGAATTACTGTCGAATAGAACCTGTTCATGTTCAAACTGAAAAAAATGTTGAATTTTTTTTGCATATAAAAGTTTACGGGAAGCTCGACTGCACGCCAATTCGTAATTTAATTCGAGATGACTGAATTTAAAAACAATGTTTTGTATACTTAAATGTAACAGTTTGATAAATGTAAAATAATTATATTTTAGTTTCAAAAATCTCTTAAAATTGTTTAATTATTCCCCTAAAAATTATTCCCCTACTAAAAGGAAGTTTCAACCAGAAATTTGAGTACTTTGTGATGAGATTAAAAATTTAAAAAAATTAACCACATTGAAGATGCTAAAAACATTGATTTCCGTTAATAATACATAAAAAAAGTTAGAGGTAAATTGTTGAAAAAAAATTGTTCAACAAATATCCGGTGAACTACTTCTTTTATATTATAAAATGAATTCGTAGATTTTTCTGAATAGGTGTGATTTTTTAAAGAAGTTTCTTTATATTTTAATTTTAATTTTTTTTTATAAAAAAAAATGGTTCAAGGGTCACAAATTTTCAATATTTTTTCGGAGCAATGTTCCATATTAAATCCAAGAAGTGTCCAGAGTATTGAATGAACAATGCCATAGGTACAGCCTCTGAAAAATTCCAAAAACGGGATTTTCAAAATAAAGAGAAAATTCTTTAAAAAATCATATGTATTCAGAAAAATATCATAATTCATTTAATGTCACAAAAAATCGAGTTGACCGGATATTTTTTGAACAAATTTTTGTTTAGACAATTTATAAATTTTTGGCATTCTTATTATTCAAAACCAATGTTCTTAGCATCTTTAATACGGTTTATTTTTTTTTTTCAGATTTTAATGTTATCGCAAAGTACTCAAAATTCTCACCGAAACTCACTTTTGGTAGGGAAGGTACGGGCAATACATCCTCAAGCTACACTATACCGCATTTGCCGAGGGTACGGGGAAACTGCGGAAAATCCGTACCGGTACAGACGGCCCCATATTCTTCTGATTTTCTAGTGCACAGACTTTTACTCAAGTATCTACACCCAAGGTCTTAGAAGTATTGGCTTTCCGCTTACTGGTTGATGCGCCAGCCACTGCTCCGCTAAGCAGTCACCGCTCCGAGTATTGGCCATGCACAGCACTGCTTTACTCGATGTACCACCAGAGTCGAACCCCTACCGCCTCATTCATCAGTGCCGATTAAATTTTCGTATTTTTTATTTATTTGGAAATGTTTACCTATGAAAATGTTTTGACCGATGAAAGATAAGAAGATAGATTTTTATCTACGATATTTCTGAATTTATATCTATAAAATATTCGGAATAATTTAATAGAAGAAGATAGATGTTTATTTATTTCATTTATTCATTTTTAACGATATTGTTTTTTCAAATAATGAAATAGAAAATGATAATTGTTCATTTATTCAGTTTATGAATTTTTATCTGAAACTTTGTTTTGAATAATTAAATAAAAGAACATAGATTTTTATGTTTCTTCTTCTATTTAATAATTTCGAACATGTTTATCCATTCACATTTTATACGTTTTTTTCCTCCAACTTTCAATATCTCTCGTGAAGATAGTTTTCCTCTATCTTTCGAAAACGATTTTTCCACAACCTTTCGATCAAGTTTCTCAATTATTGAAAGTTATTTTAATTTTATATTCATTATTCCTATTTTTTATATCGTATCTTCATTTCATTTATATATTTTCATTTTTTTAAATCATGATAATTATAATTTTATAGTAGGATTCCTTATTTCCAAGGGTTCCCCTTTAAGGGTTCCAAGGGCTTTCCATTTCCAAGGGATAAATGAAATCTTCATTTCATTTATATATTTTAATTTTTTTAAATCATGATAATTATAATTTTATAGTAGGATTCCTTATTTCCAAGGTTTCCCCTTTAAGGGTTCCAAGGGATTTCCCTTTAAGGGTGTTTCCACATAGACCCCGCTTCACATTCTCTTCTCTAATTATAAATTTATATATATATATATATATATATATATATATATATATTTCAAATATTAAAAGTTTCTTCATAATATTATCCCTTCGACTGCTCACTTCCGTTATGAACCTCTGACTACAAGTGGGGTCGATCGGACCCCAGATGTTTTTCACATCGTTGTATTTCGATAAATATGCATTTTTTTTGTAGAGACGTTCTTTATAGCCAAACATCCTTATTTCATGGCCCAAAATTTATTTTTCAAGAAAAACAAAAATGATGTCCTCAAACATTCGTTCAAAGTGGGAGATGCGCTGAAAAATTGCACGAAATTGCACGAAAAAGATCATGGGGTTAAAACGACCCAGGGTGCAGTCGAAGGCTTATCCACTCAAAAGACCTTCAAAATGTAAATAAAAAAAAATTCAAAAGTCGATAAATATTCAAAAATTCTTCCGCGTTCCCACTATCCCTTTCCTTGTACCAAAAATACCGATCATTTTCAAATGAACGAGATCTGTTCACGACGTGAAATTTGTTCGACGAAAATGTAGGCGACGCATGTTCGGAAAACAATTGAAATTTACAAGCAGCAAGCGCGATTTGCTCAGTAGTACGTTTTGTCCAGCTGCGTATATTTTATCAGCGCGTATTATCGTTATTATCCTGTCGCGCATAAATCGAGGCTCCTGGACACGAAGCGACCTCGTAAAGTGCAGGTCCAACGACCTCGTTTCTATATACATGAAATTCGAAAATGCCCGTCAGCTCCAAATACAGACGTGTCTCTAGCACGGACCATCGGAAATTTTGTATCAAGTGGGCGCGCAACTGCAGCTAGGGCACCTCGAGATTTTCCTGACCCTCGTAAAACTGCAACCGGAAGTTGCACGCAAGAGAAAAAGAGACCAAGAGAACTCGGTTATTGTGAAACCATCGCGAGTAAACCGGAAATTATTTCTTCCGAAGGTACATCTCCGAATTTCTTCGGCAAAAATCGGCAGCATATTGGCTCCGTGCAGGTATAGGGTGGGGGCAATGAAATCGAACGCAGCGCCGCCAGTGGACAAGAATTGTACTAAACTTGACTATTATTTCGTAAAATCTGTATAAGCACTGTATGAGATTCTTGCAATCAAATTAAAAAAATTTTTAATTAAAAATGGGTCACGACAGTTGCTTTGTATTTAATTGCAAAAATACCGGAAGGAATTGCAAATGAAAATTTGATCGATTCCCTACGGCAAATTGAAAGTTGGAACAACACAACAAATGGACAGCTGCAGTTTTACCTTTAAGGGAATCCTATCGCTTCACACTAGTCATACCACTGATCATACTTGAGACTTGTACAATTTATATTTTTAACATATGCAAAAAAAAATCATTTGTAATAACTAAAAATTTCCATGTGTAAACTGTTTAATGAATGTTCACATTTAATTAGAAAAATAGTTATTCCAGCGAGTTTAACCTCCATGCTTTTCACCGTTGATCTGTCAAAATAATGTCAGGTGCGGGAAATATAAGGCATTGTATTCGGGCCATGGCTGGTAAAAAACTTGGAAAATTTGTCGGCGAAATATGTCGGTCAAAAATGAAATATGTGTGGAAATTCGAATGAGTGCGATGAGGTTAGGACTATAGCCAGCTGTTGCCTTGCTGTTGAAAACAAAATTTTATTTATTATATTATAAAGTCGTGCAGCAACAATACATGTTTGTTAAATATATTTTAAAAAATTGAATGCAATTCCGGCGCGAATTTAATTTTTATAATTCATCACAATATTATAACCACGATCACAGAGTCTTTGACAGAGCCGCCAAAAATACGAAGCTACGCGGCGCTAGTGTTCCGCACGGAGCCAATTGGCCGGAGTCTTCGAATCTACAAGGTGTCCCACTCCAAACGATATACCGCGCGATAGCTCAAAAACGCGGGGTTGTTGGAAAAAACATTGCAAACAAAAGTTGCACGGTTTCAACGAACCCGCCAGGTGGGCCAGCTAGATTTACGGACTGGGCCTTACTTTAGGCCCAGTAAGGCCCAACTCGATTTTTGTAAGCGAAAGCCTTAGTTTTTTAGCAGATTCGTATTGTTCATGAAAAAGCAATCAACTTTTGTTCACGTCATTTTCTACTGTGAGTCCTCTAACCGGCCCAAAACGTCGAGAAGTTCGTGGCCTCTTTACACATCGCGAAATGACTATTTTGGACTTTCGTATGGATGGAATAAAAGGCCTGCATATATGCCATCAATGCTCATAGTCACCTCTATATGTCACGGTTATAAAATCCCAATGAAATCTTGGAATAACGGGAGTAGTGGCGTCAAAATGCTGGATTGAGTCGAGTTGGTCTGGAACGCGCCGTGGCTATTTTAGCTCACGGGATAAACATCTCGCTCGGATGTATACACACGCATATGTGCATACCCGCGCTTGTATACTTTGAGGATCAAGGATCCCCGGCGAGTGTAAACCTACCCCCCAACCCTTATGCCCCCACCCTCTTCAGCCCTCAAAAACACTCCTCTCCGTAGCTCTTTGACACATACAGACACCAGCCCAAACAAACCCAAACACACACGCACACACAAGATTAGGTTTATTTCCGTGTCGCGACCTCAGATATTACGAAAGGGGTGGCTATCGGCCGTGCGAATTTTTCCGATATCCTTGCATATATCTGTCCCTACAGTGGAAACCTCCACGTCCTGTCCCGGCGAAATTTCCGGCTGTGTAGAAATACGGGCAAATTCGATCGTACCAGACGAATTCGTGAATCAACGGGTTGCAATTGGAGCCAAAGACGAATGAGAAGATTGTTCCTGAGTTTGTTCGGGTTCGCGTTTGTTTGGTTCGACTTGCACGGATTTGTATGGGTTTGGGTTTAGTTTGTGTGGATTTTCAAGAGATTGGGTTTGGTTTGTGTGGATTTTTATGAGTTTGGGTTTGTTTGAGTTGTATGGGTTTGCTTCGTATGGGTTTGCATTTGGTTTATATAGATTGGTTTGGGTTTGGTTTGCGTTTTGTTTGTTTGGGTTAACGAATTTTGAAGGGAAAATTCGCTTGTAACCGGCTACATCTACCTAGGTGGTTCAAAAATGGCATATTCGAAAAATATTTTTATCCAATAGTATCACTTTTAGCTATATTCCCTAAAAAATTCATTGAAATGTTCGTCAAATTGTGTTTTTCTCGAAACACTATTTTCAAAGTCGGTGGACATATCTCGAGAACTACTTAATGGATTGTTTCCAAATTTACAGGAGATACGATGAGAAATATTTAAAGGTCGTTTATGCTCTCACTTTTGAAAAATCGATCTGCATTTTTTAATAGCATGCGAATGAGGTCTCTTTTCATGGGTTTAGTATGCTCGAGTTTCAATTCGTCACCGCGTTGTTGAAAAAATTATTTCAAAAATCGACGATCGTCAACTCGTTGTATTTATTGTTAACTTGAATGACCTGTTGGATTTTTGAATTTCGCGAAAAATCGCGAAAAAAATTTCATCATCTGCCAGCGGTTTTTCTGTACTTTATCATGATTTTTTTAAAGGCTCCCAATATATATACCTTTGTGTTAAAAAAATGCTTTTCTTTATGACCAACCGTTTCGCAGAAAAAAGTCGGAACTGCGCCATTTTTTTCGGGCCTCTAGATAGATGTAGCCCCTTAAAACCCAAAGCTTCTTCATCTTTGGCTCTAATTCACGCATCGGAGCCCTATATAAAGATGGAGAATTTTCTCGAGTTTTGGCCAATCCCGAGGGATTCGACTAATCGTAGTGAGGGAAGACGTGCCGAGGGAGGGAAAAGGAAGCGTTGACACTAGGGAGTGTCCCACTGTATCTTCGCTTTGAGGATTGGGGACGCGTCTTCTTGCGAGGACGGGAACTTTCAACGGCGAACGATAAAATCCCGCCAACGCGTCTGGATACTCTTACCTATATATACACATATATATAAAAAAAAGAGGAAAAAGAGCTTACATAGATACTCTCATTTGAAGAGTATATACACTCGGATAGTGACGAAACGAGACAACCAGATGTTAAACGTTTCTTTTTTCTCTTTTTTTTTCTTTCTTCACCATACTGAGCACATTCGTACAGGATTCTCTAACAGTTGTACTATTATACAGTAAGGAAGAAAGCAAGAGACCCAAGGAACGTGTCTGGCTTATATATATATATATATATATATATATATATATATATATATATATATATATATATATATATATATATTGTAGATCGTTTATACAAGACGATGCTTCAGGGGGTATGGATGAAAAACATGTATGTCACAAAGAGAACGGGGTGCACGAACCCGAGGATGCGCGCACTAAAACAACAGTTCCTGTGCATCGGAAGTAAAAATAACTCCTAGCTCAGCTTCTGTGTATACGAGCGGGCTATGTGTATTTATGAGCCATTCGTAGTTACATCTTCGATACCTACTGCATTTTCCATACTCAGCTAAATGGACTTCCAGCGGGGATATTTTTGAAGTTAGCGACTCGCAGATCCAAATTTTTGTCGCAATTTAATTTTCTGACGTCTGTGGGATACGGCTACAGTTCTTTTTAATTTCGATGCGGCTTTTCTGAGCTTCGGTACGAGTTTTTAGTCGGACAAGCGATTTTTGAAAAATTCTATTCATTTATCATTTTTTATCAGTCAACTTTATTACTTCAGTTTTCTGACTTTTATTAAATTTGTTAACTTTATAATGGTTCTTATGGATTTGAATGAGGTGAATGTGGGAGGTAAAATATCCTGAAGTGCGAAGTTTGACAGTGAAAAATTAAATATTTTTACTTTAAAATGTGAAAAGGGAATTTTGTTTTTCTCAACGGACTGTAAATGCGACGTTGCATTACCGGAAACTTCTTAGATTTTTCGAACCATGATCTCGGAATATTATAAATTTTTATTTATTTAGAAAAGATAAATTTATTATCAAATATATAAAAAAACCAATCTACCCGAAATACTAGTATAAAATTCGTGATTGATATTTCTCCACGGTACAGTTTGTTTGGGTTCAATCAACACGAGTGCAATATATTTCTCTTCTCGTTCCGTAATTTCCCTTTTTTCTACAATGTATTTCCACCGTAGGCGAGACACAGGCAGATTGTGCAAATGCGCAAAAATCTAACGCCGTCGTGAGAAACGTGTCGTACAAGATACTCGAAAAATCGAATAACGAGCACGTGTACGCGACGTGTACGGGAGGAAAAGAACCGAGATATTTCTCGCACAGAGTTCGCCGTCGACTCTACGGCCGCATCCGAACAATGCACGTGCCGCGAAAATTAGCGCGAGGCATTGTCTCATCCGACCGGACGCTACCCGAGTTCCAAAAAAAAAAAAACAAAATCTCCCAAAAGGATCGTCTTACTTTCCCGAAGCCGGAAAAAATAACGAAAAAAAAAATGGCGGCTTCGTTGTCGAAAATACGAGACCCGTTGCGCGGAATTTCCACGGGTTTTCCCGTTCAGGAGTTACGCATCCTATGTGACGTTGTCACGTGCTAACCGATCGTCCCAGGGATTTAACGATCACGCTTTCACGCATGGGACTCCGTAGAGGCGTGGAAAGAGTCCGGGAGGTCCGGACGACAAGACGCGACTTCTTTCTTCTCACGATCGGCTCTCGAGCTCGTAATTCCACATGACCACTGTACGCCTCGACCGACACACAAATGCACTCCAAGAAAAACAACGGACCATACGCCGGGTACGTAATAACGCCGGAGGGCGTGAAAAATCGAAAGATTCGTCAAATGTCCCTTGGCCATTTCGTCGACGTCTGCCGAGACTTAATTTACAACGTGCACAACACGCATATTTACACATATATAGATCGGTCATTTCACCCCAAAAGGAGAGAAAAACGTGTTCAAGTTTGGGTCCCTTCAGCGAGGCCCAAAACCGGTTTTAAGGGGTGCAACCACCCCTTAGAATGAAACATGTCAAGGGCTGATTTTGCAGTTTTACCCGCCAGCAGTCCACTGATTTCAGCAAAATGGAAATGAAAATTCTTCGCATTCGAAATCACAACTATGGTTAGATTGAAAAAAAAATGAGGGGATCAGCCACCCCTTTATTTTGTTTCTCTCACCACACATTCAAAAGGGGTGCATTTAATTGAACGTAGCGGGTAACACGTTGGACTGAAGAGAAGGGCATTTTTTCCCGATAAGAAGCTTCAGGGGGTAAACCACAATCAACAGATACATCTGCGATGATTTTTCATCAAAATTGACGGTTTTGAGAAAAACGAATTCCGTTCCCATTCAGGGGGTACAAATCCATTGATATAAACGTGTAAATAAATATTGAAATCCCAACTTCTTTTTTCATCCCGGCAAAAAATAAGTGGCTTCACTGAATCGTCGATCATTTCTTTTCTCCTTCTATTTGGAACTCCATTCATGGCTCACTTCGTTATCGTTTTCTCTTTAAAATACCCTGTGATTCATTCAGCTCCGATCGTTTTTCGATTTTTGGCAGAATGTCAATATCGGACCATCAGTTTTCGACAATTTTTCCATACCTCATCCCCATTCGTCTTTTTTCGGCAATCAAGTGGAGTTTGAAATTTCGCGATATTGCCGATTCCAGGAAAAGTGACCGAAAGGGTTGAGCCATTTCAAAAGTCTGTCTAGCGGGCCATGTTCCGTTGATTACGAATATCGCAGATTTTTTGTAAAAACCTCTGAATTACGCCGGCTAAACGGAAAAAACGTGTTTGCATACACATTCGGGTGTATGCTTGCTGATTTGTTTGGGTTATATAGGTTACATAAAATAGTTTTCAGCGTTCTATCATATACGTGAGTTTCAACGAAATCGAAGGCGAACACCAAATATATATATATATATATATATATATATATATATATATATATATATATATATATATATATATATATATATATATAGAGAGAGAGAGAGAGAGAGAGAGAGAGAGAGAGAGAGACAGAGAGAGAGAGAGAGAAGAACGAGTGGAACAAATGCGCGGGATAAATTCTCACGCAGATTCTCACACACACATATGCTTGCCAGCAATTTCAAGCCATATATATATATATATATATGTGTGTGTGTATGCATGTACGTATATATATATATATGTATTTATATATAATTAAAATCCCCAACCCAGTCGAAGAATCATTTTTCTTCTACTCCGTCGGTCTCTCGTTCCCCCAACCGTAATTCGTAATACAATTCGAAAAACGGACAATTTGATTTATTATCCAAGTGATCAAAGAGTTGCTCTGGAGTGCACAAAAAACGTTCGCAACGTCTTCTTGGGGTGGAGTTCGGATTCAAATCTTCAAAGTATCGAAATTTGAATAGTAGAGGAGTTTCGAGTTTCGTTCGAATTTTGGGAAATTTTGTATGATGGAAAAATAATTATGAATTATATCTTCATTATTAATTATGCAATCATTAATCAGTAATAATTGAACGATCATCAATATGTAAATCATTATTAATTATGCAATAATTAATAATTGATATTTACATAACTATTAACTATGTAATAATGGATAATTTATTATGGCGACGATAAGTTGGGCAGCCTCGGTTTTTCGTTTGTAGACTGAGCTACGAAAGTGTCGGATTTGAATGCGGAAAATACTTCGATTTGCGAAAAATGCGCTGCGTTATATAAAAATATTTTATAAGGAAGTAATTGGAAATTCGTCCTTGTATTTTCAAATATTATCTTTTTGGGGGTTTTCCCAAGGATTCGAAGATGATATTTTTTCTTGGAATAATTATTCTCCGTGCTCGGCTGAGTCGATGGTTCTCATTAGTTTCCGTATCGAAGAACTATCGCCTCTCGTCGCGACTCTCACATTTAATTGCTGATCGCGTGACTCGTCCAATTGATAAAGCAAACCCGAAATTTGCATCGTTGAGTGCAACAAAAATGAAATTATCATTTCTACGAGTAAATATCTTCCCCAATTCAACGAATATGAAGTAATTATTATTTATCGAACGGTAAGTAATTATTTCTTGATTCGTACTTTTATTCATTTTTTTGCTGAATTGTTTCTTCAAAAAAAGAGATCCGTAAAAAGAAAGGGCGTTTCGAGGGGAAATTTCGGTGTATCGATGCAAACCTTCGACGACATAAGAAAAAAAAACGATAAAAAAAAAATTATTTAACTGACCACGTGTTTCGGCTGATGAACGACATTCCATCCGTCTTGATCCTCATCGCACAGCCGCGAAAATCGGCGACGAATACACAGGTACTATTGTGTCATGTACAAATTACATGTACGATAAGCAATATTTATAAATATGTGAAAAAATATAAAAAATGAAATATATTTCTGTCTATAAGTGAAATGAGCCGAACGCGGTATGGTGGTATCGGAAGAGGAAAAATTAAAAATCACGCTCCAGCACCGCCACCGTCGTGTACCAGGGTCGGTCACTGACTGCCGATGCTGCGAGAGACCACTCTGCTCTCTGCTGTACGACACCACGAACACGACGTGCGGACGCGTGTACGTGCGTTTACGAAAACTTGCCGCCCAAATTGTGCCGAGGGAAATTGGTCATTGTACGGTGCTGCATCGAAAGATAAAACTTTACGCACACTTGAGAAGCGTACCGATCGCGTATTCCAATCGGAGATAAGAATCGGGGGCAACTTGTTTCGTGACAAAGATAAGATAATTTGCATTGCATGCGAACCGAATAGAACGAATGTTACCGATTTTTGTTACCGATCTCTTACCGATTTTTTTAAAGATCGGTATTTTATGGGTATCGCTGATCGATTTTTACCTTTATCTTATCGGTTTGCAAAGCTTGTCGCGGTGGGAAAGCAATCTCGCCAATTTCTATTACCGATTTCTACCGATTTGAGGTATGCAAATTGCTGCAAATTGCGTTACTGTCGTGTAACTCATTGACAATAACTAGCGGTCAGTTATATACAAATCGGTAAAAAAAAGCTATTTCGCCGATATTTTCTACTTCCGATTTTTTTTCTCTTTTATTACCGATAATTCTATTTGCCATTTATCAGTTTTTGGTATTTGTATATTTGTATATAACTAGCGGTCAGTTATATACAAATCGGTAAAAAAAAGCTATTTCGCCGATATTTTCTACTTCCGATTTTTTTTCTCTTTTATTACCGATAATTCTATTTGCCATTTATCAGTTTTTGGTATTTATTGAAACGATTTTTGCGCTCAGATTGAAAAATTGCGTCATTGTATAGGTATGAGCATTCGCTTACGTCAAACGCGCAATTGACTGAACGGGTGGTGCTCTTTGGTTCACGATTTGCATGACTATACTGGAAATTTGGATAATTGTGCGAGAGGCTGCGAGTTACTGGCCGACTCTCATTTCGGGAGCCATTAATTTCGAGCCCTCTTGAAAATCTCCACCGTGTTGTTATTATTATACGGGGGACCCCAAATTTTTTCAAATACGATACAAGTGCTTAGACAACACTTGAGTCTCTCGTTGCCTGCTCGAGAATGATTGCCAGCGATCGGTCCAATGTATCAATCATCCGTTGTCAAATTTTCAACGGATCCTTTCGTATTTACAGCGTATACCTTTGAGGCCTCGTACGTCGACCCGTTTTCGGGTCAAGTACTAAGATCGGTAAATAGCAATCACTTTCGGAATTTTTAAAATCGATTTTCACTGATATAATGCCGGAAAATTGCGTGACGTGAGAATAATGCAAATCGATGGAAGCGAGATATTTTACCGATTTTATCTACCGATATTTTTCTTATCGGTTTTTTTTAGTACATGCGTGGTAAAATGATGCAGGGTAAACATTTTACCGATTTTTCTTACCGATCTTGTTTCTAATATCATTATTTTCCGCTTATCATCGAACGAGGAACTAGACGAAGAAGCCATCTTTATTACCGATCTTTTTTAAGGGGGATGATATCTTTAGGCGACGAAAAAATTTGCTGATTTTCACAATTTTTTCTTTAAAGGAACGATATGTCCACCTTTTTGAGACTTAGAGTATGCTTTATTACTACTTCTGGGTATTACAGGAAATTTCTTTTATTAATCTTCAAAAATGGCGGCGGTATTGCACGGTCTTTCAAAGTGCTATTTCAAAACTGGCGTCACGTATAGCTAAAAAACTACTCGACCGTTTCTGATGAAATTTGGTATAAATCTTTCTAACCTTATTCTCTAAAACGTAACCCTAAATGTCTTCGAAAATAAAAAAAAGGATTTTATAATTGCAAAATGTGGCCATTTTTGTGGAAAATTTAATCTTTTTGTTTCAAAACGTACCGTTTCATCAATTTTTCCGAATTTCCCACTTTTTTTGTTCATTTTCGGCGTATGAGTGCTAATGAGAGAAAAATATTCGTTGTTTTTTTTCAGATTCATCCTGCCGACGCTACGTGTCACGCCGTCTGACAACATCCGCCGCAACCCGTTTAGAAGACCGAGTCATATCTTCGCAATATTTAATGATTAATAATATTTTTTTTAAAACAATGTAACAGCCAAGACTACAAAAAAAATCGTAAAAATCAGTTTTTTTTTCCTCGCCTAAAGGTATCCTCCCCCTTAATACCATTATATTCCGCGTATCGTCAGATGAGAAACAAGACAAAAAACGATCTCGTTTTCGTGATCTTTCGGAGGCTGTGGTCAGCGCGCCCAACGAGGCCCGCTATTCCTAGCGCCCGAAGAAAAGAAAGAAAAAGAGAGAAGGAACCACATAGCCTGACCAGCCTCCTCGTATAACATTCAAATGGGCGGCTTAGAAATCTGCTAATTGCTCTCGTGCTACGTCACGCCGTGAGGCGCACGAGCGAGATCCTCGGACTGCAAATATATACATAGTTTGAAAACTTTGGTAAGTACGACTCAGGTATACGTTCTTTGGTCCTTCGCTAGAGAT
>CAUJKO010000150.1:0-31946 GCA_963210295.1 Ophion ellenae | reverse complement strand
AAAAAAACAGCCGAGAAACTAGAGGACTGCGTTAAACATGCCGAACTATGTGCCTACGAACTACGATTCGCGGACAGCATTGACTTTCTGTTATTATTTTAAGAAAACTGCTGCAGAATCGTATCGAATGCTTATCGAAGCTTACGGTGAACATGCTCTTGGTAAAACCCAGTTTTTCGGGTGGTTTAAAGAACTCAAAAGTGGTGATTTTGACGTGAGATACGAAGAGCATGGGAATCCACCGAAAAAATTCGCAGACAATGAGTTCCAAGCCTTATTGGATGAAGATGATACCCAAAGTCAACAAGAACTCGCGGATCAATTGAATGTGACTTTTTAAATAAAACAATAATAGAATAAAATATTTTTTATCATTTTCAAACAACAGACGGGTAATTTTTACAAAAAAATCCCGTTCCATACCTCTACACCTGGTAGCATTCGAGGATTTGAACACCCTATTAAATATCACCTTAAATTACCTCAGTAGCGCTGATGTCGCATGTGCGCTTTTATAATGTATTTTATTTTCTAAGTCGTAAACACGCAACAATTTAAAAAATTGTGAAAAGGCGAAAATAGTTTAAAGACTACAATGCTGCAAATATTTTATTGCTAATTACATTACTCATAATAATCAACAGATTATAATATTGTCTTTTCATAGGTAATTATCAAAAAGCTATTACTGCGTGAAAAATGATCGCACAAAAAAAATTGAACCTTCATGCTTCTAGTTTTCAAATTAGAAAGGAAAACACTTTTATTGTTGACCGTTTTTGAAGAATCATAAAAAATACAGCAATTCCAAATTTTGGCTTACCCTTCAAACGTTCCATGAACTTAAACAATTTGTCTTTTTAGTCTAGGAGCCCACGACACTAAACCTGTCATGATAGGTATCCCAAAGTTCCTACACATAATTCGTCATGTCATTCATAGGGCAACAGAAAATGGTCCTGCTGCCATGTCTGAGACCGAATTGAAATGCCAAATTCGGTTGCGAGGAGGGCGACTTTAAAACGCTACTGCCGCCGTTTTCTCCACTGTTTGGAAAAGGCAGCAGTGGTTTTTCTTACACAAAAATTGATGATCTTTCAGATAAGCTTTTGTTTTTTGAGGAGGTCAATGATGATAGACATCTGTGTGCGAGGTGTCGCATATCTCTCGGTAGCAACTGATACGGCTTATCAGGGGGGCTGGCAGCACTGCCTTTTCCTATAGTCCTACCCCTCTCCTGTCTCGAGGAACAATCAGAATACGGGAGACTTAAAATGTCAGAAACCTGGAAAAATGATTATTTTTTATTAATTTTTTCTAGCGTTGAGCGGTCTCATACATGGCAGCAGGGCTATTTTGTGTTCCCCTATGAATGACATGACGAATTATATGTACGAACTTTGAGAGACCTATCATGACAGGTTGAGTGTCGTGGGCTCCCCTACTATTTCAATTTTACTTATCAGCTCTTTAAGCTATTCATCTACATTAATTTTTTTTCGTTTCTCTACGACGATTACTCGCTGAGTTATGAGTTGTTAATGAACGACTCTTTTGACGTTGATGATTCATAAGTCGAGTACTAATGGGCGTACAAAAAATTGAAGTATCGTCGAAGACTTTTAAATATCTTCTATAAACTTCAAAAAATAATTTATAGGTGAAACCATTTTTTCTATTAAAAATTCCGTTCGGAAAAAATTAAAAGTGTGGTTTTTCCGATTTTGTACTTTTAACCCCAAAGTATCCTTACAAACCCTCACGTGTTCAAATCGCTGCGACGTTTTTTTCGTTATAATCTCTGAATAGGCTATCATAGATTTTTATTTTTTCACAAGGGATAATCATTTTGTTTGCTATTAACAATAACGATTTTCCTTGTTAAAAACATGTCCATTATAGATGGTATAAAATCCCAATCATAACTCAAATAGACCAAACATTTTGTTTAATTATGAAAGGATTTTGTTTAGTATGCTATAGCATTGTGAGTATCCCTCTAAAAACAATAAACAACGATAAAACGACCCTTCATCGATTTTTGACTAAAGCGTATATTTGAACCTCTCAGATCACAACGAAAAAAGTTGTAGCGGTTTAAATTCCTAAGGGTATTTCGGGACACTTTGAAGTTACAAAAACCAAAAATATTCTTAGTTCATTGATTATTTTCAAAGATATCGTAAGGTAAGTAAACAATTGAAAATCCCAAATTTTTAATATTTTTTATAATGCAATTTTTTTAATTTTTTGCTCGGAAATCATTAAAAAATGTATAGAGTATATTTGAAAAATTTCGGAACTCGTTGTCAATTATTTCGGAAATCGTTGCCAATTATTTCATATCTTTCCTTAGGTACTAGAAATGACCTGCGTAAATAAAAAACTGGGGATGCCATTACCGCCCGAGATAGAGATATTTTCTCTTCCAAGCCCTTATTAATGGTGGATACTGAGGCACCAATATTTTGGGACGTTTTGTATAGTCGTTACAGATATGCTGGAGTCAACAGGCGCCTGAAAATAAATAATTACAAATATAAAAAAATTTGTTGGAATCCAACGATGGAAACTTCTTGCCCATAGAATCTTGGCATCAGCTTTTCTCTTAACTGCTCATAATTGTTAAAATGCATTATGGATAGTGTCTTGAAGATGAACGAAATGCCTTGTGTCAGTGCTTATATCTGTGTATATGGTGACAACGAAACCTTGCACTTCGTAGTGTGCTCTCTGCGCTTTGCAAGAGACAAAAGCTCAGCGGATACATTGGTCTTGCACACAAATTTCTTCAATGCATAATTCAAAGAAACGTTGTTAGAAACTACGAGGTATAAAAGCAATGTTTTGTAAGACTTTTTCCACAGTTTGGGCCATGTGAAAACAATTTATAACTTTCTTTAGAAGTTCAGGAAGAGGGATTCAGTGAATGATCAGAAAATTTTCCTCACAACCGAACATGATGACAATTTTAACAAGCAGTGGGGAAGCGAAATACTTGCTCAGCTGCTTATTAAACTTGTTATTTTATTCCCCGACGAAATAAATATTCTGATGATTCACTAAATCCTTGTAAAGAAAGTTTTAAAATGTTACTCAGAGTTTTGCACATAAGCAAAACACAGAGATGCACAGAGTTTTGCACAAAGTGTCCCGAAATACTGTGGAGAAATTAACGAATTATTGCTTTCATCACTTGTCGTTCTTCGCATGGACACTATTGCGAGTACAGTAAAAGGTGAGATTTGCTTAATTTTTTAACGCGAACAAAGTTTGTTTGTCCTCATGATGTCGAAATTTGTTCGCGGGACAAAAGTATCTGCATATCTGCTTTTTAATGTCTATTCATAATGACTATCAGTTTATCATCGTAAGAAATGTACAATATCGAATTAATATTCTTTTTACCGCGCTTACAGGTACCTAACGATCTGCCATCTTGCGGCAAAGGCGGAAAACATTTATTGTAGTCAATAAAAACATCAATGCATTTCCTTTTTTTTCCTTACTTCATTCAGGACTGAATATGGCGAAGCTTCTATCTTTTGAGTCACACATTAATACGGTGGAATATTTCAACTCGTGGAGGCTAGAGTGGGAGGAGGCCGATCTGTGCATTTCAAAGTGGCTACAAAAATGTGGTCAAACAGGGATGGCGCCACTATCTCTAAGACCTCGAGAAGTAAGCTGAGTATCGATGTCGTGTAAGAGGAATGGAAGAGGATCGAATACGCATCCCAGCAAGCAGTGCAGCGAGATCGCGCGCAAAAGTTACCCCCTCTCTAGTCTCTTACGCGCCCATTACACAATCATAGTAGCGCGTGTCCGTGAGCGAGCGACGCTCGGACATCTTCGGGAAGAGCCGAGCGCGCCGAAGTTTCCCGACCGCGCATTCGGCAGCTACATCAATACATGGACGCTGAGCACGTTCATGTGCGACCAAGCCGAAACGAAGGCTTCGAGGGAAAAAGCAATCTGAGCACGACTCGCGCGTGACGTCACCCGACGGAACGCGCGAGGCATTTAGATGATTTCAGTGCTTATTTAGCTCTTGATTCTCTGCGTTATCAATGTATACAAAAAAATGTACCGCGCACCCTGATATATTTAAAATCGTATTATTATATTCATTCTCGTAAGTTACGATTCGCGGCCGGATGGATGATTGGCTTGTTTTTGGGGATAATGCTTTATCGCTTGATGATAGTATATGAGAATGAATATATTAATGCGAATATAAATATATTTCCGCTTACTTTCATGAATTATAATTTATTTGGCATAAGGACGGGCGTGAGTAAAGCGTAAACAATTTTTTAGAAAATAAGCGATCAGGGTGCGCGGTTCATTTTTTTGTATACATTGATAACGCAGAGAATCAAGAGCTAAATAAGCACTGAAATCATCTAAATGCCTCGCGCGTTCCGTCGGGTGACGTCACGCGCGAGTCGTGCTCAGATTGCTTTTTCCCTCGAAGCCTTCGTTTCGGCTTGGTCGCACATGAACGTGCTCAGCGTCCATGTATTGATGTAGCTGCCGAAGGCGCGGTCGGGAAACTTCGGCGCGCTCGGCTCTTCCCGAAGATGTCCGAGCGTCGCTCGTTCGCGGACACGCGCTACTATGATTGTGTGATGGGCGCGTAAGAGGCTAGAGAGGAGGTAACTTTTGCGCGCGATCTGGTTATATATAATTTTGCATCTTTCTCGCACGCAGCCTACTTCTTAAGTATCATGCTGCCTTATGCACAGCTCACTTCTCATTATTTACTCGTTCCGTCTCTGTCACACGCAGCTCACTTCTCGAGGTCTTAGCAAAAGTGGCGCCATCGCAGTTTGACGACATTTTTGTAGCCACTTTTTTCAAGTCTCTCCATAAGAGATCGGACTCCTCCCACTCTAGTCTCCTTGATTTCAACTGATACTTGTAATTTCCTAGTGAGTTTTCTAATTGAATACGGTAATTTTACTTGTTGACGAAAAGTTCTGAATAAGTATAAATTATATCTTAATTTATAAGGATGACTTCTAGGTTAGTATCACATGAGTCTTTATACTGCATCTTTTCTAATTCAGTAAAGTCAAATTCGTGATGATTGTTTATCCAATACCTTCATCTGTATCGTTTTAATTTCATAATATCCGATAACTCGAAGCTCGTTTATTGCAGCGTATTTCTCCGTAAACTAACAGGATTTAAACAAATTATAACTACAGAAGATGAAGCGGAAACAATAGCACAAAAAATTGACCGAGAAGTTAAAGTTAATGATATATTATATAATAAGTGTCGGCTCATTATCAATAAAATACATTTACCTTCTCCAAACATAGACAATAATAGCGAAAAAGAATCAGAATCAGAAAAGCCAATGGAACCATTATCGAAATCATTTTCCCATTTATCTACATATTCAACAATAATATCCTCACAACCTGCCACTGGCGATCCAAGTTTTGTTATTGCTGAACATCTTGATAAAGGAATCGATTACGTGGAAATGATGTTTTCAACAGTGATATCTTCTCACAAATACAGCTGCGTTTGTACAGCAACAAAATGTATTATCAATGTACATTTAAAGCTCGCGTTCAGACTTTCATCAAAAGAAGGATGTTAATCCCTAAAAAGGGCCAATGTTGCAAAAAACATATTATCAAAGACAGATTTAATGACACGGTCGTCGATAGCTTGAGTATTTACTCTCAGACCAGCACATTTGGAGTTCAAGATCTAGAAAAACTTATGAGTGAATTGTCTATCTCTAGCGACTCAGTAATTCTTGATAAAATAGGTGATTTTGCGATCTCTGAAAAAGAGCTTAATATTTTTATGGTACTCAATTGGGGAAACATTATATCAAGCTTCGTGACATGATGAAATCCGTGCGTAATTCGGAATCTCGGAATGTGACACAAGCAATCGTTTTCTTATGCAAATTACGTACTGGAAATTCTGACAAAGTAATATCTGCTATTCTTGGATTAGGGCGTGAGCAGGCAATGTCAGAATATTCATATTCAATAATAAAATCATTTGAAAAAGATATTTTGCCTGGACATTTTGGTTTAATGATACTTCAAGAGAAACTATTTTATATAATTCTTCAGCGATGGCGAAAATGTATGAGTTAAACGATCAGCTCATGATAATATGCGACGATAGTGCGTAATAGATATGATCGGACCAGACGAGGCTAGTTTGAACGATGATACAATAATGAAAACTATCACGAAAAATCCAAACGGTATCCAATTAACCAAATTAGTTAAACTGCTTAAAGCAGGCAAGAATTTATTATTTATCACATGCTGGATACTTGGACGAAATTGTTAGACCAGCGGAAATTCTGAATCGTCTTTTTAATGTAAATCATAACATCGTAGTCATTGAAGCAGACAGATCACTATGATCACTATTCTAAGTCGTCTTTTTAATGTAAATCATAACATCTTAGTCATTGAAGCAGACAGATCACGATCATCACTAATTAACTGTATTTTCAATTATTGTTGTTGGATTGTTGTCAATAAATTATTTTTAGTAAGAAAATTATTGTTTTTCACTTTTCTTCTAATATTTTTGTATTTTTTTTATGAAAATAAATTATTACAATTGTAATATTGTAATAATTGACAGCGAATTATTATTTTTCATTAAAACAATATTATTACTGGATACAATTAAATGGCAACGATGTCAATGAACTATAAAATACACGTAAAAAAGTGAAAGTAGTGAAAAAAAACCGGTTTCTATTTTTTTTACCAATGTTGCACAAAATCATTAAAATTGAAAAAAATTGAGAGTGAAGGTGGCCACAAAAACCAATACTTTGCGAGAGTTTATCATTGTACCTTAAGAGGAAAACATTAAAATTGCCATTTTCAATTTTATTTTCGTTCTGAAAATTCGAGTTTAGCTCTGAAATATTAGAAAAGCTATTTGATTGATGTATTTTGTCGACAAGGAATTTAAACAAATTCCACAAGGGTCCATCATAAACATCCAAGTTGAAAAAAAAACATTCTTTTTGATTGCTCAGAAAATAATTGGGTTAGAGAGCAAAAACGATGAGCATAATGTTTTCTTTTAGTAAGAATACTATAGGTTGTATCATTCAACAAGGAGAATACTATAGGTTGTATCATTCAACAACTCGGGGGGGGGGGGGCAGTTTTGAAGCGCTTAAAACAGATAACAAAAGAAAATATTAGTAGTTGGCCATTTTGTACATTGAGAAAAATATATATATCTTCTAACAACTTGATATTCATACTAAATAGATGTGTAATTAATTTTATGAGTGAATCACTTTTGAATCACAATATGAAGTATAATTAAGTATAAATGTTATTGCAAATGATGCTTTGATATTTCTACACTCGAAAAATCATCCTTTAAATTATTTTTAAATGATTTCAAATGAAAAAAAAGAATAACAATGTGAAGCTTGCAAATGTCCCAATTATTGAACACTGGAAGTGCCTATGTTCCTAATATTGAACAGGCATGTCCCAGTTATTGAACACTCTCGAGAATTCTTTGCCGTTCTGAAAATATTATTTTGGGTACTATATTAAGAAATAAAAGCAAAATCAAACACTTAAATAATCTTTTATTAATCATGCAAAAATACAAAAAATATATATTTAGTCTCTTTTGACGGGTTTTTGACTCATTTGCATTTAGTTCATTTTTGCTTTTCAACTCGAACTTTATTTTATTTTTATTTTCAGTTTCCTCGTTTTTATGATCTGTTTTTGTTTGATTTTGTCGCAGCTTGGCTCCCTGAAATATCGGAGAGCAAAAAATATTGAATATATTCTCTTTTTACTTTTCTTTTTACGTTAATTGCACGAAAATACAAATAAAAAATATAATTGACGATCTTAAAGTTATTATTAAAAGAATAAAGGTAAGTTTATTCAGGAACTTACAGCTTTTGTTTGAATAAATTCGATTCACATGATCTGTCACACGTTAACTGCCTCGATGTTTTGATGGGTTTAGTGACGCCATCTTGGAGAATTCGAATGTTCAATAATTGGGACACACTGCATTTTCTATGTCCCAATGATCGAACACCGTATTTTTTAGCAAATAATCAATTGAAATTTTTTTCTAATTGTTCTTTGTGAGAAATTTTCTGAAGAACCTGAAACGCCGTTACTTTTTGAAATGCGACAGTTTTTGAATTTTTATGCCCTTATGGATGAAGCGGCGCGTCTTAGCAAAAACGATAAGCAGTTACCACGAGACGTTAAATCGGGTCACCGTTGCTGATTAAATAATTTCTTTCTCTATTAATTAAAGCTTTTTGTGCACAAGTAAGGTAACATTTCGATAGCGAAAAGTTCCATATATGTAATTAAATTTTTATAAATAAGTAAATGCATGCAAGTGAATGAGAAATAATAAAAATACAAGATAGTGTTCAATAATTGGGCCTTGTTCAATAATTGGGACATTTACCTTATTAGTCATTTTCTAATGAGAAAATGACAAACGAATATTATTACACTTTCAAAAATGAGAATAAAAATTCGCACTGATGAAACAATTGCACAGAATGTAAAAGTTGCCAATTTCCATAAGCGAATCGACCATTCTACGCAGCAATCATATGTACTGACGAAGAGGTATCGAATATATCGTATCTACCGATCATACCCGTGATCGAGAAAAATTACAAAAATCATTATTTAAACAATTGTTTTTACGTTATTTTACCGTTATTTTTTGCAGCGTGGAAGCAGCAATCATATTTGCTGACTGAGAGGTATGGGCAATACCGTATCTACCGATCATACCCGTGATCGAAAAATAATGAAAGAAACTATACACAAATATTTTTGCGTAATTTTTACCGTTGGTTTTTGCAGCGCGTAAGTAGCAATCATTTTTGCTGAAACGTATAGGAAGTACCGGACATTTGTTAATGTGATAAATATTAAAAATAATTAATTTTAAAAAATAGTTATGAAAAATAATTATTAAAAATAATTAATTTTCAACCATTATGTCGCTGCAGAATAGTGCGAGGCACAACAATACAATGTACGCGTCGACGCAAGGAGGCCCGCAACCCCGTCGCAGCGTGCGTTCGTAACGATTGCGCGCTGTGACGAGCTCTACCCTACCGACTCGAGCCAGGGCTGCGTCGAAGGTTTGCTTCGGTATCATTCGCCAAAAAGTGGGAAAACAGAATTCTACTGTATTTCTTATGATTTGTTATGAGTGATGAACGATACAAATTCTTGGCTTTGAAAATTGGAAACTCCAGGCGTCAATTTCTTTGCTGTACGATTATTTTCAGCGAGGTAACAGCTTTATGAAAATTATCCGAAAAATGTAGAATTTTTTTTGGTCGCTTGATTATCGTGAGTAGTGTGGTTAGCAATAAAACCTTCCCAACATTATATTTTTAACATTATTCTCGTCTTTTCAGAATGTTTCAAATTGTTGCGTATTTTCCACTTACAAAATGAAATACATTATAAAATAGTGCATGAGAAACCTGCGCTACTGAGATAATTTCAATAGGGTGTTCAAATCCTGGAATTATGAGCCTCGGTTTCAAATATTGCATTTTATCGCCCCGTGCGCTTCAAGTAAAAAATCGTAACATCTTCCCGGGTTACTCGCGCTGCGGCACAAGTGGGTTGTATCCGCACGCGCTGTTACAAGTCAAAATGTAAACGAACGGGCGGATTGTAACGAGGTTCTATAGAGCCCCCTTCCCGTCTTTTTCTTTCTCGCTAGCAGGTCGTCTCGTGTCGCTGAAGGTGATGAAGGGGTGCACGGTATTGCGCGAGTGTGAGAGAGAGAGAGAGAGAGAGAGAGAGAGAGAGAGAGAGAGAGAGAGAGAGAGAGAGAGAGAGACAGAGAGAGAGAGAGAGAGAGAGAGAGAGCGAGAGAGAGAGAGAGAGAGAGAGAGAGAGATAATCTCCCTTAATTCTCGCGCGATACCTGTAGTCTATCTCTCTCGCACTCACGCCATTTCCGGGTCTCCGTTAAGAGAAAAATGAATTTGAAATTGTAACACCGGCCAATGTAGCGCAAGAAAGTGGTGACTACATGGCTACAATGCTGATTTGAATTTTTCATTTATTAACTGTCCATTGATCATCGTTTGCTAACAGCAACAAAGAGTTCAAAAATAAGTTCAAAAGCAACAAAAAAAAACCATCAACGTACCCGAAAAAATATAAGTTATTGTTTTCACTTACATCGTTGTTCTGTCGCGGGACTCTCCACTCTTTTGATAGGTTCTCCCGTTCTTGATTTGTTCTGATGCCGGGATCCGCCTATGCGCTCTGCGTCTACCAGGCATGTTTATTAGTTTTTTACAGCACTAACACTCGCGGAAAAAACAGTTCAGAACGTTTGAAAAACCACTTAACCCCTTAGCAATATGCACCTTAGCAATAAACTTAGTAATAAACGTAACTTATTAGTAATAATACTAACGATAAAAACTGAATATAAAAATAAAAGAAAAAAGAGGTAATAAAGATTAGGTATGAATACTGCTATGGTTGATTGTTAAAACCTTGTAAACAACTATCCAATGAGATTAGTAGCGAATCTAGAACGAAACGAGTTGCAGAGGATTCACAAAAATGTGTCACACTATTCACTGCGTTTCGTAATACTAAAAGAAAAGAATAATTCCGCGGCGCGACGCAAAAGAATAATTCTGCGGCCGATGGAGTGGGCATGCATAATGCTATTCGAAAAACTGCGCAAACGACAGTTTGCGCAGTGCATGCGCAACAGAAATAGGCGCCAAATTTATATTATTTTTCACTCTACCTTATTTCGACATTAATCCGATGACCCAATTTTTCAATATTATCATCGGAATTTTCAAAGTTCGATGAACAAACAATACTTTTAAAATTGTTTTATGTAAACACAAACTATACAAATTAATTACGAGAACCTATGGCGGCATAGAATTCAAACGTCCTTCATGCAATCTTGGTCTATTCATACAGGCCCCACCGTGAGAAAACCAAAACCGAAACAATATGTATTAAAATTAGATCTTCTTAGCATTGTGGCGAGCAAGGGTTTAAAAAAAATGTCTTCGTCAAATGCTATGAAGGGATTTCTCAAAACTTCAGCTTTGCAGCAATGTACCTGCAACGGGTTATCCAAACCTTTATCTCCACTGCGATGTATCAGTACTAACATTAATAACATTATCAGTACATTAACTTTATCACTACAGCATTGAGTCTGAAAGTGAGTTCAAATCTTCATATCCACAACACAGTGGTTGAGAGTGTTTTCAAAATTTTACCTTCGCTGTGCCGTTTCCAGTGATATTTTAAAAATTGCGTCTTCGCAGACAGCGTCTGGAAGAAATTTGCGAAAATGGTGCCTTTGCAAGGCTGTGTCTATGAGGGTATTCATAGAACCCCTCGCTGCAGCGCTGTATCTTAGAGCATTATCACAAATTTTGTCTTTGCAGAACTGTGTTCCAGAGTATCAAAATTAGTCTGTGCAGTGCTGCGTCTGAGAGTACTTTAAAAATATTATCTTAGCAGCATTGTTCCTGAGAGTATTGTCAATATTTTCGTCTTCGCAGCACTCTACCTGGGGATACTCTCAACGATGCACCTTCGCAGGCTGTGTTCGGAATAAATTATTACAAATAGTAATTTGCAACGCTGAGTCTTAGAATATTATCAAACTTTTTGTCACCGTAGCCACTTTTTGTCACTGCGCTTAAGAGCATTCTCAAAACTTTATCTCCGCAGCACTGTGGTTAAGAGTGTTTCCGAAATTCTTAGCTTCGTACCGCTGTGTCTAGTAATATTTTCAAAAATGCAACTTCGCAGACCGTGTCTCAGAGAAAATTCTGAGAGTATTTTCAATATTTACGTCTTCGCAGCGCTGTTCCTTAGGATGAACTCAGACCTTCGCAGTCTGTATTCAAAAGGAATTTTTACAACTAGTAATTTGCTACGCTGAGTCTTACAACATTATCAAACTTTTTGTCACCGTAGACACTTTTTGTCACTGCGCTTAAGCGCATTTTCAAAAGTGTATCTCTGCAGCACTGTTGTGGTCAAGAGTGTTTTCAACATTGTTATGTTCGCACCGCTGTGCCCAGTAATATTTTCAAACTCGCATCTCCGCAGACAGTGACATAAAGAAATTTCCAAAAATGATGTCTTTGCAAGGCTGTGTCTGAGGGTATTTAGAGAATTGTATATTTGCGGCGCTATGTCTAACAACATTATCTAAAAAGTGTTCTTTACAGCGCTGTGTTAGGGAGTATTAAACTTAATCTGTGCAGTGCTGAGTCTGAGAGTACTTCGAAAACTGAATTTCAGCAGCACTGTGCCTAAGGGTGTTTTCAAGATTGTCGTCTTTGCAGCGGAGTATCTGGGGATGTTCTCAACATTGCACTTTCGCAGTCTATGTATGAAAGAGATTTTTACATATAATATGTTTGCAACGCTGTGTCTTTGAGCATTATTAACCTTTTTGTCACCACAGTCACATTTTGTCACTGCGTTTCAGAGTATTTTTAGAACTTTAATTTCGTATGAGGATATTTCTGAAATTGCATTTTCACAGTCTACGCCTGAAATAATTTTTTGAAAACTGTATCATTGCAACGAAATGTCTGCGATAGTATTTGCAATACTTTATCATTGCAGTACTGCGTCTAAAAGCGCTTTAATTTTTTTTGGTTTCCACACCAGTGTCTCGGGCGAATTTACAAAGATTTATCTCCGCAACGGTGTGTCTGAGAGTATTTTACAAACTTTGGTCTTTGCAGTGCTATAAGAGTATTACAACAAAAAAATAAGTCGTGTAAGAAACTTCTAAGAATTCAGCTTTAAGAAGACTCATACGTACTGGATGTGAAATTACATAAGTTCTGTTTATTACGAAAAGGAAACTTATCGTCAACAAAGCAAACAAAAATGGCAAATTCGGCGAAAGGAGAAAAAATGTCGAAAACTACAATAAAATGGGGTACAGATTATATAGGTTCCTGTTAATAAACGCATTATGATGTGAATTGAAGTAGTGCATGACAGTTCTGTTATCGTTAAACGATGTATGTTATACACACTGCTCAACGGGAATAGTTTTTGAATTGAAGAATTTTACTTACCTGTGTGCAATATTGATATCGCTCATATATAATCATTGAAGATCGTTTTTACATAGTAGAATTCACTTAACGGTACAAACTCAAATGTTCAATTTTTCTTCATCCTGTTCAACTGATAACTCTTAACCGACACTTTCAGTATTATTTGGAATATCAAATATATTACAGTTTAGAAGATTAAACGTTCTGGAAACGTTAATAAAGATTAAATACATAAAATGGGCTATGAAGCATAGTATTTCAGCGTTCACATCGTACGGCTGGGACGGTTTGAAGACCGTGATGTAAAAACGTAAAGGCGCACTGTAACAAAAAATTGGTTCCATTTTTGCTACGTATTATTTTAAAAAGCGGACACATTATACGAGCGTATTTTATGCCTTAATCATCGTTTAGTGGTGGTTGCGTATGGACATAAAAATGTGCGCGAATGACATATATGAGGTTAAGATATGCGAACTAGTGAGAAGAACATAATGTTAGACAGTACAAAGAAGTTACAAACGACGAATGGAAATATTTGATGATGTAAACTGTATATAACGATTCATAGTGTATGTAACAATAACTGTTATAATGGCCATTTATTATGTCACCTACGATTTTTGTGGCTTGATCTCTTAAATTAACGTGTATTATCAAATTGAAATTTGTGAAAAGGCAACGTCCTTGCTGTCTCACGAAAGAAACTTCGTTTTTCCTTCGAACGGCTTCACAGAATGATAGCATCAGATGCTGGGTCGTACCATCGAAGATTTAGATTACAATTCTGTTATATCGAACTCTTATGCAGACGACATTTGACTCAATAAATTGCCCTCTACTTACCTGAGTAAGTTGTTTCCCATCTCACGAATAAACACTATAGCGTCGAATCCGTCATAAATTTTATCACGTAAAAAACGCAATATAATAAAAAAAATCGCTTTAAAACATTAACGGCTGTTTGACTAGAAAATTCTAATAAACTTGAAAATATTTTTTATTTTATTTCAAACAATTATTTTATCAAGACCATTCCTTTTTCAATTTAATCATACAAAATAAGTGAAACATATTTTTATGAAAATTTCAAGCTAAAAGTATTTCCGCGCATTTGAATAGTTGACGAGGTATCGATTTTAAAAGTTTATTTTTTAGCCCGTACGAGAATATCTCTAGCGATCACCGTGAACGATTGATATCCACCCTTCTCTTATTCCGCCGGTGGCTGGACGTCCTTCGCTATCCACAAATAGATTTTCGAAAGCTTCTTACGGTTGATTTGACGGAAATTTCACCCCAACAGTTCGTTTAATATATAAATACACTCGGCACAGCAATTAGAAGATCAGAAAGACATCTCGATGTTTTAGGTGATTTTCAGTAGGCAAAAAATGGTAGTAGAGCAATAAAAAAAGCAAATTGCGGAAGTCTCTAGTTTCGAGATCTGTAGGGCAAATATTTTTGTCCACAAACGTTTTTGAGTTAACTCAAAGAGATCGCAAAAGAAAAATTGTGCCCATTTTTGAAGAAGCGCACGGGCTTGGGTAAATTTTTTTCAGCAATGTAACTATGATGCTCGTTAAGTTGGATTCTTCCGCTTTAAATGGAAAGGTTTTCTCAGCTTTGTACGACGATTTTTCGCTGAGTTATCGTAGTTCGAAGCAAAAAAGAACTTTTTGGCTTTGATAATCCATTACTCGGGAAGTAATGATCGTACAAAAAATATGCGGAGGGTTTTGTAAACTTCAAAGTATCCTCTAAAAGGAGTGATTAGTATTTTTTAATAAACATTTTTTTTTCAATATGAAAACCTTGAATGAAAAACAGGTAAAAATCGCGTTTCCACAGAGTTTCACTACACTTGAGATAACTCAAGAAATAACGCACAGACTGAGGATAGATTTGGTCTTTGTGTAACCTCAAAGTATCCGAAAGAAGCCCTCAAGTATTCAAACCGCTGCGATTTTTCTTCCACTGTGATCCAAAGGACTGAAATTTTCGCTTATGCGAAAAACGAATTAAAGGATACATTTTTCACCTTTTACTCATTTCTTTAAATTGAAGATTTTTCCATTTACCACGTGGAGGTTGTGGAGACAGATTTACGCTTCCTTGTGTGTGCGCGCGCGCGTTTGTGTGTGTGTGTGTGTGACATTTTTTTAAGAGAACACCCGCGCGTGCGCACACACACACACACCCACAAAGAAGCGTAAATATATCCGAATAATCTCCACTTGGTACGCTTTGGATAATGCTGATGTCGGGGATAAAAAAATGACAACATCTTCTAAAACGAACGATTTTTTTACTGACTGTGTACTTTGTTAATATTGTACAGATGAAATGAAAAATTAGGTTATCAAGGAACATTTAAAAAAAAATATTTTTCTATTTTTTTCCATGTCACCCATTTTTTTATAAAAAGAATGTTGATTGTTGCGAAAAAAAATCTTCAATTTAAAGAAATGAGTAAGATGTGAAAAATGTATCCTTTAATTCGTTTTTCGCAAAAGTGAAAATTTCAATCGTTTAGATCACAGTGAAAGAAAAATTGCAGCGGTTTGCATACTTGAGGGCTTCTTTGGGATACTTTGAAGTGAGAAAAAAACAAAATCATCCTCAGTTTATTCGTTATTTTTTTAGTTATCTCAAGTTTAGTGAAACTCTGTGGAAACGCGATTTTTACCTGTTATTCATTCAAGGTTTTCATATTGAAAACTAAATGTTTATTGAAACACACTAATCACACCTTTCAAAGGATACTTCGAAGTATTCAAAACCCTCCGCATATTTTTTGTACGATCATTACTTCCCGAGTAACGAATTATCAAAGCCAAAAAGTTCTTTTTCGCTTCGAACTGCGATAACTCAGCGAAAAATCGTCATACAGAGCTGAGAAACCTCTCCAATTAAAGCGGAAGAATCCAACTAAACGAACATCATAGTTACATTGCTGAAAAAATTACCCAAGCCCGTTAACCTCTTCAAAAATGGACAAAAATGTTCTTTTGCGATCTCTTTGAGTTAACTCAAAGACGTTTGTGGATCAAAGTATTTCACCTACAGATCTCGAAACTAGAGAACTCCGGTTTTCATTTGCTTTTTTTTATAGCTCTACTACCATTTTTTGCATTCTGAAAATCACCTAAAAACATTGAGATGTCTTTCTGATCCTCTAATTGCTGTGCCTAGTATACATTCCATAAAGTGATTCTTGACGCATTCGAATGGTTTACGAGATATAAAATTGTGAAATTTGTTTTTAGCCCGCACGTGTACTTTTTGCGCACAGGGTATCCCACAACTGATGGTAGCCCCTGAAATAGGGGTCGGGGCTGAAATTCTGAGACAATTCATATATGCATGGATGGATCTGAAATCAGACTATCGATTATTATTAATTTTTATGAAAGCGGGTCAATTCGGTGCGCCCGATGAGTCGGCGTACGTCGGTAAGCGATGCGCGCGTCTAGTAGTCCAGTCAAAAATGGCCAAAGTTGAAAATGTTTGCGACCGCTTAATCAAACACGTATTCCTATGTTAATCGACCCGGGGAATCCGAATTTCTAAGAATTGGAACTATTAACAACGAAGAAAGGCGTTAAATACCAAAAAATATGCATTATTTCGATAACGAAAGGGAAATCGCAAAAAAGTTTCGAACAAAAGTTGTAGAATGGAAGATTTTACCCGGAGGTGTAAGTAGATGTACTAGAGGGGTTCTGACCCGAGGAAAGGTGGTGTGTCAAGAGTGGTGAAGCCAAGGTGGCGCCACCGTCGAGGGGAGGTCGCCAGGCGTGACGTCACAGAGAGGCCTATGTGGAGGGGGGTCATGTGGTCTGTGGAGCGACTGGCGGCGGGGGGGGGGGATCCGCCGTTGATCTGTGCGCGCGCGTGTGTGTGTGTGTGTGTGTGTGCGTGCGTGCGTGCATGCGTGCACGTGTGCATGTGCGTGCGTGCATGTGCGTGCGTGCGTGCGTGTGTGTGTGTGTGTGTGTGTGTGTGTGTGTGTGTGCGTGCGTGCGTGCGTGCGTGCGTGCGTGCGTGCGTGCGTGCGTGCGTGCGTGCATGCGTGCGTGCGTGCATGCGTGCGTGCGTGTGTGTGTGTGTGTGTGTGTGTGTGTGTGTGTGTGTGTGTTAGTGTACGTGCGTGCGCGTGACAAACACATATGAGTCGGAAAATTTTCGGAAATATGAAAACGTTAGGCGCCACATGAATGGCGACCTTTTAAAACCCATTATTTATAACATGCAGCTGGTTCCATTCCGAAAGACACTGTCAATTGCATCCGACCACTTGAGCGCAGCTCTTGAAAAGTCGAGGTCTCCATTCAGAAAGATAATGTCAAGATGATTGCATGCGTGTCCACTCCTGTCACGAGTCTCGCCAACACTTTAGACAGGTCTCGACAAGTCCGGATTTCTCGGAAAACCTATAAGCTTTAAGGATCTATCGGAACGGGTCGTTGGCGCCGATGGACGACTTGAGCTGAAGGACCCATTAAATCTTTTGACTCCATGCATTCCGACTTCCTGTTCTTTGTCTCATGTTCCTCGAGCAATGTTATTGGAAAACTCAGTTTTTTTGACAATATTCATAATACGTTTGAAGACATCGACGAGGGGTTCGAAGATGCTTGAGAGACTTTCAAAGGCATTCACGAGAGTTTCGAAGACGCTCAAGAGACTTTCGACGACATTCATGATACGTTTGAAGACATTCATGGGGGGTTCGAAAACGCTTAAGAGAGACTTTCAAAGACATTCACGAGGGGTGCGAAGACGTTCAAGATAGTTTCGACAACATTTATAATACGTTAGAAAACATTCATAAGGGGTTCGAAGACACTTGAGAGACGTCTAAAGACATTGACGAGAGGTTCGAAGACGTTTAAAAGACTTTCAACGACACTCATAATACGTTTGAAGACATTCATGAGGGGTTCGAATACGCTCAAGAGACTTTCAGAGACATTCGCGAGAGGTGCGAAGACGTTCAGAGACTTTCGAAGACATTCAAGAGATCTTTGACAATATTCATAATACATTTGAAGACATCGATGAGGGGTTCGACGACGTTTTAGAGAGTTTCAAAGACATTCACGAGGGGTGTGAAGATGTTCAAAAGACTTTCGACGACATTCATGATACGTTTGAAGACATTCATGAGGGGTTCGAAGAAGCTTAAGCGAGACTTTCAAAGACATTCATGAGGGGATCGAAGACGTTGAGAAGACTTTCAGAGACATTCGCGAGAGGTGCGAAGACGTTCAGAGACCTTCGAAGACATTCAAGAGATCTTTGAAAATATTCATAATACGTTCGAAGACATCGATGAGGGGTTCGACGATGTTTTAGAGACTTTCCAAGACATTCACGAGGGGTTTGAAGACGCTCAGAGACTGTCGAAGACATTCAAGAGATCTTTGACAATATTCATAACACGGTTGAAGACATTCATGAGGGGTTCGGAGACGCTTGAGAGACTTTCAAAGGCATTCACGAGGGTTTCGACGACGTTCAAGAGACTTTCGAATACGTTCAAGCGACTTTCAGAGACATTCGTGAGAGATGCGAAGACGGTCAGAGACTTTCGAAGACATGCAAGAGATCTTTGACAATATTCATAATACGTTTGAAGACATTCATGCTCGTTTCGAAGACGCTTAACAGACTTTCAAAGACATCCACGAACGGTTTGAAGACGTTCACGAGATTTTCAAAGACATTCACGAGGTGGTCAAAGACGTTTAAGAGACTTTTGACGACATTCATAATACGTCTGAGGACATTCATGAGGATTTTGAAGACGCTTAAGAGGCTTTCAAAGACCTTTGCGAGCGGTTTGACGACGTTCAAGAGGCTGTTGATGACATTCATAATAGGAAATTCGACAACGTCCACAAACCGACAGAGACTTCCGAAGACATTCATTAGACGTTCGAAGACGTTCAAGAGACGTTCGAAAACATTCATAAAGCGTTTGAAGACATGCATGAGGGGTTCAAAGAGTTTCGAGAGACTTTCTACGACGTTCGAAGATAGTCAAGAGATCTTTGACGATATTCATAATATGTTTGAAGACATCGACGAGGGGTTCGAAGACGTTTTAGATACTTTTGAAGACAATCACGACGGGTTTGAAGACGTTCAAGAAACTTTCGAATCGGTTCAAGAGACATTTGACGACATTGATAATACGTTTGAAGACATTCTTGAGGGGTTCGAAGACGCTTGAGAGACTTTCAAAGGCATTCACGAGTGTTTCGAAGACGTTCAAGAGACTTTCGAATACGTTCAAGAGACTTTCAGAGACATTCGCGAGAGGTGCGAAGATGTTCGGAGACTTTCGAAGACATTCAAGAGATCTTTGACAATATTCATAATACGGTTGAAGACATCGATGAGGGGTTCCACGACGCTTGAGAGACTTTCAAAGACATTCACGAGGCGTTCAAAGACGTTCAAGAGAATTTCGATACCATTCATAATACGTTTAAAGACATTCATCAGGGGTTTGAAGATACTTAAGAGAGACTTTCAAAGACATTCACGAGTGGTTCGAAGACGTTTAAAAGACTTTCGACGACACTCATAATACGTTTGAAGACGTTCAATAGACTTTCGAATACGTTCAAGAGACTTTCAAAAACATTCACGAGGCGTTCGAAGACGTTCATTCGAATTCCGACGACATTCATAGTACGTTTGAAGACATTCAAGAGAATTTCGATAGCATTCATAATACGTTTGAAGACGTTCAAGAGCCTTTCAAATAGGTTCAAGAGACTTTCAGAGACACTCATGAGGGGTTCGAAGACGCTTGAGCGTCTTTGACAATATTCATAATACGTTTTAAGACATCGATGAGGGTTTCGACGACGTTTTAGAGACATTCGACGACATTCATCATACGTTTGAAGACATCCATGAGGGGTTCCAAGACGCTTGAGAGACTTTCAAAGACATTCACGAGGCGTTCGAAGACGTTCAAGAGAATTCTGACGACATTCATAATACGTTTGAAGATATTCATGACGAGTTCAAAGACGTTTAAGAGAGACTTTCAAAGACATTCACGAGGGGTCCGAAGACGTTTAAAATACTTTCTCCGACACTCATAATACGATTGAAGACGTTCACGAGACTTTCGAACACGTTCAAGAGACTTGCCGAGACATTCGCGAAAGGTGCGAAGACGTTCCGAGACTTTCGAAGACATTCAATAGATCTTTGACAATGTTCATAATACGTTTGAAGATATCGATGAGTGGTTCGAAGACGCTTTTGAGACTTTCAAAGGCATTCACGAGAGTTTCGAAGACGTTCAAGAGACTTTCGACGACATTCATGATACGTTTGTAGACATTCATGAGGGGTTCGAAAACGCTTAAGAGAGATTTTCAAAGAAAGTCACGAGGGGTTCGAAGACGTTCAAGATACTTTCGCTGACATTCATGATACGTTTGAAGACATACACGAGGGGGTCGAAGACGCTTGAGAGAGTTTCAAAGACATGCAGGAGGGATTTGAAGATGTTCAAGAGAATTCCGACGACATTCATAATACGTTTGAAGACATTCATGAGGAGTTCGAAGACGCTTAAGAGAGACTTTCAAGGACATTCACGAGGGGTTCGAAGACGTTTAAAAGACTTTCGACGACACTCATAATACGTTTGAAGACGTTCAAGAGACTTTCGAATACGTTCACAGACTTTCGAAGACATTCAAGAGATCTTTGACAATATTCATAATACATTTGAAGACATCGATGAGCGGTTCGAAGACGCTTGAGAGACTTTCAAAGGCATTCACGAGAGTTTTGAAGACGCTCACGAGACTTTCGACGACATTCTTGATACGTTTGAAGACATTCATGAGGGGTTCGAAGACGTTTAAAAGACTTTCGACGACACTCATAATACGTTTGAAGACATACATGAGGGGTTCGAAGAAGTTTAAGCGAGACTTTCAAAGGCATTCACTAGAGTTTCGAAGACGCTCAAGAGACTTTCGATGACATTCATGATACGTTTGAAGACATTCATGAGGGGTTCGAAGACGTTCAGAAGACTTTCGACGAAACTCATAATTCGTTTGAAGACATTCATTAGGGGGTCGTAGACGCTTGAGAGACTATCAAAGGCATTCACGAGAGGTGCGAAGATCTTCAGAGACCTTCGAAGACATTCAAGAGATGTTTGACAATATTCATAATACGTTCGAAGACATTGGTGAGGGGTTCGACGATGTTTTAGAGACTTTCAAAGACATTCACGAGGGGTTTGAAGACGTTCAGAGACGTTCAAGGACATTCAAGAGATCTTTGACAATATTCAAAATACGTTCCAAGACATCGATGAGGGGTTCGACGATGTTTTAGAGACTTTCGAAGGCATTCGCGAGGGTTTCGGAGACGTTCAAGAGACTTTCGAATACGTTCAAGAGACTTTTAGAGACATTCGAGAGAGGTGCGAAGTCGTTCAGAGACTTTCGATGACACTCAAGAGATCTTTGGCAATATTCATAATACGTTTGAAGACATTCATGAGGGGTTCGAAGACGCTTGAGAGGCTTTCAAAGGCATTCACGAGGGTTTCGAAGACGTTCAAGAGACTTTCGAATACGTTCAAGAGACTTTCAGAGACATTCGCGAGAGGTGCGAAGACGGTCAGAGACTTCCGAAGACATGCAAGAGATCTTTGACAATATTCATAATACGTTTGAAGACATTCATGCGCGTTTCGAAGACGCTTAACAGACTTTCAAAGACATTCGCGAGGGGTTTGAAGACGTTCAAGAGATTTTCAAAGACATCCACGAGGGGTTCGAAGACGTTCAAGAGACTTCTGACGACATTCATAATACGTCTGCGGACATTCATGAGCATTTCGAAGACGCCTAAGACCCTTTTAAAGACGTTCGCGAGCGGTTTGAAGACGTTCAAGGGACTTTTGACGACATTCATAATACGAAATTCGACAACATCCACAAACCAAAGATATTCATGACGTTTGAGTTTCGCTGGAATTGCTTGGGTTTGTTTGGGATTTTCACAGTTTTGGTAAAATGTGTTCGGGTTTGTTTATGATTTTCAGTTTTGGTGAAATGTGTTTGAGTTTGTTTGGGTGCGCACCCAAACAAACTCAAACACATCTTCTCTTGAACGTCCTCGAACGCCTCGTGAATGTCTTTGAAAGTCTCTCTTAAGGGTTTTCGAACTCCTCATGAATGTACTCAAACGTATCATGAATGTCGCCGAAAGTCTTTTAAACGTATTCGAACCCCTCGTGAATGTATTTGAAAGTCTCTCGTAAGCTTCTTCGAACTCCTCATGAATGTCTACAAACGTATTATGAATGTGGTCAAAAGTCTCTTGAACGTCTTCAAACCGCTCGCGAATGTCTTTGAAAGTCTCTTAGGCGTCTTCGAAATGCTCATGAATGTCCTCAGACGTATTATAAATGTCGTCAAAAGTCTCTTGAACGTCTTCGAACGCCTCGTGAATGTCTTTGAAAATCTCTTGAACGTGTTCGAACCGCTCGCGAATGTCTTTGAAAGTCTGTTAAGCGTCTTTGAAACGCGCATGAATGTCTTCAAACGTATTATGAATATTGTCAAAGATCTCTTGCATGTCTTCGAAAGTCTCTGACCGTCTTCGCACCTCTCGGGAATGTCTCTGAAAGTCTCTTGAACATATTCGAAAGTGTCTTGAACGTCTTCGAAACCCTCGTGAATGCCTTTGAAAGTCTCTCAAGCGTCTTCGAACCCCTCATGAATGTCTTCAAACGTATTATGAATATTGTCAAAGATTTCTTGAGTGTCTTCAACAGTCTCTGAACGACTTCGCACCTCTCGCGAATGTCTCTGAAAGTCTCTTGAACGTATTCGAAAGTCTCTTGCACGTCTCCGAAACTCTCGCGAATGCCTTTGAAAGTCTCTCAAGCGTCTTCGAACCCCTCATCGATGTCTTCAAACGTATTATGCCTCGCGAAAGTCTCTAAACCATCGTCGAACCCCTCATCGATGTCTTGGAACGTATTTTGAATATTGTCAAAGATCTCTTGAATGTCCTTGAAAGTCCCTGAACGTCTTCAAATCCCTCGTGAATGTCTTTGACAGTCTCTAAAACATCGTCGAACCTCTCATCGATGTCTTCGAACGTATTATGAATATTGTCAACGATCTCTTGAATGTCTTCGAAGGTCTCTGAAGATCTTCGCACCTCTCGTGAATGTCTATGAAAGTCTCTCAAGCGTCTTCAAACCCCTCATGATTATCTTCAAACGTATTATGAGTGTCGGGGAAAGTCTTCTCAACGTCTTCGAACTCCTCATGAATGTCTTTAAACGTATCATGAATGTCGCCGAAAGTCTCTTGAGCGTCTTCGAAACTCTCGTGAATGCCTTTGAAAGTCTCTCAAGCGTCTTCGAACCCCTCATCGCTGTCTTCAAACGTATTATGAATATTGTAAAAAAAAACTGAGTTTTCCGATAACGCGTAGATTGCTCGAGGAACATGAGACAAAGAACAGGAAGTCGGAATGCATCGAGTCAAAAGATTTAATGGGTCCTGCAGCTCAAGTGGTCCATCGGCGCCAACGACCCGTCCCGATAGATCCTTACAGTTTATAGGTCTTCTGAGAAATCCTGACTTGTCGAGACCTGTCTAAAGTGTTGGCGAGACTCGTGACAGGAGTCGACACGCATGCGATCATCTTGACATTATCTTTCGGAATGGAGACCTCGACCTTTCAAGAGCTGCGGTCAAGTGGTCCATCCGCGGTCTCTTTGATCCCTAAAGATTATAGTTTTTTCCGATGGACCTGTCTCGAGTGTCGGCGAGCTTGGAGACGAGGCGGATGCAATAGACATTGTCTTTCGGAATGGAACCAGCTGTATATCATAAATAATGGGTTTTAAAATGCCGCCATTCATGTGGCGCCTAACGTTTTCATATTACCGAAAAATTTTCGACCCATATGTGGTTGTCACACGCACGCACGCACGCACGTACACACACACACACACACACACACACACACGCGCGCGCGCGCCCACGCACGCACATGCACACATGCACGCACGCACGCACGCACACACACACACACACACACACACACACACACACACACACACACACACACGCACGCACGCACACGCACACAGATCGACGGCGATGTTGAAGATTGTTGAAAACATGATGTATTCTATGGCTTTAAATATTTCATGTAAAGGAAATGTTATTGAAAATAAGTTTGCTCGTTTTTGCAGGCTTTGAATGACTAATTGTAGTGGGATGTTGGTGTAGAGAGAAACGACGTCAAATGAGACTAATTTATGGTTAAGTGGGATTGAGATGTTGGAGAGTGAGTGTTTTAGGTGGAAGCTGTCTTTAACGTGTGAATTGGTCGTGCTGATTAATTTAGAGAGTTTCGATTGTATGAATTCGGCAAGTTTGTGTGTAGGACTATTTATAGATGATACTATTGGACGAAGTGGATAGTTGTTTTTGTGAATTTTGGGCAAGCAGTCGAGACAGGATGGGTTGCAATTTTCGGCGTTTAAATATTTATACTTCGTTTCATCGATGATTTTTAGGGTCTTCCATCTGGAGAGAATATTGTTGATCCCTTTTTGTAGTGTATTGATGGGATTTTTATTTGTTGCTTTGTAAGTTGTGGAGTCCGCAAGTAAGTCAAGAGTTTTTGTAATGTAGTCTGATTTTTTAAGAATAACGTTTGAGTTTCCTTTGTCAGCTCGTGTTATCAAAAGTTGAGGGTTGTTTTTTAAGATAGGGATGTGTGTTTTATGATTTGGTTTGTGTTGGAAAATGATGTTGGAATATTTATCTTGTTTAGGATCTTATTGAATCTGGTTCTAATTGCTATTTGTGTAGGTTCGTCAAGTAAAAATTCTAGTTTAGCTTCAAGTTCGGAGATTGATTTATGGATGTGAGTTTTTATATTTGAGGGTTTGAGGTAAGGGAAACAGAATTTTTCACCCAGAGACAAGAAAGTGGAAATGTGTAGCGGAATGTCAATATTGGAGAGATTTATGAGCCAACCTTTAGTTTTGTTTAATGTGATTGTTGAATTTATGTTGTTCAGAGAATCGGTGGGAAGATTGTTGTTTGTGTCTTATTGTCTATTATTAACCCTTTGCACTCGAGCGGCGCCGCTCGAGAGGTTAAGAGTTGAGTATAAGATATTGTGATTTTGTGTTGATAGATTTGTGTTTTGATAATTTGGGCAATGTGTCTTGTTGTGGTTCATATGTGCTTGTGATGATATTGTTTTTAGAAATTCCTCATGGTTGAAAATGTGCTGGTGTATGTTCTTGGTACGTTGAACTCTAAGATTTTGAAGTTTTCTTTGGTGTTTTTCATATGAAAGTTTTGACAGTTTGTATAATTTTATTCGTTCTAAAGTGAAAAATCTTTCTTTGAGTTTTGTTGATTGTTTCTGCAGTCTTATTTATTTTTTTATTTAGTATTTTTATTCGAAAATTGAGATAATCGATTTCTATATTTAATAGTGACTTGTGGAATTTGTGTGATATTCTATCAAGTTTTATTTTACCTTTGTTGCCAGAAATTTGAATGTTTATATGTTTTGAGAAAATGTGTTTAGGTATCAAACCTTATTGACTATATTTCAGTAAAAACCGAAGTTGTTGTTTAAGGCGAGTCTTCGTGGCAGTGTCGCGTCTCCAATTCTTGAACGCTGCTAAGGTGAGATATCCGATATGCGTGCCCAAAATTCACAAAAACAACTATCCACTTCGTCCAATAGTATCATCTATAAATAGTCCTACACACAAACTTGCCGAATTCATACAATCGAAACTCTCTAAATTAATCAGCACGACCATTTCACACGTTAAAGACAGCTTCCACCTAAAACACTCACTCTCCAACATCTCAATCCCACTTAATCATAAATTAGTCTCATTTGACGTCGTTTCTCTCTACACCAACATCCCACTACAATTAGTCATTCAAAGCCTACAAAAACGAGCAAACTTATTTTCAATAACATTTCCTTTTCATGAAATAATTAAACCCATAGAATACATCATGTTCTCAACATTCTTCACTTTCCAAGACAAAATTTACCATCAAATCTCAAGATTACCTATGGGTTTACCTTTAGCTCCAATATTATCCAACATAGTCATGATAGATCTCGAAACAAATTGTCTAGAAAAATTACATTTCTCATTACCACTATATAAAAGATACGTTGACGATATTATTATTGCTCTACCAACACACGAAATAGAACCTACTAAAAAGATCTTTAACTCTTACCATCCAAAATTACAATTCACATCCGAAAACGAAATAGACAACAAAATCCCGTTTCTAGATTTACTTTTAATCCGCAAACAAAACTCAATTATTATTAATTGGTACAGAAAACCAACCTGGTCAGGCAGATTCATAAATTTCTTTTCACACCACCCACTCTCTCAAAAAAAGCCATAATCTACACGCTAGTTGACAGAGCAATAAAACTATCTCATCCGTTATTTCACAATGAAAATCTACAACTCATCAGTACCACAATGACAAAAAACTGCTATCCAATCACTTTAACAGAAAAAAATAATAAAACATCGGCTCTCCATAATCAACAATAAAAAAACCAACAATAACCATTTTGATTCCTCCAGATTAATAAACCTTCCCTACACCAAAAGCATACATCATCAACTAATTCATCTCTTCCGACAATACAACATAACATTAGTCACAAACAATAAACACAATATTTCATCAATCATTGACTCCACCAAAGACAAGATAAACAACAACCAAAAATCAAACGTAGTTTACCAAATCGATTGTAAAGACTGCAACGCCACATACATTGGTCAAACCAAAAGATACCTTGAAACCAGAATTAAAGAACACACAAATAGCATAAAACACACCACCACAATACACACAGCTTTAGCACAACATGCAATAGAACAAAAACACGATTTCCAATTTGACAACGTTTACGTTGTCTTAAATAATGAGAACTGGCTTAAAAAAAGGCTAATCCTGGAAATGATCCAAATTAAGGCACACTCCAACTCTATAAATTTTAGAACAGACATACAATGTTTAATTTACAATTCTATCATATAACTATTAAAACATTTTATAGTATTCACCTCACATAACAATTTTGAAATTACTGACACTATAAACTAATTTAACACACTGACACGATAAACTAACTTATCGATGACATTATCACTTATCTTAAGGGGTTACCCCCACTTGCGATTTTGAAAAAATCGATTTTTTTTAATTGCATTTTTTTGAAGTATAAGTATCTGTGAATATGTCCTGAGAATTTCAAGTCGATCCGAACAAAATTGACTGATATATGAGTGTTGAAAGAGAAGAATCCCCGTTGAAAGAGCGTTGAAAGAGAAGAATCCCCGTTGAAAGAGCGTTGAAAGAGAAACTTTAAACGCGTTTTTCTCAAAATGGCATTTCTGAAGTCGGTGACCAAGATTACTCGAACACTAATGAACCGATCTTCTTGAAATTGTGCAGGCTTATTTAATACATAAAAATGTAGTCTTTAATCGTTCGATTATTTTTTTCGAAAAAAAATGGCCGTTTTATAGCCAAAAAACTGCCGTTTTTTTTTTGTTAAAATCGAACCATTAACTTTGACTGTTCGCCATTTTGTGAAAAATGAATATTTTTTTAAATCCTTCGATTAAAGACTAGTTTATACTTATATTTGACTAAATCCATCCGCATTTTTTTCAGATGATCCACTTCGCCGCAGGTTGGTCACCGCAAACCGTGTATATAAAAACATTATTTCATTGACGGCCATTTGCCACACAACAATGTAATATTTTTCAATAAAAAAATTACTGAAAGTTCTTTAAGATGTGTTCTTTAAGATGGTATATTGATCGATTAAAAAAGTTTTGTAGTTTTCGTTAAAAAAAATTCATGAAAAAGGCCTGTTTTTGCGCTACAAGTGGGGGTAACGCCTTAAATGTCCCCATCTTGACAGATCTATTTGATTTTCCTTCACACGTCATTGCCCAAATGATCTTTCTCCCCCGATTCACCGCACAGAGATTCGAAGATGCTTCATACAGCAAACACCTCTCAGTTTTTCTCGAACCCTCATTGACCACACAACTCAACATGTAGGGACAAAAATTGTAAATTTCGAGTTTTTGCTCATCTTAGAAGGGGAAACAAAGTTTTAAAAAACAACTCAATAGGTAATTATCATAACTTTTAGACAAAATAATTCTTCAACAAAACACACAACTTTTTTTCTTTTTTCATTTGCTTTATAATGGCTCGGTTACAGACATGCAATCGCCGATAAACGATAACATCTCTATCGATGGAGTAATTTCTCACCTGACATTATTTACACCCATAAATAATGTTCTTCAAAACAACCTTCTAAATATTAGCAAAAATTTGAAATATCAACAACATCGAGGTTAGTCATTTCTTAGACTTCACCTCTTTATTATTCCATAATTGAATAAACCGCTATATCACACATCATACATTTCAAACACTAACACACCATAAACAATAAATAACACAATAAATAATGCAATCAACTACATTATTCACATTACATTAACTTAATTATAACTGAAACTGAACTTACAGAATTATTATAGCAAATGACTAAAACTTATAGGACTTATGACTTATATAACTAAATCATGAACATAAACGCTAATATTTACAACCTATTTCAAACATTATTGTATAATAATATGTGTATCATATTATATACAGAAAAATAAAATTTCTGCAGAGGACCCTAATCAGAGGGCCGAAACGTAAACATCCCGTATTTCCATTACCGACTTTGGAATAATCTTGACTGGCCGGATCGAAGCCGAATCCTCGAAGACTATCTTGTCCTCTTACAATCTATCCGCCGTGGCTGATTCCAGTGAAGGGAGGTTTCGTTGTTTGGCTGAGCCATATTTTATTCTATCTATTTATTTATTTTATATTTATTTTATATTTTTTTTACACCTTTTACGAGTTTTTCTTTCTTATGTTAGAGCCCTACGTTGGGCGCCAAAATGTAACCGGTCTTTTTTCGTCACAAATAAATTTATAGGTTCAGGACTCAAACAGTGAAGAAACTAGTAGAAACTCAGGTATTTTCGGTATTTTTGAACAAAAAACAATTTATTCAGTTTTATTTGGCTCGATATAATACTAAAAAGGACGCCGTGTATACGTGTAGCTTGTTGTTCGCGTTGTTTTTGACCGTTTCGCAATAATTTTCTCGGTCGGTAAAATATTCATTACCCACGTGGTAAAATCAGGTCGAGCGTGATCGTTTATCATCGATCGATATCTGTTAGTCTCTCTTTTCTAGTCCTTTTGCTTCATGGGTGATGCGTGTCTCCAGCTGATCCTCGACAATCGCGCGGGAGGCACTGAAACGTGGGCATTGGAACAATGCATGTTCAGCGTTCTCCTCGACTGCTACACGTGCCGGGCAGTCCGGGGAATCTTCATAATTAAACTTATAGAGGTAAGCCCAGAAACAGCCGTGTCCTGAGATCACTTGAGTGAGATAATAGTTGAGTTGAGTCCCCGTGTGGACGGTTCACCCATATATCCACCTTCGGGGTTAGTCGGTATGACCACTTTCCCTTGGTAGAGGCATCCCACACAGTGCAGCCAGATCGCGCGTAAAAGTTACCCCCTCTCTAGTCTCGTACGCGCCCATCACACAATCATAGTAGCACGTAACCGTGAGCGAGCGACGCTCGGACATCTTCGGCAAGAGCCGAGCGGGGTCGAAGTTTCCCGACCGCGCCTTCGGCAGCTACGCCAACACATGGACGCTGAGCACGTTCATGTGCGGCCAAGCCGAAACGAAGGCTTCGAGGGAAAAGGCAATCTGAGCACGACTCGCGCGTGACGTCACCCGACGGCACGCGCGAGGCTTTTAGATTTCAATGCTTATTTAGCGCTTGATTCTCTGCGTTATTAATGTATACAAAAAATGTATCGAGCACTGTGTTCGCTTATTTTTTTAGTTTATACGTTAATTTAAGTATAATAATAAATCTAAATTACAACTTATGTATCTTCTAAAAAATTGTTTACGCTTCACTCACACCTGTCCTTATGCCAAATAAATTATAATTCATAAAAGTAAGCGGAAATATATTTATATTCGTATTATTATATTAATTCGCATACTTTTATCTAGCGATAAAGCATTATCCCCAAAATCAAGCCAATTATCCATCGGGCCGCGAATCGTAAGTACCAGAAAGTGCACATATTCTACAAGCGATGAGATGGTCCCGTTGGTAGCGTCCCTGGCTTCGGTCCGCAGGGGCCCCTAGTGCAAATTTTTCACAATTTCTCATATTTTAGTCATATTTGAGATTTTCGGAGGAAAAATGATTTAAAACAGATTTAAGTATTTAATAGGAAGGAAAGGCAAGAAGAAAGGAGAATAAAACAGGAGCGAATGGTAGGTAAAACAGGGTAGAGGAAAAACTGTCCAGATAGGAAAAAAAGCGGCGGAGATGAGTGAAAGGGGGAAAGGGAAGGAGAGAAAGGAAGAGGAGAATGGGGGTGACGGAGTGGAGAGGAAAGAGGAGGCGGAGCAGGCGAAAAGGAAGGTAGCAAAACCAATGCAGAGAGACTGCTAAAGGAAAGGAGCGCGAGCCTGGGGGAAATAAATGAAATGTGGAAAAGGAAGAGGGAGCAGATAGAGGAAAGGGAGCAGGAGGAGCGAGAAATATTTCAAAAAAGCAGGACAGTGCAAAGGTCGCCGGAAAAAGGGAGGCAGGAGGAGGTGTGACAGAAATGATAAAAGCGATGAGGGAGGAGGTAAGAGGAGACATGGGAAACGTAAAGGAGAGGATAAGAAATATCAAGGAGGAATTGGGGAGAATGAGAGGGGCGATGAGACAAGCAGTGGAAAGATGGAGGGAGGAGAAGGAAGCAATGGAGGAGAGAGAGGATGGAAAGGGTAGAAAGACAAGAGCAGGAAATAGAACGGATAAGTGAGAGGCTGAGGATGCTAGAAGTAGAAAGGGAAAGCAGCAATAGGGGTGGAGAAAGGGCGGAGGGAAGAGAGGGGGGAGAAAGATGAACAGAGAAAAGGATAAAAGATATAGAAAGGAAAATGGAAATGAATGAAAGGGAGGACAGAAGGAAGAATCTCATAATAAGGGGAGCAACGGTGGAGGGGACAATAGAAGAAATGGCGGAAAAAATACTAGAACAAATAGGGGTACGAGGCCCGGTGAAGAAAGTAAGAGAGGTAGGAAAAGGGACAGGACGGGGAAAAGGGGCAATGGAAGTGGGCAGGATGGAAAATCTGGAAGGGAAAAAAGAAGTAATGATGACAAAGAAGGAACTAAGGGGAAGGAGAGAGAGAATAGAGGACGACCTAACATGGAAAGAGAGACAGATGCAATGGAGAGCGGAGGGAACTAGGAACGAGGAAAAAGAAGGGAGGAATACGAGAGAAGGAGCACAAGACGGGTAGAGAGAGGAGAAGGGAGGAAGAGAAAGAGGGGAAAGAAGGAAGAGGAACGGAATATCTGGAAGTGACGTTTTGGAACATAGCGGGATTAACGAATAAGGACAAGGAATTCTGGAAGGGTCTGGAGGAGTGGGCGGTAATAGTAATGATGGAGACATGGGTGGAAGAGAAGGGGTGCGAGAGAATGGAGGAAAGGCTGCCAAAGGGATATACATGGATGACACAGTGGGCAGAGAAAAGAAACAGCAAGGGGAGGGCGAGGGAGGGAATGATAATAGGAGTGAGAGAA
>CAUJKO010000149.1:0-12589 GCA_963210295.1 Ophion ellenae | reverse complement strand
CGATATTCGAAACTTGACCGACCGGTCGACGACGTTGTCGTCTCTGCGGCACGAGACGTCGCAAATGTGTGGTACATGCGTGCGTGCGTGTACGCATGCGAGAGCGATAAAGACAGAGAGGTAGAAAGGAGACGATAAAACCGAGGGAAAATAAAAATAAAATATGCTGAAATGAAATCCCGGATTACCCATCAACGAGCGAGGCCAGACTACTCCTATCTGCCTATATCTACATGCGCGTATGTCGTACACATAGACTATGTACGTACGCGTATATAAACACATTATTAAGCGCTCTTGCGTTCGTTTCAATTTATCCTCACGATAAATTCGAATCGCGACCGCTCATTGCACCACCGCGGCGCAGCGCGCAACGAGAACTAACCGGCCGTTCCACCACGCTGCTGCAAAATTATTGTCCCTGCCTTTGTATATTTTATTACGACGCGTTAGCAGACTTTAACGAAAGAATAATTTATATTGTTCATTTTTTAAATAAGTATCATAATATTTTTTTTCATTTTTTATTTTTATTATTATTATTTTTGTTTTAATAATTTCAATCATGGTTAATTTGTTTGTAATATTCTGGGAGTAGCGTGGTCGTTAGTTTCTTGGGGAATGTTTTTTTTATTTTTATTTAGCACGATTTTTGATATTTTTGCAATAACGTGGACATTAATTTCGTTTCGAACATTTTGTTATTTTATTCCAGTACTACTTTTGGGAGTTTGAAAATAATAAGCTCGTCAATTTTATTGCGAATATGGTATTTTTTATGGACTTACAATTAGTAGGAAAATTTGAGAATCATAAGCTCTACAATTTGATTGTGTGTATATATATCATGAACCATTTTGGGATAATATTTATGTACATTGTTTGAGAGATTTTCAATTTTCATTCAATTATATCTGACGACGTTTAGCCAAACCGCTCATGAAAGTGTTTTTTTTTTGTTGCAGATGCAGGTATGCGGTGGAATTACTCATTGCAGTCCGAAACAAACACTCTTAGGGGTACGGATTGCTGATTTTTATGTAAATATACAGTGCGTATGTAGCTACAGGAAAGTTGTCGTTACATGTTTTTTTTCTTTTAGCCTCTTTTTGGTAAGGTTGGGTTGAAAAAATATAGGCCGTAAAACTTGGTAGCTTATTCATCAATCGTACATTAGAGATTTAGTCAATATTAATCTTAACATGCGAATTGAGAATACTCGTATAAAAATAAGAGAAAAAACACGTTTAACTGAGAAGCAAAATACAATCATATTGAACCGAATAGGAAATCATTTTGGAACGAGTAGTGAAAAATAATCGCATCGGAATGAGTTGCGAATAAATTATATTGGAAGCAGCGAAAAAAAATCATATTGGAATGAGTAGCAAACATTCATTTTGGAAAGAGTAGCAAAAAAATTATATTGGGCCAAATAGCAAGAAAGAATATTGAGACGAGCATGAAAAATAATTATATTTCAACGAGTAGGGAAAAAATAATATTCGGAGGAGTAGCAAAAAATTATATTATAATGAGTAACAAAAAACCATATTTTCAACTTGTAGCCAAAAATCGTATTGAACCGAATAGGAAATTATATTAGAACGAGTGGCGAAAAATTCACATTGGAATGTGTAGCGGAAAATTATATTGGAAGGAGTAGCAAAACAATTGTAGTAGCAAATGAGTAGCAAAAAACCATATTATCAACTAGTAGCAAAAAAAATCGCATCGGAATGAGTAGCAAAAATATCATATTGAACCGAATAGGAAACTATTTTGGAATAAGTAGGGGAAAAAATTTCATCGAAATGAGTAGCGAACAAATTATGTTGGGTCGAGTAGCAAAAAAACCGATATTGGGACGAGTATAAAGAAAATCATTTTTGAACCGAATATGAAATCATATTAGGACAAGTGACGAAAAAAATCACATTGGAATGAGTAGCGAAAAAATATATTGGAAAGAGTGGCAAAAAAATCATATTATAATGAGTAGCGAAAAAATTAAACGGGAAGGGGTAGCAAAAAAATCATATTATAATGAGTAGCGAAAAAATTAAATGGGAAGGAGTAGCAAAAAAATGATATTATAATGAGTAGCGAAAAAATTATATTGGAAGAGGCAAAAAAATCATATTGGAATGAGTGGTAAACATTCATTTTTTGAAGAGTAGCGAAAAAATTACATCAGGTCAAGTGTGGCAAAAAAAATATTGAGGCAAGTATGACAAATAATTATATTATAACGAGTCGCGAAAAAACAATTTTCGGAGGAGTAGCAAAGAAACCATATTCCAATGAGTAGCAGAAAAATCATATTCGGATAAGTAGCAAAAAAATTATATCCGAATGAATAGCGAAAAAATCTGATCGGACCCAGTAGCAAAAAAAAACCTATCGGAATGGGAAAGAAAAAAATAATCACCGGACCCTCCTTCTTTCGTTACCGATTGGCCCTTAAGGTCATGCCCTAACTGCCAAGATAACCGACCAAACATTATTCCCTACAATACAGCTATATTTTCCCCATCTTTGTCGTCCAGTCGTCATCAAAAATGCGTTGCTCATTCATTGGCAAATTGGAGCCTGACGGGAGCGCGAATCGGCGAAGCGTCAATACTTCTCCGACGCCTTTGACGGGTATCGAGAATCCTGACGCGGGAAGTACGTGAGAACCATAAAGTCGTACTTTGTCCACAAGTCGTGTAATGAGGCGCACACCATGTGTGCGAAGAGAGCACGCGGGATTCAAGTTTAATTGAGTCTCTTCGGGAGTTACGAGCGATCTTGGTTAAATTTTTTTTTCGCTTTTTACCCTCCCTATCTTGGCTTCGTCGTTCAGGATAGTGTTCAAGTACGCTGTAACGCTCCTCTCTCCGTCTCTCTCATTCTTTCTCTGCAGCGTTTCTTCGCTATGTGTACTTTTCTCTTGCCCCGAGTGCTTGAGTACATACGAGAAGGGTCTCATCTTTCAACGCGCGAAGAAAACTCACTCGTGTGTTGGCCCCCGTACACATAAACGCATACTAATGTGAATATCCGTACGATAGGAAGATCGCAAAGAAGCGTTTAAGGGGGGATTGTCTTTTTTTTTCGCAAAATTTACCGCTTTTTGGGAATTTTTTTGTGAAGAAAGTATACAACGGAAAACTTGTGAAACTTGGCATATAGTTTTATTGATCTGTTTACTACATACAAAAATTTTTTTAAACAATTTCATCAAAAAATCCGCCTCCCACCCCCCTCGACGCGCGATGGTCCTTTTTTGATGGTGTGCACGATTACAGCCTTCACGTTCATCCTGCAACAAAAACCCAAAAAGCATTTTACTTTAGACACATATAGCTATCGTTCGATGAAGGGGAAAAAAAAATTGACGATTTGGTGACGTTTTGAACTTGAAGTATCGATTTTTCGAAAAAAATTGATCGATTTTTTGTTATAAATAAACAACTATTAAACGTATTGCTTTTTTGCTTCATCAAACGATAAAAGGATGTCAGCTGAGCATCCTGTCCAAATTTGAAGGCAATCGGTTGAATAGTTTTTGAGAAATCGTGCACACCATCAAAAAAGGAACATCGCGCGTCGAGGGGGGTGGGAGGCGGATTTTTTGATGAAATTGTTTAAAAATTTTTTTGTATGTAGTCAACAGATCAATAAAACTATATGCCAAGTTTCACAAGTTTTCCGTTGTATACTTTCTTCACAAAAAAATGCCCAAAAAGCGGTAAATTTTGCGAAAAAAAAAGACAATCCCCCCTTAAATTCACACTCGTTACAGACACAGTATGTTGATATCATATCCATTGTATTATTGTATATAGCATTGTATTTATATTATAGTATGTTTTATGTTTATTTATTCACTCATTTACTTATTTTTTTCGGTATTTATTAAGGCAATGCAATGAATTCAGTTTTGTGTTCGCAAAACTACTCTTCAAATTTCCTCTAATTTTTTTTTTTCATTTGCGATATGAGAAACTCGTGACTTGGAGCAAAAATTAGTAACAATATCTAAAAATGTCTTGCAATGCCTTTGAAAATTAATCTAAAGGGCTCACATTTCAGGATAATTTCCTTTTTACCATATGCTAACATATTGTATGCACCAAAAAAGAAAATTTCGTTTTTTTAAATTACAAACCAAGTTTTTTTTTTAATTAATTAAACTTGATCAAATTTTCTTGATGAATTGGATATTTGTCTTTGGACCAATTGAAAAAATTACATGTTGGTGTAGGGTGAAAAACATTCATCCCTAAAGTGAGCCCTCCATGTATATGTATACAGGGTGTCCTGTGATGAATGGATAATCCTGCAACTGTACATAGAACAGATCATGCCCGACTATATGCTGGAATTTCAGTTTGGTAAAAGTCCCACGGTTTTCGACATTTTGGGGTTCATGTTATTTTTTGAAAAAAAGTAATCTGCTTTTGGTTGTTCGCATGTCATTTCTAGAAATGGTATGAATCGACAATAATTAAGCAACTTTTTTAAGTAATTGGCATGATATGCGTAGGACATTTTTTTACACAGCAGGCTATTAAAGTCAGGTATACGAATTGGTTTGTATGAAAATTCTGGGCGAGATCTTTTTTCATAAAGTTTCCTCAACATTTAAGGCTAAAAAGAAAACTTTTCTACGCAAAATTTATAATTTCCGTGTATATATGAGGCGTTCCATACCATTCCGAACGGTCAAAAAGTTGTCCACTCTCAAAGAAATTGAAATTTTATCAAATTATTTAATTATATGAAAAAAAAGTGTAAACTTTTTCAAAATTTGTGAATCGCATTTTCTCGAGTTTTTCAAAATTTTCAAAATACCGTTACATCTCGTGAGCATTTGATTTAACAGAAAAATGTTTAAGACAAAGAAGTTGCAGTTTTACATAAACTTTGTGAAAAAATTTTGTTTTGAATTTTTCGAGTTTAAAAAATGCCCATTTTCACCAAAATTATACAAAAATATTTTTTTTCGGTCGGTATGTCACATTTGATTTTTCTCAAAAAATTTCAGAAAATGCTCTGAAGTGTGTACAGTAACACCTATTTTTTCAGAGTGGCTCGATTCGTTGTTCCAAACCTGTGCTTTGTTTTATTATTATGAGAAATTTTTTTTTAGACAAATCAATTATTATTAAAAATTATTCTCTCCCAAATTTTTCTCACATTTTTCAGGTAATAAACATCCATAATAGTCATAATTTTTTCGAGCTTAATCATAAATTACTCATGAATTAGTTTGTAACAAGGCACTCGAGAAACCACCAAAAAAATTCAAAGGAAGCATATGACTTCTCTACTTGGCTCGCACCGTGCAACCTAGTGTACAAAAATCAAAACACACTGAGAACTCCGATAGTATTTTGGCATGGAGGGGGAATGTTGACAAACTGAAGGATGTAGAAGGCAATTGACGGCGCACATTACTTTGTATGACAATGTTTATATTGGGCGGTCAACGATCCTTTGTATAACATTTTCCATATTGCACGACGACGTTACTTTGTATCACAATTTTCATGTTGGACGACGAACGTTACTTTGTATGGCAAGGTTAACTTTGTATACCTCACCGATAATTTATGATTAAGCTCAAAAAAATTATTACTGTTATGGATGTTTATTACCTGAAAAATGTGAGAAAGATTTGGGAGAGAATAATTTTTAATAATAATTGATTTGTCTAAAAAGAAATATCTCATAATAATAAAACAAAGCACAGCTTTGGAACAACGTATCGACCCACTTCGAAAAAAATAGGTGTTACTGTACACACTTCGGAGTATTTTCTGGAATTTTTTGAGAAAAATCAAAAGTGACATACGGACCGAAAAAAAATATTTTTGTATAATTTTGGTGAATATAGGCATTTTTTTAACTCGAAAAATTCAAAACAAATTTTTTTCACAAAGTTCATGTAAAATTGCAACTTTTTTGTCTTAAACATTTTTCTGTTAAATCAAATGCTCACGAGATATAACGGTATTTTGAAAATTTTGAGAAACTCGGGAAAACGCGATCTAAAAATTTTGAAAAAATTTACACTGTTTTTTTTCATATAATTAAATAATTTGACATTTCAATTTTTTGACCGTTCGAAATGGTATGGAACGCCTCATATATATATATATATATATATATATATATATATATATAGAGAGAGAGAGAGAGAGAGAGAGAGAGAGAGAGAGAGAGAGGGAGAGAGAGAAATTGACGCGAGCGTTCGATTAAACGATCCGGAGATCTGGAAATTCGAGCCAGCTCGACGCGCGTATACGCGCCCGAGGAAACGATTCCGCCGTACCATAAAACGTCCGGAATCGGGTTGAATCAGCGCGACGATGTTAATTGGCCCCTCTCTTTACGATTTGCGTGCGCTCGTCGCGTATATACCGTGTAATACGTTCACCTCGGATACGCGAACAAAGTACGTCGCGTACGCGGCGCTCGACACGCATACTCGTCGGGGCACTGCTCGCATTGACGTAATTAAGTAAAGTTCTCGAATTACCAGGACAGGATTGCGGGGCCTTGAAACGAGCGCGGAGACTGATGCTCCTGTTTCTCGTTCGCGTCTGGGGCTGGGTCGGCGGGGCCAAGAGGGGCCACGAGGGGACAGGAGGGGACAAAATGGGACAGGAGGGGACAACGTCCAACGTTGCGTACCTTCGTATTCACCGTACGCACGCGCTCCTCCACGTGACCCCTTAAGAGTCCCGGGTGGATATTATCAAAGCGCTTCGCCGTAGGAAGGATCGCGACTCGTTAAGACGAGAGCCAAGGTTCAGGAATGCATAAAACTAAACGACCGACGACTCTTTACGGACCGCAAGAAACGAGCTACTCTTACCCTTTTCTGGACGCCCAACGAACCGCGGCAATTTGCGGAATCGCGGCTGTTTAACACTCGCCTTAATTTCGCGACATCCCCGAGGGACGCGGATAGAAGGCGCTGCTCACTGCGAGGACACCACCCGGACAAGTCCGCGACGAAAGGACAACGGCGACGAAGATTGGACTTTGTCTTCACCGTTATACAGGGTGGCCGGGAAAGTGACGTCCCAAAGGGAAATTCAGATACCTCGTATCGATACACATCCCAATCGTATATATCTGTCATCTACGATTTTTTTTTTTTTTTTCATTTTCGAGAAAATAAAAACATCTTTTTGCTTTCCTCTTTTGCGTATGTTTGTTCCTCGCGATTTTTCGTACTCGTGTTATCGTTACGCAGTGCTCTGTTACACTTTGGTGAATTTTTTGGAGATATCGACTTTTCGGTTTTCGACGGTTTCGCCGAATATAACATTTCGAAAATCTTCACTGAAAATTTCAAGTCGATCTTTCAACCCCTTTTTTTCAAATGACTTTTTCAAAATCGTTATAATTACTGTGCCGAACATTTTGAAATTTTAAGCGCTTCTTTTACATATCGAAAAGCAGTGCTTGAAAGAAGGAATTTTCTTTTTCAGTCCATATTTTTTTTGCCAACGAAAATAGACCGTTTTTTGCCGGAAACTCGATATTTTCACTTTCTTCGTTTTGATTTTTGTTTCGGATGATTTGTTTCCGAGCCGCAGCGGTCTTTTTTCACCGCGAAGAACTTTTTTCAAACAGCAGTCTGCACACAGCATTGCAACTACCACATTTGCAAATATTGTTCAATTAAAAAATTATAAAATATGCGTAAACCCGTACTCTCCAAAGTAAAAAAAAAATCATCAAAAACCTGCACACGTTTTTCCAGAAGAAAGGGAATTTTGGTGATTTCTGGCTGGAAAAATATGTGCAGGTTTTCAATTGTTTTTTTCACACTAAAAAGTATGGTTGTGAGTATCTTTCAAATGATTAAACCTCAAGCGATAAATGAATGACCAACTGAACGTCTCCTTAGCTTTTGATCGAGAAATTTAAAAAAAACGTTCGAGAGGAGCAGTCCCAAAGTTCAGATGATAAAAAATCCTCATACCCTTCTGAATCGCTCCCGATTGCTTTGAAAAACTTTCAACATACAATTTCATACACAAAAGGGACAAAACAAAAACCTAGACTGCAGAAAAACACGAAAAAAAGAATACGACATGCTGTTTTCTCGAAAAACAAAAAATATCGTAGAACATGGATAGGGGCGATTCGAGGCATTTGGATATTCCTTTCGAACGTCACTGTTCCAGCCACCCGGTATAGACGCGCACCTCGAATAACGTTCAATAATTTTTAATGGACGACTAATCAAGCGGGCCGTATCTTTACAAGCGCCGAGTACGCACGCACACGTGTACACGGCGCTAATAAATAGTCGGAGCTGGTATATCATAGCCACTCGTATATAATAATGTATGTGCGAAATGAATGTTATTTATCATCGCTGATTGCTCCGACCGATTCAGAAATGATGCTCTCTCTCTCTCCCTCTCTCTCTCTCTCTCTCTCTCTCATCCTCTCTCTCGCTCTCTCGCGTGTATCTCCCCGAGTCCTCCGTACAATATGGACTAGCCGTCCTTTTTCTCCCATTTGTTCACTTCTTTTCGTGAGCCAGACCTACGATGAAGCACGCACGTGTAGTGCTGAGACTAGATAGAGCAACGAGCTACCAGCGCACTTACCATGAACGGGAGGGAAGAGAGAGAGAGAGAGAGAGAGAGAGAGAGAGAGAGAGAGAGAGAGAGAGAGAGAGAGAGAGAGAGATGAGCGACTGGGGTCGGGACAAAAGTTAAAGCAACCCAGAAAGAATGAGGGACATTTAAATACCCCTTGTCCCTTGACAACATGTTCATACGTATGTAAATGTGCCCATGGGTGCAGAAGGAAGGGCTTACCTTTTGACGATAACGATGATCACCTTAAGAGAGAGAGAGAGAGAGAGAGAGAGAGAGAGAGAGAGAGAGAGAGAGAGAGAGAGAGAGAGAGAGAGAGAGAGAGAGAGAGAGAGAGAGAGACGGAGGAAGAGGGGAAGAAAGAGAGAAAGGAAGAGAACACAGCTGACTATAAATGAAAGAGGCACATATGCACAGCTGATTCGGCGAGCCCGGATAACACACGCTCGGGCACATTCCACGACGAATATCTTTCTTTCTTTTATTTTTTTTTCTCTCTCTCTCTCTCTCTCCATTTCTCTCCCAGTCGCCGTCCTTTTCCCTCCTTATCTTCTTCCTTCATGCCTTTCCTCCTCGTCCTGAGCACGAAGCCGTGCCGAGAAACACGCGTCCATACACTACGAGTTTACCGCGCGAGAGCACGTGTACAAGAAAACGTACACCCACATTTGTAACAGAGTTCAACAATACGTGGATCTCCTGCGCATGCACACACATGTATGTGTGTGTCTGTAGATAATGACGGTGGTACTGAAAAGATCCAAACACCATTTACCATCTTTGCTTTGGCGAACGTGCCGCATTTATAATCGACTAATTGGCAATCGCTTATTTAAGCCCCTCGTGCTCATAGCACATTTCCGATAAGAATCGACAATAAAGATTTTCTGCCCTATCTACTGTCGAGGATCAGCCTCTTTTTGCCAATGTGCATTCCCTGGCTGGAGAGAGAGCGAGACGTTTTATGTCACGTGTTGTATGCAGTGTTCATGTCCCACCAAGCGAGGGTTCTCAAACGTTCCGAACGGACGGAGAATTTTGTAAATTTGACATCATTAGTGAACCTTCCGATAATCATGTATTTGTGGTGGGTGATATATTATGACATATTGTATTGGGTGGTTGCATGTGAAACTACAGAACTGTGCGAAAGAAAAGACAGTGGTGTGATAGGAAGTCGACGAACTGTTTTGTTCCAAGTATCGCCCATCGGAACAGACAAGCTTGGCTTATGAGAAGAGTATGTGGCTTCCGGATGGAGGCCGTGTTGAGGGTCAGCGTTGTGCCGACGTTTCGCAAACGTTGCAGTCTGCATCATCAGGGCTGAGAGCTCCGATACTGAAGCTCTCGTGTCTCAGGTATTCCTTATATAGTTGCAGTCATCGTTCCAGATCGCTGCACCAGCCAATCAGATGTTTTAATTGATCAGCTGGTCAATTAAAAAACCGGGAGGACGGTGTGCCAAATGGGATTGACGTGATATCCTCCATCTCTGTTTAGATTGTCCGGATGCTTTCGGATTTCCAAGCCTTCTCGGTGTTTCCTGGAGAAATAGCTGTTCGATGGGGCCAGACTTTGGGCTTTGTCGAACTGCATGGCATGAGTCTCCATCCAATGTTCGGCCAGCGCAGATTGTGTGATATGGCCATATTCGATACACCGTTGGTGTTCTTTGATCCGTGTACTGATCTTCCTCCCGGTTTCTCCTATGTACACTTTAACGCATGAGCAGGGTATCTTGTACACTCCTGGTGCACTAAATGGTGGTCTTTGGTCTTTTGCACTCGGAACCACTTGTGCTAGTTTCCTCTGAGGTTTGCAGATGACCCGGACGTTATGTTTTCCAAGGACCCTGCCTATGCGATCGGTTATGCCCTGAAGGTATGGAAGGGAAGTTGTTGCGGTTATTTGTCCTTCTTTCTCCCCATCAGATGCTGAAAACCGTTTTCGGATCAGCTATTTTTCTTTTTCGATTTTTGATCGTTCTTTCGATGTTGCCTGGCTTGTAGCCATTATCTCCTAAAGCTTTTCGTAGGTGTTCTAGTTCAACCTCCAGGGAGTCTGGTTCGGAGATCGCTAGAGCTCTGTAGACCAGAGAGCTTATGGCCGGAGCTCTCAGCCCTGATGATGCAGACTGTAACGTTTGCGAAACGTCGGCACAACGCTGATCCTCAACACGGCCTCCATCCGGAAGCCACATACTCTTCTCATTACATAAAGAGCCGTGAAAGCCTTAAAACTGAAAAAAGCTTGACTTATCTTTCGTCCGACAATTGGATTCCACGCAGGAAGAATTCGGTTTTTTCAGATGCAAGCCAGTCATTTGGCCATTTCTTGACTACTTCGTACGAGGTGAAGTGCTGAGCCGGTAGGGCTGGCTGCATCGACCGGAACAAATGGAAGCGATGTCTGGGGAATGTGACGGGTGAGGTAGGATTTCCCAGTTCACTCCTTTTGAGTACTTCTTAACCGGTTGAGCAACATACGGCCTGGCGTTTTCGTGCTGTAAAATCAAGTTGTCATTGCGATTCTCCTATTCCGGCCTCTTCTCCTGCAGAGCGCGCTTCAAAGGCATCAGCTGCAGTCGATTATGATCCCCAGTGATGGTTTCCAACGCTTTTAGCAGCTCGTCATACACGCCATCCCGCTTTCGGCTGGTTTTTCGCAGTCCTTGTTGTCCATAGAGACATTATGACTTGAGAAGCTGGAAGTTCATGGGTTGAACTCATAAAAAATTCATAACCCGTCATTTGACTCAAACTGGACCGTTCATGCGTTAAACTCGCAAAAATTCATAAGATCCTCCTGAGGACCGTGACGTTTGAGGGGCTAGACCAGTGTGACACTTTCAAAAAATCGATTTCTTTGCCTTTTTCGATAGTACTTTCAAGAATATCCTGTGAATAATTCAAGGCTGTATCTCTGATAATTTTATCTTGCAAAAATCGATAGTTAATTCTTTAAACGCGTTTTTCTCGAAATGAGATTTTTCAAATTTGCTGACATTGTAACTCAAAGAGCAATTATCCGATTGACTTGAAATTTGATCAGAGTACTCTTGAATATATTTACTCTACAATGACGTAGGATTTGATTGGATGAAAATTGACGATTTGGCATTGAAAAAAAAAACGACTATTTTATAGGCAAGAAAACAGACTTTTTTCATAACTACGCCATTTTGTTGGATTTTGATATTTTTCGAAAATCCTACGTCATTGTACAGGAAATACCTTCCAGTTTAACGACATTTTTTCCTTTTTTCGGTTTCAGCTACTCAATCGGCCGCAATCATGTCAGCAGTGGAGGAACTTTTTTTTTGCGCCTCCAAAGGCAGCGCATAAGTCGCTTGGATCTCAATATTTTTCTATGAAAAAATTATGTAATATAGGTCAAATATAGCCAAATATATTTTTAATTTTCCGAAACGTTTAATTGAGTACTTTTCTTCCAAAAAATTCCCGAAAATCACCCAAATTTTCAGCACTCACACTGGTATAGCCCCTTAAGGAGGTTGGACTGCTCCAGTACAGTCAAATGACGGTTTATGCACTTTTCTCAATGAATCTTAAATAATATATGAGAGGTATAGATTTATTCTGTAGATGCTAGTTTTTTTTTATAAGTCATACAATATCATTAAAGGGCGAATTTATGCATTTTTATATTTTTATTGCGAAAATAAGAAAAACTTTTGTCTTACTACTAACTCAACAAAGTTGACATTATCGATGATTATTTTGAAAAAACTGCGTCAGCGAATGTTTTATATAATCCAGAATGAAATTTTGAGTAATTTAAAATTATGCATATTTATATTTATGTCACGAGATGATTTGTTATCGCCACTAGTTACTATCAAGTCTTGCTGAAATACGGGAACTTCGGGGACATTGACATTGCTGGTCTTCATCGGAGCTGTTCTTCATTGGGGACATTGAGCATTGCTGCTCTTTATTCGTCAGCCAAGA
>CAUJKO010000148.1:0-42539 GCA_963210295.1 Ophion ellenae | reverse complement strand
CCCCTGTATTTTGTACTATTTCTTTTTTTCCGTGTATCATCTATTATCTTTGAGTCCCACTTATTTCAATTTGTTTTTAATTAAGTAGCTTCTTTTAGTGTTCATCTCAACCCCCCCCCCCCCCTCAATCGCCCCACGCAAATATTAATAAAATACATCCCTTTTCGTTCTAACATTTTCGTAAAGCGCCAATTGAAAAGTAGAAAGTAAAGAAGAATTGCATCAATGCTTCGATCGATGATCGGCAAGTCATGCTCTGGCTTGCGCGCCGACTCCCGAGCCAGGAAGAGTTGTACTGACAAGGAACATATCACTCAAGTGTCCGCCTCCGATTTTTTTATAACTCATATGTGTGATCAAGCATTGAAAACTATTAGACACGTTTTTTATATCGGCTGAAAACGCTTTTTAGGGGGGAAACCACCCGGCAAAGAAAGGCCTGTTGAGGGGTGATTTTGCAGTTTCACCCTCAAGCAGTCCACCGATCTGAATAAAACAAAAAGTTAAATTCTTCCAATGTAAATTTATTAAAAAGTCCACAATAGAAGTATTGAAAGAAAATTAAATTAAGGGGTGACACGCCTTTTTTCAAGGGGTGGTTTCGTCCCTTATAACGGTTTTTCCGCCAATAATCAACATACGTGCCTAATAGTTTTGAATGCTTTATCACATATATGAGTTTCAACAAAATCGAAGGCGGACACTTGAGTGATGTTCCTTGTGAGTTTCCCATGAAACCACAACGGAAACTCGGTAAAATATAGCCGCTTGTATTGGCTAAGGTTTTCAATAGTTTCTTCGTGCCCGCGTGCAAATTCTATACAGTAGAGCATTAGGAAACGAATAGCTAAAAACGAATAATCGCTTTTACGCATAATACGAATTCAACAAACGACAACCCACGCTAGGAATAAAAAACTCTGGATTTTTTAGTGCTCAACGATCACGTGCCGGTTGGACTACGGCATGAAAGCAGAAAAAAGTTTTGGATGCCATTTTGCAGATGTCGTGGCGCTCCAACAGATGCCGTTTTACGGTTCCTCCAACCAGAAATAGAGAAACGAATAGGGAAAGGCCAAAGAAAAAGAGGAAAGCCGAAAGCAAAGCGTGGCTCGAAAGCGACAAACCTGCGCAACGTTTTCCGGATGCGTTTGGATGCACGTTCACGTTCTATTTCGCACACGTTTTCCCGTCCGCCATTGCGTTCGCTACAATTAAAAACGCAATTCACATTGCAAATTGGAAAATGGGTGAGTGGGTGCGACGCGTGAAATCGTGCATAAAGAGGGACAGGGGTCAGAAAAAGAAAGGGGTGAAGCTGAAGGCGAGAGCACGCCTTGTTTATGACCAGTTCATTGATTTTTATGCGGGAAAATTAACGACCGGCCACGATTTTGGGAGTGGCGATACTCGCGTTTAAAACCGTCATAACAAAAGCTACGATTCGCATGTAAATGCATCGACATCCGGCATAGATATATGTAATCCATCTACATATATACACGTAAACACACAGAGGTGTATCGTCGCGTCAGCTTTTCGGCATCAAATTGGATGATTTTTAGCGGTGGCACAAGTATAATTTTATTTTTCATCCGCGAGAACAATACGTGATTTTTTTTCCAAGTCTGGCGCCCTGTGAAGCATCGTTTACAAAAGTAAAATATTTCTTAATGAGCATTTTTATTCCAGCTGCGACAAGCCGAAAAAAGGTAGTTTATTCCGATTTTTTTTGTCTACGAGATTATTTATTTCGGATTTGGAAAAAAATATGTTATTAAGCATACATTGAACCTATTTTGTATAATTTTTTATTGGAAAAAATTGAAAGTTAACATCTTTACTGCGGTGAGATAGAGCCTTTGTATGAAAAATGTGGTTAATCGGTAACATGACGGCTGTTGGTCTGAAGAATGGAAATACAAAAGTTTTATAATCTATATAAATGTAGTTCTCGTTTTACGCAGCCGTTTTAGGAGAATAAAATCCCAAAATGACGGGGATTTTAGAAAATAGTCAAATTTTTGCGCAATTTTTAGTTCTATTCGGGGACTTCAAAACTACTAGATTGCAAAAAAACGGCTACGTACAACCATAGCCCACGGTAATCACGGAAATTTTGGTGCTTTAAAATAGAAAATCCAACAATTATGGCTAGAGTTATGATTCCGGCCCGGTCGAGAAAAGTTGTTCCGGGAAAAACGCAATTGAAAGTTCTACTATACGGAAATCGTTGCGCTACCTGCTTTTACTTAACCACGAATATGTATACTTTAAGAAAATACAAAAAAAATTGATGTTTTTGCCCGTTACAGTGGTATCCCGCTTTTAGCACATAAGTATAAAACACAGGAAGTTTAAGAAAAATTCTTACCCATACCTACAACGGCTCAAAATAATATCTCCTACCAATAGGTATTATTTCAGTCCTAAAATGGCGAATTCGGCTGTACTCGGTCGAAATTTGAAAAAAAAAATGTAACACCCGTATAAATATGCAGGAAATTAGAAAAAAACATTATCACGTTATGGTATTTGTGGAATACGTATTCACCTCCCGCCAGCGAATGGATAATATTCTCCTCGCTAATTTCCACTTGTTATACATTTAAAATGGTGATAAAGCACACGCGGTGTCGATACTCCTAAACGGGGCAGAAGGATATAACAAATATAATGAATATATATTTATATATACATAGGGTATCCTAAAACTGAATGCGTTCCCTGATGTATCCCCAGTATATATATATAGGGTACGCTAGAACTGAATGGTTTCCCTGAAATGGAGGGTTGGGGGTGAAATTCTGAGTCGATTGATTTAAGCATGTGTGGGTCGCAGAAGAACCTCTGAATTATTATTAATTTTTAAAGGCGGCACCACTACACGCGCGCATCGCTCACCAACGTACGCCGGCTCATCGGGCGCACCTGATTGGCCCGCCTTTAAAAATTAATAATAATTCAGGGGTCCCTCTGAGACCCACACATGCTTGTATCAATCGGCTCACAATTTCACTCCCAACCCTCCATTTCAGGGAACGCATTCAGTTCTGGGACACCCTGTATATATATGAGAAAAGGTGGTTTCGAAATATTTGTTTTCGAGGACCGTCCTGTCCCCAACCTAAACGAAGCGCTTACGCAAACTTCAAGGTCTGACTGCGACCCAGCCAGATGTGCTGAGAGCCAACATTACATGGATATAACGGATTAAAAATATGATTTCATCTATACCCATATAAAAACTGCATAAAAGACGTATACCCGAATAATTGCATACGACATTACGACCGTTTCGTATATTATCGTGAAACGAGAGACACGGGTATTTATAATGTATATACTTTTGGCATTTCCTCCCTATCAGAACGGAAACACGAAATACGAGATGCGGGACCGCGAGCGGCGCGGAGGAGGTGAGAGGGATCAGGGAATATTTTCATAAATCATCGATGTTTTGTACGATTCGCCATAAAATATAACATAATTAGCATTACATCGCTTTTGGCCCGTGAGATGTGTATTATTTTGCCAGATATTGGGTGTTCGGAGCTCTAGGGCTCCGGGCGTTATCGGAAAATTGAGAAAAAGGAGGATGTAGTAGGAAGTAGAGAAGTAGGCGGAGGTGAAGGAAAAGCCGCGAATCGCCAAACGGCAAGGGTTGGAAAGAGCGCGTCGCCCATTAAGCCGCGGGGGTGAAATAGCAAGAGCTGTGACTTCGCCATCTCTCCCTCTCTCTCTCTCTCTCTCTCTCTCTCTCTCTCTCTCTCTCTCTCTCTCTCTCTCTCTCTCTCTTTCTCTCTGGTAATGCGATCGGAGCTAATGGCTCGCCTGGCTCGCGATAGGCCACTAAATAACTCGCAAACTGCACACGTACGCATATATATACGTATATCAACCCTCAAAAATCAAAAGGGCACATCTCTCATTGCTCAACGTGCCAAAAAGGAGGTATGAACCGCCCCTTCGACGATCGGGAGTGTTCTATACATACGTTGGATCGCGAACACGCCGCCGGATTTATCAATTCGATGCACTTGCTCTCTCCGCAATCCTATCTTTCGCTCTTCCTTCTCTTAAACAATATATATATATGACATTTTGTGTTATTACTCGGCTCACCAGCCACGTCTAATATCGTCGCTGGGATTTGGGAAACTTATCGGCCGTACGCAGGTGCTTCACGAGTCTCGTCCACTAGCACGATCCAAGAATACGAATGATTAAAAATGATTTATTAGAGCTGAACAAAATTAGCTGCGATTCGACCAAATTTATGTTAATTAAAAGGTAACGTTCTTAATCCGTATGCGTACACACACGAAGAAATAGTTGTCTGCTGATACGATGTTTAGTTTTAAACATTCCAGATTGGAAAAATATCTACTGGAAATACATGCCGGAACTTAGACTCGGTTTATATTCTTTCGTTAAATAAACTAGTGAACTAAATTACCCAGAATCCGTGACATATCCTAAATAATGATTATATAAACGAGATATTATTTACCTCGATGGAACAGGCCTCATTTATTCACGTAAATGAAAATATATCCAGAGCAGAACTGAGGAAACTCACTTCGAATAATTTCAATCGGCAAAACGTCACTCATAACAAAGGACGCTGTAAATTATTATCCATACACTGAAATACATCCGATTCATAAATAATTTTAGTTCCCATACCCATAAGTATGTGAATCGAATGGACGGAATTCGTGCTCGATGCTTTGTGGTTATGGTCCTGTTTAAATTATTGTTACCCCGCTCCACTTTTTTCCAAAATGATATTCCTCGCGAATTCCCTCGTACATTCGGTTTCACCCTTCGGTTTCTCTCTCTCTCTCTCTCTCTCTCTCTCTCTCTCTCTCTCTCTCTCTCTCTCTCTCTCTCTCTTGCTCTCTCTGTCTCTCGAAAAAGCTCAAAATTAATATTTGAAATGGAACTTGGCTCGCGACAAAATTCCAAATGATATTTCACCGTGCATTCCGACTCTGGAAATCGCAGTGGTAGACTCTAAGCAGGAGAGCCATATAACGAAAAGTTCGAGCTCACTGCTCCAGGGATAGTGATTTCCTAAGTAAGTATAAATCCGGATGATGTGCTCGTAAAAAGACGTATGAGAAAAGGTATAGTGGCGAGGGAGGGGCGGCGGAGAACTGCTCGCGACGCGCCCGACCTTTGGCATTCTTATATTACCGCCTGAACGACCACACGCACTTATATCGACCCTCCGTACCCTATAAATACGCTATATACGACATTTTGTTACCTTAACCAAAAACGCCCTCAGCACGTATCTCACCCAGTTCAAGAGGATTGAACTTCTTTTCTCTGTCCGCACCGATGTATATATATGAAAGGGTAATTTCACAGACTGTCCGATCCCCAAAGAGAACCATTCATTGAAAAAAATGACTAACCGTTCCGAAATCAGCCAGATGTGCTGACAGCCAACATAACTAATCGGGGAAGTCGGGGCAAGATGATAACGCTACGGTCATGTTCAAATAAAACAATACATATATAAGTCAGTCCACTTTCATTGTTTTTCAAATTAATTTTGTAATTTTGGAGGCAAAAAAATCAGTCTTTCTGATTTGTACCATACAATATATATTTTTTATTAAACCTATATTTTTCCCATCTCACCCCGTATGCGGGGCAATATGAAACAGCGCTGGGATAATGATGGGACACGAATTATTGGCATCTTTCGCATATAAAAGTGGTGTCATTCTCAATACCATCAATTTGATAAGCCAATGGTCTGAGGTCTGTAGGATTAATCCAAATAATCTTTCATCCATATCATTTTGATCATTTGTAAGTTTTTTTTCTTCCCCTGGTAGAAACACCGGTTGAAGAAGAACCAAATGCTTTACTAGTTCCATTTCCGTTCTTATTATATTAATAATGAGTACTTTCATTGTGTTTACCTACGTGTCTCTAATCAATATCAGTAACTCAAATAAACTGAAACGATGTTCAACCTTACCAAAAATTACATAGTTTTGTAAAAAGATCGACATTGTTTTCTCTCTTGAGATGCGTGTTTCCACCACAGTTTATACTTTCACACTCGTTTACCTCACCGCCGCCCCACCAAACTCCAACGGGAGAACTGTGCCCGCACACACTGTTTAGTGGCTAGGTTTATGATTAATCTTAACCCTCGTATTCGTCATGCCTCGAGTTCCCCTATACACTAGTGGAATTAATTCTGGACACTTGTAGTAGAAATGACCTTTTTTGATATTTACGCAGAAAATGTATAATCTGCTACGCCGAAATGATACTATAATGTTTTTTTATTTTCGATCTATAATGTTTCTACTTAATATTTGCCTCCATAAGCCTACTTTGATAAGAATATAAAATATCAGTGATCATATCGTAAAAAATGATCGCTAAATGCGAAATATTAAAAACTTTGAAGTGTCGAGAATCAGTTTTACTCGTGTATATATACATATATTGTGTTCAATGATCGTAGTACATCGTACATTTTTGAAGAAACTTAACATTTCGGAACATAAGTCCTTGAAAAAACTATTTTGCTGAAAACTTTAAAGGCGAGACACCACTGTGATGGGCCAACAAAATCGACCTATTTCGCATTTTCTCAAAGTATACATATTCCACGAATTTGTGAAAAAATGTTAAGTCAAAATGTTGAAGGTTAACGAAGTCACATACGATTTAGTGACAGCAGGTAACACAACGATTTACGTTCACCAAAACTTTCAATCGCGTTTTTCTCGACACGCCTTTTCTCGACCTGGCTGGAATCATAACTCTTGCTATAATCGTCAAATTTAAAATTAAATTTAAAAAAATACAATTTTCCCTAATTGCAGTATAGCTATCGTTAAACATAGTCGTTTTTTTCCATTCAGTATTTTTTAAGCCTGCGAATATAATTTAAAATTTCGCCAAAATTCCACTTTTGTTTGTTACACCCGCCATTTTGTTATTTTTTTTTCCAGAAATGGCCACGTACAACGAGAACTACATCTATATAAGATTATAAAACTTTTTGTTTTTATTTTTCAGACCAACCATTGTCAGGTTATCGATCCAGCTGTTGGACCACATTTTTTATATACAGGGTGCGCCAGAGAAACTTACTTATTTGAAAAAATTCCCGCGCGGTGAGTTGGGTGGGTAGAGGGGCGAGAGGGGGCGCATCTGGAGGGGCAAGTTCCCAAGTTTGTTTCTCCCTCCAGTCAGTTGCCATCATGCTCTGGTCTAGAGAGCAGCGGGCCTTCGCAGTCGAGAGCTTCTTTTCTAATGGTCGCTCACTTGTTGCTACGCAACGTGCCTTCCGCGCTTGCTTTGAAATTCCTCCTCACAGACTCGTTCCTGGCCGTAATCCGATTCTGTCGTGGGTTAACTCATTTCGGGAGTGTGGAAGTGTCGCTAAACCCAGAAATGGACTTCAACGGACCATAAGAACTCCGGAAAATGTCGAAAGAGTGAGGCAGTCAGTTGTGCGTTCTCCCCGGCGTTCGGCTCGCAAACATGCACCTGCTATGGGAATTTCTGACACCACTGTTCGACGAAGACTCGAAGAAATGAACGTTAGGAATGTGTGGTTTCAGCAAGATGGAGCCACAGCACACACAGCACGAGACTCAATGAATTTGTTGCGACAACATTTCCCCGACCGCTTCATCTCTCTCAGAGGCGATCTCCAATGGCCGGCACGCTCTCCAGATTTGACTCCATGCGATTTCTTTTTATGGGGTTATTTGAAATCTCTGGTTTATGTCGATCGACCACGGACCATAGCACACCTCAAGAACAACATTCGCGACGCCATTGCCAACATACCGATTGATATGCTGCAAAGAGTGGATACGAATTTCAAAAATCGACTTCATCAGTGTATGCGCAATGGGGGTCGCCATTTATCCGATGTCATTTTCAAGACTGCATGAAAAAAAATTGGGATATTGTATTCTCAAAAAAAAAAAAAAAAATTAAAACAATAATTGAAGTACTTTTGTTTTTATTGACCTTTCAAATAAGTAAGTTTCTCTGGCGCACCCTGTAGAAGCTCTATTATACCTCAATAACGTTGTTAACTTTTAATTTTTCAAATAAAAACGTACATGACATACATTCAATGTATGCATAATAACATACCTTTATTCGAAATCCCGAATAAATAATCTAGTAAACAAAAAACAATTCGGAAAAAGACCTATTTTTCGCCCGTCAGTGGTGCCCCTCCCGTAAGGCCTTATATATGCAAAAATTCAAAAAATTTCATTTTTATTGTATTTTTTATTCCATTAGCCTGAATGGTTAGGAATATTTTAAGCTTTACAAAATTGAAAAATTCCAAAAATTATTAAAGTTGCAGCATTTAGTGCGTAAAAGCTTTAATTTTCTTGGAAGCAGGCAGGTAGCGGCGGTAACCGGCCGCGCTATACGGAGACAGGTGCGCTAGATCGGAAACTACCCTTTTCTATTGTTTACTCATTATCCCTACATAGAATCGTATAACGGTAAAGGTAACGGGTTTTGTCGGTTTGGTCTGCAATAAAAGTAACAGTTTTTTTCGGTTCGACACAAGCATAAAACCGGCAGGAGGAAGTAAAATTATTTAGTCCGAATTGAGACATTGTAGAGGCAAAACAAAATTGTGAGCTAAGACAGTTGTATTTTACCATGAGTGATTGTGAAGAAACCCATATTAGTTTAGATAGGAAGGGTTCACGATTCATGGGAGGACGCCCAGGCATTCGTAAAAAAAACGTCTTTTTTACGGCAATCCGTATACGGAAAAATCAGAAGCCGAAATAAACACAAGTGCGTCTGCAAAAAAATTAAAAGTGTTGACAGCACTCGATGTAGATATTGGCTGCGCACATGGCTACGTTATCGTAAAGTTTCTATCCGTGTTCACTACAATTGCTTCTCTCGTAAAGTGCAAAACTTGTAACAGTGACATCATATTCTCTGAAATACGAGTTACAGAATTGTGATTTACCTTAGTAATGAACTGCGAGAAGTGCGACCAAAAGGAGATAAGTTCGAGTCCTTCGCCTAAAAGTTATTGTTACGAAATAAATCGCAGCTTCACGTTGGCCATGCGAGTATTAGGTGTTGGATTGACGGGAATGATCATTTTCTGCGGTATTATGAATCTCCCAAAATGCTTCAGTCAAACGCTCTACGACAAAATTAGCAAACAAATACGAGATGCAGCCAAAGAAGTTGCAGATTCGTCTATACAAATGGCAGCGGACGAAGAAAAAAGAAAAAAAATTGCACGTCTATTGATGACATAAAGAAAGGAATCTGGGCAACATATTATCACACGTGCTCAACCGATGAAAATCCTCACGTGCACGGGACGACAAGCCGAAGCCGCAAACACGCTCGACTCATATACCCATAAGCCTACACTTGATAAAACTGTGGCAGAAGCGATCAAACCAGTGTATGAAGCACTCAGTAACACGAGTTACTGGAGAGATGTTTAGGAGACTTCACACAAAGTTATAACGAGTGTTTGAATTCTAAAATTTGAAAAATTGCTCCGAAAAATTCATGGAGTGGTTTAACGATTGTTGAAATCGCCGCATATATTTCGGCTAGCACTTTGAACGACGGAACAGTCGCCTTTCTCCGAATCATGAAAAACCTTGGTATTACGATTGGGCCGAACGCGATGGAGACATGCGAACATGTGGACGAATTACGCCTTACTCCCACTAGAATTCAATCTGAAAAGGCAACAATGGAAGCAAGATTGCCGCCAGAAACGACAAAAACATGCTGGAGACGTTTTATGTGCCAAGGAAAGCTCCACATATATCGCAGGATGCTATTAAATAATAGTACAGTCGTGCTGTATATTAGAATCCGAAAAAATTAGAAGAAGGCTAGTTTTTTAACAGGTGAAAAATAGGGGTGTAGGATTTTTTTAGGGGATGAAAGGGGATGGGGGTGGATTAATGCCAAACTACAACCCCCACGAGGTCGGCGCCGGGAGACAAAATGTTCAGAAAAATCCGGGTTTTATTTTTGTCCACAGCGCCGAAGTCGTGGTAGTTCATTTTGGGGGTCAAAAAGTGGGGTGAAATTTTGAAAAATCAGTTTTCATTCGATAACTCTTTAGGAAAAATTTATACAATTTTTGTTCAAATGAGAACGTTGTAGTCCTCGAAAACACGCGTCAATCAAATATTTGATCATCTCTCTAATAATATATTCACCCCCAAAAAAATTGTTTAAGTATAAACAAAAAAATTGTTTATTGAATCACTCAAAAACAATTTATTTTTCGGGGATGGTTTAAATGTACGAAATGTAGAGAACAATTTTTTCTATATTTTCTTTCTTATGGACCACCCTTGAATGATGCTTTTTCGAACCCCTCTCAGGGATTGAAAATTCAAAATGAAATTCTGGGGAAACTTTTGACCGAAAGTAAAGAGATACGAGTTTGGCGCTGTGGAAAAAAATTTAGCCGAGGGTTCAAGCTACAAATTCTTCCACGGCGGCGAATTCGTGCGGTAAATAGTTTTCCCAGAATTTTATTTTGAATTTTCAACCCCCGAGAGGGGTTGGAAAATCAAAATTCTTGAGTGGTCCATAAGAAACGAAAATATAGAGAAAATTATTCTCTACATTTCGTACATTTGAACCATACCCGAAAAATTGATTGTTTTTGAGTTATTCAATAACCAATTTTTTTTTCTTCGTATTTCAACCATTTTGTTTGGGGGTGAACATATTATCGGAGAGTGATGATCAAATACTCGATCGACGCGTATTTTCAAGGGCTACAACTTTGCCATTTGAACAAAAAGTGTCCGATTTTTTTCTAAAGAGTTATTGAATGAAAACTGATTTTTCAAAATTTCACCCCACTTTTTCACCCCCAAAATGAACTTCCACGAATTCGGCGCTATGGACAAAACTAAAGCCCGGATTTTTCTGATTATTTTGTCTCACCTCTCAACTAAACCTCTCTATCACCTCTCAATTAAAACGGCGCCGACCCTACGAGGTTGGCGGCGTTTTAGTTTGGCATTAATCCACCCCCATCTCCTTTCATCCCATAAAAAAACCCTACACCCCGATTTTTAGGCAAACTTGGATTTAGCACCCGCGGAACCTACAAAATCACCTGTGAAAAAACTAGCCTTCTTCTAATTTTCTCCGATTCCGGGGTTTTTCAGCGACAGCACGACTGTACTATAAGGTAAGATTGCATTTATAATAGATACCGCGTGGCGCAGCCGACCGCCAACTTCAAAGCCGTTTTTCCACGATTCACTTTTTTGAACTTTGTGAAAGTTATAGCTCTTGGACGAAGATTCAAATCGCTTTGAAATTTTTGCAACATATTCTTCGTGTCATCACATATCATGTGAACTACTAAAACAAAAATTTCAATGACACAAAAAAATACAAAAAATAAAATACCCACAGAAAATTGAGTAATAAATCGAATTTATATGATAATAACTTTTTTTAAAATAATATTGTTGGTTCACACTGAAGATACATTCATTATGCAATTATATATACGTGTATGTTCATTTTTTTCAGACACTCACACCGATGCTAAGAACTTTCACCATCAACGCGCGCGCGCAAAAAAAAATACATTGTTTTATTATTTTATATCTCCGCCAGTTGTCAATATTTCTGATTTTTTTACATATACTTAATCATATGCATAAATGATCTGTAAAAAAATGATGTCAATATATGCGTCATTTTTTTCAACCGCGTCTAGAAAAGTACTTTCGAAAATCGGCGAAATCGCGTATATAAGGCTTCAAACGATATTTTTTAATACATATGCAAGAAATCTGGAACTTAAGACGGGAGCCTGAATACGAAGGTCCAAAAAAAGCGTTTATTCGGGAACTTTTTAGGAGGGAAAAAACAAGCGAACCCAGTAAATATTGCGGTATCTTTTCATGTATATTTGAAATGTATAAAAAAAGTGTTCAACAATCAACAATATATGACTGCAGATTTATCAGCCTATTCCATGTGCAGTCGTGATTCTTTACTGGAACAAAAAAAAACAATAAAATGTTCAATTGTTATATATTTTTCTTCTTGGTGAATTAAGGAAAAGGCGAAAAAAACGTGAAATTATAACTTCTCTCAGGTTTGAAAAACAAATATGTTTAAAACAAACACTTTAACGTGCTATAAAAATGATTTAAAAATCCTTTTTGAAGGACTTTTTGAATTCACTCAGAAGAGATTTTCATACTTAAGAAAATATACTTTGGTTTGCTTCAATAGGTCGTTTAGTTCTTTTTTCTATCACGCCGGCAATTTGAAAAAATCGTGTAAATAGAAACGGGAGAAAATATGCTTCAAAGTTTTCAATAGGAGGACATATCAATCGCTTTTTTACTTTTGGCCTTGTATCTTCGAAAAGATTAGCAATTGGCTTCTGTAACTTTGTAAATATATTCTTGGATAGTTTATCAATCGATTTAAACAATAAAAAAAATCGTTTCTCAGACGTTCTAATTCAGGCTCCGGCCTTAAGAACGATAAAACAACTCTTAAGGGGGGGTAGGGGTTTGCACTTTTGAAAATTGATTTTTTATTTGTTTTTTCTTATAGTTAACCATTTCAAGAATATAATCCTAAAATGTCAAGTCAATCAGAACAAAACTCTCGGAGTTATTGACTATTTAGTCCCGCTCCTCTAACACTGTAGCTCCGGCTTCTCTAATGAGTCAGAGATGTGCGCGGCCGTGTGGATAACAAGTTGATCGTGTGGACTCGGCTTCGGTCCGGCCAATTAAGGGTATTCCAAAGTCAGAATGGAACTAGAGGATGTTTACGTTTCGCCCCTCGGTTTGGGTCCTCTTCAGAAGTTTTTTATTCTGTATATATTGTGATACACATTTTTTTTAAATAAAGAATAAATTACAATAATGTTTGATAAAATTATATATACGAGCGTTTTTGGTCATGATTCAATTGTATAGTTTTATGTCGTTTTGTATAACAATGCTGTTAGTTATGTTTAGGTTATACTTATGTTAATATATTGAGTTATTTGCTATTATGTATTAGTGTTTGAGATGTGTGAAGTGTGCAAGAGAGGGATATTCTATTGTGAAATAATAAAAAGATGAAATGTGTGATTTAACTAACCTCGATATTGTTGATTTTTTAAGTTTTTGCCCATAGTAGGAAGGTTATTATGTAGATCATTATTTATGATTTTTTTCCCTTGTCTGTAACGAATGATTAATTATAATAGAGTTTTATGTTTTATAAGTAAAAAAGAAAAAAAATGTAATATCTTTTTTTTAAATAACAAAATCTAAGATTATGATAGTTACCTATTGAGATTAGTTTTTAAGAATTTGTTTTCCTTATTAAATGAGCAAAAACTCGAAATTTACAATATTTTTATTCCCCTACATGTTGAGTTTTGTGGTCAACGAGGGTTCGAGAGAAACTGAGAGGTGTGTAATTTTCTGAAGAATATTCGAGTCTCTGTAAGGTGAATCGGGGGAGAGAAATGATTTAGGCAGTGCCGTGTCAAGGAAGATAAAATAGATGTGTCAGGTTAGGGATATTTAAGATTAGTGATAATGTCATAAAAAATGAATTTATCATGTCAGTGTATTTGTTAGTTTATGATGTCAATGATTTAAAAAAAAAATTGTTGTTATGTGAGGTCAATATTGCAAAATGTTTTAATAATTATATTGTAGAATTGTAAATTGAGCTTAGTTTTTGGATGTCAGTTCTAAAATTTATAGCGTTGGAGTGTGTCTTAATGTGAATCATTTCTAAGATTAGTCTTTTTTTGAGCCAATTCTCATTGTTTAGAATTTTCACGTTGTCGAAGTGAAAATCGTGTTTCTGTTCTACTGCGAGTTGTGCTAAAGCTGTGTGTATTGTGGTGGTGTGTTTTAGGCTATTTTTGTGTTCTTTTATTCTGGTTTGGAGATATCTTTTGGTTTGTCCAATGTATGTGGCATTGCAATTGTTACAGTCAATTTGGTTACTAAGTTAGATTTTCGGTTGTTGGGTATTTTGTCTTTGGTGGAACCAATGATTGATGAGATATTGTGTTTGTTGTTTGTGACCAATGTTATGTTGTATTGTTGAAAGAGACGAATTAGTTGATGGTGTATGTTTTTTGTGTAGGGAAAGTTTATTATTCTGGAAGGAACAAAATTGTTGTTATTAGTCTTTTGGTTGTTGATTGTGGAGAGACGATGTTTTATTATTTTTTCGGTGAAAGCGGTTGGGTAGCAATTTCTTGTCATTGTGTTACTGATGAGTTTTAAGTTATCTTTGTGAAATGACCGGTGAGATAGTTTTATTGCTCTGTCAACTAGCATGTAGGTTATATCTTTTTTTTGAGAGAGTGGGAGGTGTAAGAAGAAGTTTATGAATCGGCCGGACCAAGTTGGTTTCCTACACCAATTTGTTATAATTGCGTTTTGTTTGTGGATTAAAAGTAGATCTAGGAAAGGAATTTCGTTGTCTATTTCGTTTTCGGATGTGAACTGTAGTTTTGGATTGTAAGAGTTAAAGATAGTTTTGGTGGATTCTATTTCGTTTGTTGGTAGAGCAACAATAATAATATCATCAACGTATCTTTTATCTAGTGGTAATGAGAATTTTTTTTTTCTAGACAATTTGTTTCGAGATCTATCATGACGATGTTGGATAATATTGGAGCTAAAGGTGAACCCATAGGTAGTCCAGAGATTTGTTGGTAGATTTTATTTTGGAATGTGAAGAAAGTTGAGAACATGATGTATTCAATGGCTTTGATTATTTCATGTAACGGAAATGTTTTTGAGGATAAGTTTGATCGTTTTTGAAGGCTTTGTATAACTAGTTGTAGTGGGATGTTAGTGTAGAGAGAAACGACGTCAAATGAGACTAATTTGTAGTTGAATGGGACTGAGATGTTAGAGAGCGAGTGTTTTAGGTGAAAGCTATCTTTGACGTGTGAGTTGGTTGTATTGATTAATTTAGTGAGTTTTGATTGTATGAATTCGGCTAGCTTGTGTGTTGGTCTATTTATAGATGATACTATTGGACGAAGTGGATAGTTGTTTTTGTGAATTTTGGGTAAGCAATATAAACGGGATAGGTTGCAATTTTCAGCTTTTAGATATTTGTATTTTGTCTCGTCAATGATTTTAAGGGTTTTCCATCTGGAGAGAATATTGTTGATGGCTTTTTGTAGTGTGTTGATGGGGTTTTTATTTGTTGCTTTGTAAATTGTGGTGTCTGCGAGTAAGTCATGATTTTTACTAATGTAGTCAGATTTATTAAGAATGACTGTTGAGTTTCCTTTGTCTGCTCTTGTAACTAAAAGTTGAGGATTGTTTTTTAAAAATGAAGATGTGTGTTTTATGATTTGATTAGTGTTGGAGAATGATATTGGAATATTTATCTTGTTTAGCATTTTGTTGAATCTGGTTCTAATTTCTGTTTGTCTAGGTTTGTCAAGTAGAAAATCAAGTTTGGATTCTAGATCAGAGATTGATTTGTGGATGTGAGTTTTTATGTTTGAGGATTTGAGGTAGGGAAAACAAAATCTTTCGCCTAGAGCCAAGAAAGTTGAAATGTGTAGCGGAATATCAATGTTGGAGAGATTTATGAGCCAATCTTTGGTTTTATTTGATGTGATTGTTGAATTTATGTTGTTCAGAGGATCGGTGGGTAGATTATTATTTGTGTATTGTTGTCTATTATTTAGTGTTGAGCATAGGATGTTGTGATTTAGTGTTGTTTGGTTGGTGTTTTGATAGTTTATGTAATGTGTGTTGTTTTGGTCTATGTGTGTTTATGAAGATATTATTTTTAAAAATTCATCATGGTTGAAAATGTGCTGATGTATGTTGTTGGTACGTTGAAATCTAAGGTTTTGGAGTTTTCTTTGGTGTTTTTCATATGAAAGTTTCGATAGTTTATTTAATTTTATTTGTTCAAAAGTGAAAAATTTTTCATTAATATTGTTTGAGGTTTTGTTGATTGTTTCTGAGTTCTTTTCAATTTTTTGGTTCAGTATTTTTATTCGAAAGTTGAGATCATCTATTTCTATGTTTAATAGTGATATGTGGAATTTGTGTGATACCTTATAAAGTTTTATTTTATTTTTGTTGCAAGAGATCTGAATGTTTACGTGTTTTGAGAAAATGTGTTTCGGTATCAAACCTTCTTTTCTACATTTGAGTAAAAACCGGAGTTGTTGTTTTAGGCGAGTCTTCGTGGCAGTGTCGCGTTTCCAGTTCTTGAAAGCTGCTAAGGTAAAATATCCGAAGAGTTGTAGTATCTCGCTGAAGAAGGTCATTGTGTCTGTTTATAGCCAATCAATTATAATTAGTCAGAGATGTGCGCGGCCGTGTGGATGACAAGTTGATCGTGCGGATTCGGCTTCGGTCCGGCCGATGAAGGGTATTCCAAAGTCAGAATGGAACTAGAGGATGTTTACGTTTCGGCCCTCGGTTCGGGTCCTCTTCAGAAGTTTTTTATTCTGTATATATTGTGATACACATTTTTTTAATAAAGAATAAATTACAATTATGTTTGATAAAATTATATATACGAGCGTTTTTGGTCATGATTCAATTGTATAGTTATATGTCGTTTTGTATAACAATGCTGTTAGTGATGTTTAGGTTATACTTATGTTAATATATTGAGTTATTTGCTATTATAGATTAGTGTTTGAGATGTGTGAAGTGTGCAAGACAGGGATATTCTATTGTGAAATAATAAAAAGATGAAATGTGTGATTTAACTAACCTCGATATTGTTGATATTTTAAGTTTTTGCCCATATTAGGAAGGATATTATGTAGATCATTATTTATGTTTGTAAATAATGTTGGTGAAAACGTGTTCAATCGCTAAGGATTTTTCGTTTATCGGCGATTTTTTTTCCCTTGTCTGTAACGAATGATTAATTATAAAAGCGTTTTATGTTTTATAAGTAAAAAAGAAAAAAATATTAATATTTGTATTTTTTTTAAATAACAAAATCTAAGATTATGATAGTTACCTATTGAGATTAGTTTTTAAGAATTTGGTTTCCTTATTAAATGAGCAAAAACTCGAAATTTACAATATTTTTATTCCCCTACTTCTCTAAACTTCAAACGCGTTTTTCTCAAAACCACTTTATCAAAGTTCGTGTTCACTGCCATTTGAAAACTACATGACCGATTTATTTCAAACTTGGCACACACTTTCTACATATAAAATAACCCCCCCCCCCCCCCCCAACGGTTAGTTTGAGATTTCGTTTTACATTAAGGGGGTTTTTCACCCCCAAAATGGCGGAAATTTTCGTGAAAGATTGCACTTTTCACTTTACATGACCACCAAAAATTTAGAAATGAAAAAAAAAATTATCAAAGACCGTTGGGGGGAGGATTTGATGATACTTTGACTAAATTTTAATGGTACTTGATTTCAGATAATTTCTAGCTAGGATACAGTGAACACCGCAAATCGTGTTTTTCCAAAGGCCTTCTTGGAAAAGCTTTGTCGCCGTCTTGTCTGTGGATACTTTCGCGTAAAAATTTCACGGAATGTTCTTGAAATGACACTTAGTAATGTACAAAAGGTTTCAATAAATCTACTCTATCCATATTGATGAAAAAAATTCGCAAAAAAGTGTTTTTTTTTCACGGTGAAACCCCTACCCTCCTCTTGAACTCATTCGAAGAAAATTGACCTTTTTCTCATTTAATGCAACTCCATTGTTGTTTAATGTAGAATTAAAAGGCGATAATGATGAGAAGTAACTGTTATCGTTTTTCATATAAAAGTTAGCTACACGTTTTCCACTGAATAAAAATCACATAATAACGAAAATAATGGTATTTGTCAACCTCGTGCTTTTTTACTGTTCTTCTCTTGCTCTCCCCCCTCTCTCGTTCTCTCACCATTTTTCTCTTCTACCTCCGATTTTATTGTATCGTATACGAACGATAACAACTATGGACCTGCGACATTTTGGTTGATAGGCTTAACGCAATGTGGGACCAATTTTCCCTCCGCCCTCTGATCTTGTTCGAATTCAGTGTCTATATCCGTGACAGGTTAGAATTCACCTACTCCAAGAAATATAGCTCGTGGAAATTCGTGTGAAAATTCTTAGAGGAATAATTTTCTCGTAGAAATCGGAATTTATTGTTTTTCTCGTTGAGAGGGGGTTGAGGAGGTTTAAAGCAAGCATCCTACTGGATTTTTATATGCAGAGCAAGAGAAAAGGAGAAAACGAAAGAGCTTCGTGTGGAAACGGAAGTGTCGGGGTTTGCTCGGTGGTGCAAAGAACCCGAAGAAATGTTCCGTGACGGCGAAACTGTCGGGACTTTGCCATATAGGTTGGTACACCTCGGAAAAAGGTGTCCACCCCTAAACAAATTTACGTCTTTCTCGGAATGGCGCTCAACCGATGTCTCGGATACACCTGAATTTTTGTGGCAGAGAATCCAAAATGTACATTTTTCTATTCTCGTTTTTTTTTCTTCTTCAACTCAACAGTTCATTACGTACTGTTTTTTTTATACGAGTATTCTTTGACGATACATTTGTTGGTAATTGTCCATCAGCTTGAACCTTTTGAAGACAGAAACGAGCTTCTTGATTTACCGAAAAACTGAAACGGGACAAACGAAATATTGGCGGGATGGGCGATTACAGAAGCGCGACGAAACAATCAAATGTTCGTCAGACGCTTTGGAGGGCGGTTGGACAGAAATCCAATGGAGGGACAGTGAGTACCGAAAGCAGTATAGTTTATACAGTGGGCAATTTATTTTTATCCGCATGTCATATCTCGTCGTATGACTCACTCGTGCCACAAAAAAGGACGATTGTAGAAAAAGGACGGGATAATTATTCGTGAAATCAAAGAACGCTGGCGCGATGGGCACTGTGTATCCATCGAGAACGGTGTACATACGATGGTTTTTTTGCTCTCTGGCACGTCGACAATTCTTTTGATGTTCGGAAACATTTTCTGCGGAGAAGGGAGATCCGAATACGATGGGGCGGATCGAAAGAGGACCTACCCATGTACGATTTTAGAGTCGGGCCAACCTCGGCGCAACGATGATTGCCTGAGTTAGAACGGCGGCCCGACTCTGTTCACCAATGTAGGCTCGACGTCCAATAAACGCCGGAACGATAACATCGGACCAACGTTACACCCAAGCGTCGGCCCTACGTCGATTTCGCCGTCGACCATACGTTGATTGCAGCATCGGCCTCACGTTCACGGCTGCATCGAGCCTACTTCGATACCAACGTTGGGCCTACGTTGATTTTGGCATCGGTCCTACGGCGATTGCAGCGTCGGCCCTACACTGACAAAAAAATCTTCAAATCAAATACTATAGGCATAAAATATTTCATAAATTTAAAATGAAATGAAGCACTTAATTGAGAGTTTTACGACAACGATTTTGGATCGTAATTGGTCACTTCCTGGCCTTTTGAGATGGTTTTAATCGAAGAAAATATTTCACCTATATGCGAATCGAACCTACCTTTTCATAGTTAGGCACGCTGCCCCTATGCTACCGAGTGTTTGCAACATCTGAGTCGCAGATGTGGCATAAGAGACCAAATGAATTCCTATAATTATTTATTGTATCACATAAACTACATATATCACCCTATATATATATAGCCGATGCTATAGATATATATAATATTCCTCTCTCGCCGTCCTCTCTACCCACACACCCCTTTTACAGGCCATTAGCTCAATCAAATAGAAAAATGGTTGACTCTGCAAAAATTATATTTAGCTAAAATTAAAAACAAATAAAATAGATAATAGAGAAATAAAATAGATTTTGTGGATGCAACTAAATGTTTTATGAACAGATGAAACCGAATCACAGATTTATTAGGATTAAATAAAATATTCAGTTATTGGACGATATTAAATATATTTTGATTTGAATAAATGAATATATTGAAAATAAATCATTCCAATAATGGAATGCAATAGGAAAAATTTGATTCCACGAAAAATTTAGTTAATTCAAATGAACAAAAATCAAATAGACGCGGTTAATTAATATCAAAATAATTTTTTTTGACTGTGACTTGAACGCGCGAAAATTTAAATTGGCGCGAAGTAAAATGTTGTAATTTTCAAGCATTAGAAGCACACTTCAATAGATACATTGTGACGTTGCGTCACAAAGGAGATAGAGAAAGAGCCCGCGTGACCACGCTCGGGCTCAGTCTCCGCCACGCACCTTTATAGAGGAAAATTCACATGTTAAAATTAAGGTATTTTTAAGGTATTCTTTTATTGTATAGAAGCCGCGACACTAGCCCTCCCGTCCTTCCCACCCTTTATCACGATCGCGGCACGACCACGCGGACTGTCGACTGGAGCCACGTCGGCCCGGCCGTCGACTTCGAGAACCAGCAACGCCATCTCCCGACGACGCGGACCATGGACTGGCCGCCCGAGGGCATCCCGCTGCCATCTCCCGAGTCTCCGGCCTACCGCGCGTCAGGAGAGACTACCGCTCTCGCGCGGTAAGGCTGGCGAGCGCCGTACCGACTGGGGCGCTCCGCGACTCGGGAGGACAAGGATTCAGCAGCGCGATCGACCGAAAGGGCGAGCCACGGAGATCGAGACGAAAATCGATAGGAGGTCCGTCGTCTAGGACGGGATTGGGCGAGACGAGGAAGCCGGCCGGCGTGGACCGACACTTAGTCCCGGAGCGTGGTCACGCGTAGTCGACGAGAAAAAAACAAGCGAGAAACGAGCGAAAGGACGAAGAGAGAGAGAGAGAGAGAGAGATCGAAAAGCAGTGGAAATTCGAGCCCTGTGGAAGGATCTTCCCAGCGAAAACTGTAAGTTCTTCCCTTCTTTTTCTCTTCCGCAAGAGCGGCTACAGCAAGCCGCTGAAATTCGTGCGGGAAATTGGTCGCCCGGGCGACCGTCAAAAATTCGTTTCCTTCATCCCTCCCCCGTTATCCCTGATCGTCGTCCCTCTTCCGTGCGCGTCGCATAGAAAATACAGTGTACAGTAGGTTAAGAATTAACGAATCAGTGCGTGCGATTCGAGCTATTAACCCCCGAATTGGGATTAAAACATATCGCGAATTAAGTGTAAAAAGGTGCTCGTGGCGGATCCCCGGTGTCCCTCGCGAGAATTTCCCCTCGCGCGCGCGTAGCCGCGGTCGCCTCGTGTAACACGGCCGTCGGCCGAGTCGAGTGATTTCGCCGTGAGAATACATCGCGGCGCGATCAAATCGCGCGATTAGCATTTCGAGATTTTTGTTCTCGCGTATTATTAATTTGAGTTTTGTGATATAAAATATAATAGTCGTGGGCAAAGAAGTGGCCATTGTGTTCGAGAACCCCGTCCGTCCCCAGATACCCTGAGACGTCCCCATTTCAGTTTATATAGAGTCTCTCGCTTGCCGGCCGAAGGCCGTGTTTGTTTTGGTTTTTTTTTTGAGTCTGAGGACTTTGCGTACGCGTTAAGCGCCTTGCCCGAGAAAGGCTGGCGCCCAATATTTCATTGCAAAATGTATACAGTATAGAATATTTAAACGGGTAGAGAAAATAGAGTTGGGACTTCGCGTGTCCGGTAGCCCGTCAAATTCGAGTCATTATTATTATTGCGAAACATTTTTATCATCTTGATTTTTGTAATTTATCACTTAAAGTCACTCTTTCTTGTATCGAGCCTATTTTTTTTGTGCATTAAATAAATTATATTTGAGTTTTATCAGTTGTCGAACCGGTATAAAATTTTCCTTCCCCCTCCCTCCGCCTACGTTAACACGCGAAACCCGTCATAAAATTGGCGCCCAATGTGGGGCCTCCTGAATAATTTAAGGAACATAGCATTGTTTTGGTTGGGAATCAGAATCCCTTAAGGAATAATTATTCAGTTGGCAGAATAAAGTACAGAATAGAAGACTCGACAACTCTTAAATTTTCTCGGTATTAAGGGAAATTTTTGGAAAATATTGCGTGTCAGAGTCCGGGAAATAACCCTCCCTTGGGAACTTAGAGTCAGTTTATCCAAATAAACCGAAGTAACGTTACAGTCCCAGGGAGTAGAGTCAACAAACGAATTGTCGAGTAAGACTTTCCGTTGTTTGTTTATTGCGGAATTTTTCCTTTAAAGAAATTGAGTTATTGAAGCCATCGGGGTTTTACTTAATTTTTTTTGGGGTTTTGGTTTTGACCAAACCTTTATATTCCGTTTTAACCGTGCCGCGGAGTAATCGCGAGCGGTTTGCCCTTCCCAACCCCCCAATTTTTTTTGTTTATTGCGTTTAGTATATCCGCAAAATGGCAGATACCCCGGTGACGACGAGTACAGTCACGACCCCAACCCGTACGTCCCCCGTTATGACCACTTCCCCCATAGATCACCCCCGAGGATCGACATCGCCCCTCTCAGTGGATGTATCCAATCTCTCGCTGATGGCTACGGAAGAGAGGATCGCCCGACAAAAGGTCGAGCGGTTGAAGACGATGCGGGACATCCTCGCAGCCTGTGACCGAGCGGGCCTCAATACGGATGGGGAGCAAAGCGAGGTACAGGATCGTCTAATCCGGCATGAAATAAGGACACGGATTCCAGGAGCATTAATCCGTTGGGATGTCCGGAAGGATGAGCGGGGGGACGCCCCCCCATTCTCGCTTGCGGCTGCATTGGTTGATCCACTGACGGCACCGTTATTCGCATCGACTGCTGACCGCCACCAAGCCCCGACATACAAGGAGTACCGGCCAACACAGGGGCGGACGATGACGCCGCCACCCCACGGGTCCCAAGAAGAGGCACGGGGTCCGGACGACCCCGATAGAACGCCGACGCCATCGCCCAGGAGACTGCCGGTCCAGAGGGATCTGAGATCGGCAACAGGAAGATATAGTCCGACACCCGCGCCCCGAGGGAACGTCACCGCAGCCCCCGACCGTACCGCGGTCACCTTTGCCCTTCCCCCTTCCCAGTCACCCCACCAACCATCCCAAGCCTTCCCCACGTCTAGTCCAACTGCCACAGGATTGTTGAGGATTAGCGGTAGCCAGGAGTGGCCACCGCATGACACATATACCCTGTCGGCACCCACCCCCCGGAACAGTACCCGGATAGGACCCCTCCCAAAGGCTCGGTCGCGACATGCAGACCCTCCCCCTCCCCGACCCCGATCACCGCAGGACTCGTCACAATATTACGACTCGCAAGGGCCATGGCATGCGAGAGGAATAGACCATTGGCAGAGATACGGGCCCCGATTCGCGGGGAAGCCGGACGAGGATGCCGAGGAATTCTTGCGGAGGATGCACGAATACTGCATCTCAAGGAAGCTTACGGAGGAAGATCTGATGGACGCTCTCCCCGAGGCTTTCACCGGTGACGCGCTTCTATGGCTGAGAGTAGAACGAGAGGAATGGAGCTCGTACGAGGAATTCGTATTCTACTTTCGGGAACGATTCGGCCATGGAGACCTACAAGAACGTCTCCGTAAGGAAATAGAACTCCGCACGCAGGGGCCAGGAGAGCCTATGGCGGAGTTCCTCGTGAAGATCCGGACCCTCTTCAACCACCTGAGCCCACCGTTGAGTAAAGAGACTCAACTGGATATATGCTGCGAGAATCTGCACCCGGATTACGCCGAGCACATCCAGCGGAAGGATGTGAGCAGCTTCCTCGACCTCCAGCGGCTGGGACGCAGCCGCGAGATATTTTGGGGAAAGGCGAAGGCATACAGGGCACCACCGAAGAAGGGTCTGACGTTCGTGCCCTCGGCATCGTACGAACAGCGTGGCCGGGAGGCCCGCATGAAGATAGCAGCCCTGGAGGAACCAGAGGAATACGACCCCGCCGAGTACGAGGAGGACTACCCCACTCCCCCGCCTACCCCCCCATCGCCGAGCCGAATCCCTCGCCAGAACCCCTCCGACTCAGCCGCAAAGACCAAGAGTCGTACCGGCTACCCCAAGAAGGCGAAGCAGCCTCAGAAACCCCCATCCCCACCTAAACCCCAATCCGCCCCTTGCTCCCCACATACCTGGAAAAACCCGCCAGCAAAACCCCCGGCGAATCCCCCAAGAATTCCCCAAAACCCGTCTCAGCAACAACCTCGGCCCAGCAATCCTGAAGGACCTGGCCCGAGGTGTTACAACTGCCGGCAACCGGGACACCGTTACCGGGAGTGCACACAGTTGATGGGCCGATTCTGCAGAATCTGTGGATGGCCCGGATGTGATGTCAACTCGTGCCGGAATTGCGAACGAAAGCGTTCGGAAAACGCCCGGTCGGGAGGGCAGTAAGCCCCTGTACCTCCCGACGGTCGTTAAGAAAGGAGAACCTCCTTCAGATACCCCGACCCCAGCCGCAGCCTGACTGTGCCATGACGAGCGTAGCACCAGAGCGGCAAGCAGAGTCAAACCCGCCCCCAACAGAAACAGAAAATGAAACAGACTTGTTCCCGTGCGAACATATGGCTTCCCGAGAAGAGGAAGAGGTGGCTGACCGGGAAGAAATGTTTATCGGAGCTTTAAGTATGGATGCTCGCCACCACTTATGGATTAACGTGGGTGGCGAGCTCCTATTGGCGTTGGTCGACCCGGGTTCTACGAAAACGTACCTCGGGCTGGAGGTAGCAAGGAGGAGAGGACTCCTCTTGCAGCCGATAGTGGAGGGCGTTCGGGTCGCCAACGGGGCAGTAGTTCCGGTAGACGGGGCAGTCACCCTGACCTTCGATCTCGCAGGAAAAGTCCAATCCCTCCAGGTACGTGTAGCCGCGTTAGGCTACGAATTTGTTATGGGGATTGACTTTTTGAGATTGTTCGGAATGCGTGTGGATTACAAAACGGATACGTGGTCCCTGCACGGTGGTCCGGAGCGTAGCTTCGCGACACCGGGTGGGCCACGTTGGAGCATCCCCGCATTCCCCGAGGCTGCAGGCTTGGAACCTGCCTCGGTCTCGGCAAATAGACGTCTAGAATCCCTTCTGGACGAGTTAGTATCCCCCTCACAGGACGGACAGTTAGGACGAACGAACCTGACGCAACATTATATCGACGTGCAAGGGCACCCCCCGATCCGACAGAAACCCCGTACAATTTCCCCGTACCTCCTCCGAATAGCCCAAGCCGAAGTCGATAGGATGGTCCAAGAGGGAGTGATCGAGAGGACGAAGAGCTCTTGGCTGAGTAACCCGGTGATCGTCCCGAAGCCAGGCGGAAAGCATCGTTTCTGCATTGACTATCGCGACGTGAACCGGGTAACATTGAAGGACGCCTACCCTCTTCCCAATATGGATCGGATCTTGGATGGCCTTCGGCTAGCCCGGTTCATCTCGAAGTTGGATCTGAGCCAGGCTTATTTCCAGATCCCTGTAGACCCCCGAAGTCGTCCTGTCACCGCCTTCGCCGTTCCTGGCCGAGGACTTTTCCAGTTCAGGAGAATGCCGTTCGGGCTGACGAACGCACCAGCGACGTTTCAGCGGCTGATGGATCAGCTCATCGATCCGGCATGGGAGCCCCATGTCTTTGCGTATCTCGATGACGTGATCATCGCCACCGACACCGAAGCAGAGCACTTCGAGTATTTGAGGATCGTCCTGGAAGTCTTCCGAGCCGCGGGGCTCACCATCAACCGGGAGAAAAGCGAATTTTTCTGCCCGGAAGTAACGTATCTAGGATACGCCATCGGCCGGGACGGATTGAAGGCAGATCCGGAAAAAGTTGCCCCTATCCTAGCATACCCTCCACCCCGGACCCTTCGGCAATTACGCCGTTTCCTGGGAATGGTAGGGTGGTATGCCCGATTTTTACCCACCCTTTCGCGGGGTAAAATTCCCCTGACCGAGCTCCTGAAAAAGGACGTTCCCTGGAACTGGGGGACCGAACAGCAGGAAGCCTTCGAGTCTCTCCGCGAAGCCCTAAGTCAGACCCCAATCCTAGCCCGTCCCGATTTCACCCGCCCTTTCGTCCTCCAGACAGACGCCAGCGACTCGGCCGTGGGAGCCGTCCTGACGCAGGAATTCGACGGTGAAGAGCATCCGATCGCGTTTGCCAGCAGGGTGCTGAGCAGCGCCGAACGCAAGTACACCGTCACAGAGAAGGAGTGCTTGGCGGTAATTTGGGCAGTGAGGAATTTTCGACCGTACATCGAAGGCACTCACGTTACCGTCATCACCGACCACAGCAGTCTCCAGTGGCTACGGAATCTAAAGGACCCTTCGGGACGATTAGCCCGGTGGGCACTCTCGATGCAAGCATGGGACCTGACGATCGTCCACAGGAAAGGAACCCTTCATGTTGTCCCTGATGCCCTTTCCCGCATGTACGAGGACACCGACGCGGCCTTAGCCGCGCTCGGAGAAAGTACCGACCCCTGGTACCTGGACAAGGTACAAAACGTTCGTGAATTCCCATGGAAATACCCAAGCTGGAAACTCGAGGACAACAAACTGTACTACCATCGCCCGCATTTGATCATCGATCCGACGATTGTGGACTTGGATGCCTGGAAGCTTGTCTTGCCGGCCGAGACTAGGCCGCGAGCAATGGAGGATGCCCATCAAGGACCCCAGGCTGGCCACCTGGGTACTGATAAGACGTATCAACGGGTCATCCAGGATTTCTTCTGGCCAGGCATATTCCAAGATGTAGCACGATACGTGGCGCGTTGCCCCGTTTGTCAACTCCACAAGGTTTCACAGTTACCCCCGTCCGGCCTGATGCGAGAGCGTACCACGGAAGGTCCATGGTGCGTAGTCGCTGCCGACGTGATGGGTCCGTTTCCCCCCAGCAAAGCCAAGAACCGTTACGTCGTTGTCTTCCAGGATGTCTTCACGAAGTTCGTGGAGGCTAAGGCGCTCGGTAGTGCTACCGGCACCACAATAATGAAGGCATTCGAGACTTTGGTGGTCAACCGGTACGGTTGTCCCCAATACTTCCTGACCGACAACGGAACGGAATTCGTGAATACGCACGTTACGCGGTATTTGGACGAGCTTGGAATTCACCAGACAACGGTGCCGCCTTACCACGCGCAGGCGAATCCGGTTGAGCGGGTCAACCGGACTCTGAAGACGATGATAACATCGTACGTGGGAATGGATCACCGAGACTGGGACGCCCACCTACCGGAGTTATGCTTTGCGATGAACACGGCCGTGCAGTCCTCAACCCAGATGACCCCCGCATTCTTGAATTTTGGCCGAAACCCCCGCCCAGCCAAAAGCCTCCGAGACGAAGCCCCTGAACCCCCCAAATTAACCCCCGGAGACCCGGAAGCATGGTCCAATCGGATGCAGCGGTTACCTCTGCTGCACGACTGGGTTCGGAAGAACCTAGAGGCCGCCGCGAAAAGGCAGGCCAAATACTACAACAAAAGCCGAAAAGATACGAGGTATCAGGTGGGAGATGTAGTTCTGCGGAAGAACCGAGTTCTGTCGTCAGGAGCGCAGAACTTCGCCGCCAAACTGGCGCCACGGTATAGCGGCCCCTTTCGTATCCTGGCGGTGCACTCCCCTGTAGTATATGAACTCGAGGATCCGACGAGTCGTCGCAACCCTCGGGTTCACATCAAGGATCTGAAACCCTTCCGGGACCCGCAAGGAGTCCCAACCTCAGAAGAAGACGCAGCCCCTGACCCAGCGATCGCCGGCCCGAGCAGGCCGCGATCACCAGCAAAAGTAGCCCCAAGCCCAAAAAAGCGTCGCCGTAGCGGGCTACGCCCGCAACGCTCGAAGCCGATGGAGCTTTCCGACGCCCACCTTTTTGATCTGATCTCCCGGTTAGAACGACAAGAACGGTACGACCAGGAACAGACTCGCGCTTAGTAATGCCCGCTTTGCTTTGAGTTCTAAGTTGGGTTTCGCGAGATGCCTGTCCCCCATCCTGATGCCCCAAACTCCCCCTTCCCCTACCGATGTCCCACACCCAACTCCTATCCTGATGTCCTATCCTGATGCCCCGAATTCCCCCTTCCCCTACCGATGTCCCACCCCCAGCTCCTATCCTGATGTCCTATCCTGATGCCCCAAATCCTACCCCCACCCACTGCTGTCCCCAAACACGATATCCTAAATCCTAGGGCCTGGCCCTGGAACAGCTTCACGAACGGCCAAGGAAGCCGCGACTAAGAAGAATCCAGCGACCAGCGAGACAACGTAGTCATCTAGAGATTAGCTACGGTGAAAGGCCAAGGAAGCCTCGCCGGACGTCCCAGCGAGCATCGAGATACTCATCCGATGGTGAAGCGACGGAACGACTGACGACAGTACCTGAGTTTGCGACGAACGACTACCAGTAGGGCAAAGTCATCGCAAAGACTTAATAAATTAAGGTAACCGGTCTGTGATTTAAGTCTAAAAGATGTGTCACTTCAGTATTAAGGGAAACTTCAGCCAGCGGATATTATGGGTAAATGCCGCCAGTCTAGTACTCAAGTACACCTTCCGTTAAATACCCATCCCGACCTCCTCCCCTGAAGTAAAAAAAAGCATAACTGAATAACCGCTCTTGCAGGAAAAGAGGGGGGTACTCCAGTTTAAGCAGGGGGGAGTTGTGACGTTGCGTCACAAAGGAGATAGAGAAAGAGCCCGCGTGACCACGCTCGGGCTCAGTCTCCGCCACGCACCTTTATAGAGGAAAATTCACATGTTAAAATTAAGGTATTTTTAAGGTATTCTTTTATTGTATAGAAGCCGCGACACTAGCCCTCCCGTCCTTCCCACCCTTTATCACGATCGTGGCACGACCACGCGGACTGTCGACTGGAGCCACGTCGGCCCGGCCGTCGACTTCGAGAACCAGCAACGCCATCTCCCGACGACGCGGACCATGGACTGGCCGCCCGAGGGCATCCCGCTGCCATCTCCCGAGTCTCCGGCCTACCGCGCGTCAGGAGAGACTACCGCTCTCGCGCGGTAAGGCTGGCGAGCGCCGTACCGACTGGGGCGCTCCGCGACTCGGGAGGACAAGGATTCAGCAGCGCGATCGACCGAAAGGGCGAGCCACGGAGATCGAGACGAAAATCGATAGGAGGTCCGTCGTCTAGGACGGGATTGGGCGAGACGAGGAAGCCGGCCGGCGTGGACCGACACTTAGTCCCGGAGCGTGGTCACGCGTAGTCGACGAGAAAAAAACAAGCGAGAAACGAGCGAAAGGACGAAGAGAGAGAGAGAGAGAGAGAGAGATCGAAAAGCAGTGGAAATTCGAGCCCTGTGGAAGGATCTTCCCAGCGAAAACTGTAAGTTCTTCCCTTCTTTTTCTCTTCCGCAAGAGCTTCCGCGGCTTCCGAGCTTCCGCGGCTACAGCAAGCCGCTGAAATTCGTGCGGGAAATTGGTCGCCCGGGCGACCGTCAAAAATTCGTTTCCTTCATCCCTCCCCCGTTATCCCTGATCGTCGTCCCTCTTCCGTGCGCGTCGCATAGAAAATACAGTGTACAGTAGGTTAAGAATTAACGAATCAGTGCGTGCGATTCGAGCTATTAACCCCCGAATTGGGATTAAAACATATCGCGAATTAAGTGTAAAAAGGTGCTCGTGGCGGATCCCCGGTGTCCCTCGCGAGAATTTCCCCTCGCGCGCGCGTAGCCGCGGTCGCCTCGTGTAACACGGCCGTCGGCCGAGTCGAGTGATTTCGCCGTGAGAATACATCGCGGCGCGATCAAATCGCGCGATTAGCATTTCGAGATTTTTGTTCTCGCGTATTATTAATTTGAGTTTTGTGATATAAAATATAATAGTCGTGGGCAAAGAAGTGGCCATTGTGTTCGAGAACCCCGTCCGTCCCCAGATACCCTGAGACGTCCCCATTTCAGTTTATAGAGTCTCTCGCTTGCCGGCCGAAGGCCGTGTTTGTTTTGGTTTTTTTTTTGAGTCTGAGGACTTTGCGTACGCGTTAAGCGCGTTGCCCGAGAAAGGCTGGCGCCCAATATTTCATTGCAAAATTTATACAGTATAGAATATTTAAACGGGTAGAGAAAATAGAGTTGGGACTTCGCGTGTCCGGTAGCCCGTCAAATTCGAGTCATTATTATTATTGCGAAACATTTTTATCATCTTGATTTTTGTAATTTATCACTTAAAGTCACTCTTTCTTGTATCGAGCCTATTTTTTTTGTGCATTAAATAAATTATATTTGAGTTTTATCAGTTGTCGAACCGGTATAAAATTTTCCTTCCCCCTCCCTCCGCCTACGTTAACACGCGAAACCCGTCATAACATATATGATTAAATGAGCATTTTTCAAATTCATTGATTATTATTTCTTTTTTGTTCATTGTTTTTGTTGTCTAGCTTTTAATGAAGAAGGGTGACGGCATATATTTTTTTTAGAATTAAAAAAATACACGTTTTGTCAAAGTCAGACTCGGAGCGTTCTACCAAACTGTTCACTCGTTTTCTCAATTTGAATATTCAGTATTATTACTCTCATCGATTTTTAATTAACCCCAGCAATTATCAAAATTATTTTCACTCCGAAATACTACAAAACATCGAAACTTAACCTTACTGTAAAATGTCGATGCTGCCAACGTTGCGCGCTACATTGTGCTGTTAAGGCAAAGCTCAAACGGAAATACAAACAAACTGCTGTTTTACGGTCAAGCATCGGCCGAACACTGGAGCTACAAGCGATAGCCAACTACACCCGGGCGACGACTAGCCAGTATTGTCTGAATCATGGTAGCCAACGTCAGGTGAACTGCAGTGCCTAACGTCACCGCGACGATCAAACGAGAGTTTCGACAACTCTGGGCCATAGTGGCGTTCCGATCGTTGGCTGCCGATGCGTCACCGCCTTAGCGCTAAGCGTTGGCTTTACTCTGGGTCTGCAAGCGTTGGCCAACTACACCCGGGCGACGATTAACCAGAGTTGGATGAAACGTGGTAGCCAGCGTTGCGCGAACTACCGGGCCTAACGTGGACGCGATGACCGAACGAGAGTTGCGACAACTCTGGGCCATAGTCGCGTTCCGATCATTGGCTGCCGATGCATCGCCGCCTTACCACCAGTCATTGGCTGCACTCTGGGTCTGCAAGCGTTGGCCAACCACACCTGGGCGACGATTAACCGGAGTCGGATGAAACGTCGTAGCCAGCGTTGCGCGAACTACCGGGCCCAACGTCGACGCGATGATCGAACGAGAGTTTCGACAACTCTGGGCCGTAGTCGCGTTCCGATCGTTGGCTGCCGATTGGTTTCCGCTTAATAGCGAAGCATCGCTCGCACGTTTCGCCAACGCTGGGCCGTCATAGACCGTCGATCGTTGGCAGCCGACGAGCTGCCGCAATACGGCCAAGCGTCGGCCGTACTCGGAACGTCGGCTACTCGCACATGGGTACATGTTATATATTTTAAACAATTGCGCAATTTACAACATGATTGATCTCGCATTGAATTGATTTTTCAGAGGACTTTATCAAGATTGTAACAGGCAATAAACAAATGTTCGGCCATCAAAGAATGACGCGAACAGGATGTTGTTCACAAAATATTCAAAATCGCATGGAAAAACGATAGAATCCTGTTCTTATCCTCCATAATCGGACGCGTAGGGGAAGGTAGGGCACAACCTTTTTTAAACTAATTTTTACTCTTACCAAATCAGTCTGATTAGAAAAAAAACGTTCATAACCGACTTTTATAGACCTTTGGGCGTACAGCAAAGCAACCATTTTTTGCAAAAAGATTAAAAATACCAAAATAATGGGATCGACGAAAATTCGCGGATTGGCTCATTGTGCCCCACTGATGGGCACAATGTGTCAGATAAGTGTGTCAAGTACTGTGGAACGTGGGGTACAATGAGCCGATTTGAACTCTCTTATATTTTCATACGTTGATTACTTGCAGTACCGCTTCTTTCAGTTTGCTCTCCTCCACTGTGCCCCCGTAGTTTTGCATTTGCGGTTGCGTGTCATTTTCTTCTTCGTGTATGACTAAAGTGAAATAAATAATCATTTTCCGTATTTGTACCTTAACGTCGTACTCATATTATTTGCCAACAATATTGGGTGTCGACTTATTGTGCCCCACAACTCGGTGACACATTTTACCGCACGAGTTAAATTGCTGCGTATTGATAAAATTAATCATTAATTAAACTACGAATGGAACAACACAAGTCACTGAGTGCATTATAAATAATGACACTATTGATTAGGACCGAATACTCGAGCCGCTACAGAAAGTGAGGTTATATTTGAAGTTTTCCCGGCCAATTAATTTTTATTGCAAGGTTCAAATCAATTTTCTATTTACAATAATTTTTTTGAGCTCCTGAAAAATTGTGTCCAACACATTTTTTTTTGGTTTTACGAGCTACAAACCTTGGAGATATCGCATGTGGCTCACATTGCCCCGTAACACATTGTTCCCCATCTCCCCTACTCGCAACTCTTCAATTACGTATAAAAACGACTAAAATGTTCCCACGGTTATTAATAAAGATATATTATTCAGAATAATCTACACTGATTTAACTTAGAGGCTCGAAAAGAATGGCCGAATCCCGATTTTTTTTCTCGGTATCGGTTAGTGAAAGAGAAACTCAATTTTCTTAACACAAAGGTACATATATATTGAGAGCCGTAAAAGAGTCACCAAAAAATACAGAAAAACAACAAAAACATGGTAGACGGCAGGTGATGACATTTTTTCGCGACGTTTGGCGGCGGACATTCTTTCGCTTAAACGGTCCATCTGGAATCTAAAAACCAAACGGGTTACTCAAGCTAACAATAGATACGAGTCCTTGGCGATTGTCGATTACTTAATCTTTTATTTTTAACATCGTGGCGACGAACTGAACTCCAGCATATAAAATCTATGAAAAAAGTCGTCATTTTAAATTAAAAAATAAAGATCCATTTTTAAAAAGTGGTATCGTCAACTACCTACAAATGTTTCTTATCGTATCTTCTGTTAAGGGGCCAGTCCACTTTGAAAACTCCTAAAAATCGAAAGCAAGCAAGACTTGAAGAAATCGACGATGATGAGCAATCAGAAGGGATTTTGTACGGTGCAGGAATTTCCGATTGAGTTTAGGTAAGAGTTTTTCATAGTATAAACTTCGAATGCGTTTTTCTCGAAACAACGTTTTCAAAATCGAGCTCCATCGGATCTCTAAAACTAATAAACCGATTCTCTTGAAATTTGAACCACATATTGTAAACCTGATTCGCAACAAGATGACCCTCGATGGTTTAAAAATTTTGATTTTCACTCTTTTTTTGCGAAAAACGCGTTTTTTCTTCCTTTTTTTCGTTTTTCATCTGCCATTTTTTTATTTTTTGATAAAACTTTATATCCGAGCGGCATTTAGTAGCTGGTGTCATACTGAATCTAATGAACTTTGATTTTTTTGTTTCAGACAAGCCGTTGCCGAGTTGTGATGGAGCTACCTATTTATGAGGCGTTACGGTAGCTCACTTATTTTTAAGGCGTTACGGTAAACTATAGTTTTTGTACTTAAAAATGAATAAAAATGAATTATTTTTTTAAAATGTATTTCAAGACTTTATTTATCAAGCCCAACAACTTTTATATTCATATCTTTCATAAAATCCGCAAAAAAATCGCGAAAATAGCCTTTTTTCGTGGCTCCGAAGTGGACTGGCCCCTCAATTTCCCGTGCGGAAATTGAGTTGGGGCTGTGATCGGGCCCCAATAATATTCCCATAACTTTATTCGGGCCCTAATCTGGAAGCCACATGAGGGCCGTTAGCGGCCGGTCACACTTTGTCAACAAGGGCCATTAAAGGCGCAACGACCGGGGCCTTATAAGTTGCCTCAATGGCGCCTCATTAAAACCATTTTAGCGCCCTGAAAATGCCTCAACGGCGCCTCATCATAACCATTTCAGCGCCATAAAATATCCGTATCAGTGGATATACGTGTATGTTAAATGCGTCAGGGTATGTCTGTATTTGTTTTTATGTAATTGTTCATGTGCATAGGTGTAGGCGTGAGTACATGTGTATGTATGTGTGCGCGCGTAGAAATGTGATTGCGTATTTGCATGTGAGCCTTCATGACAAACTGCCATGACAAAATTAATACAAAAAATAATCCATTCTAAGGAATGGATGTGAAGTAGAAATAAAAAAAATATATGGGTCTACTGAATCACTAGAATCTATTTCCATTGAGGGAAAGATCTGGAAAACAAAGATCAATTTATTTGCTTATCCTACACAGTCAGATAAAGTTTATGAATGGGAAATATCAGCGAAGTCTTCAGAAGAAATAATTTTCCCTATGATGAGTATTGAGTGGAAATTGGTTGCTATAAAAATGTCGAGAAAACCGGTTGGGACTGTTCACACATATGCGCTAGCATTACTCCATGTATGAGTGAAACCATGAGTAATTGTTTGTATCTATGTAAAAGGTTTCTTCCGTTTGATAAATAAATACTGTCTGATGTTTGTCTGCATATTTGTGTTCATCGTTGATTTTTTATTTGCTAATGCCCTTACGCTTTTTCCCAATTTGCGTTCGATAATATTATTCGATCGATGTATATAATCGATTTGAATAATTGAAATACCATCAACCATGTAGCGTAAGCTATTTATACTGGTTTATCGCTATAATAGTCAGATCTGGGCCTATTGTGGAGATCCCTACTTGTTTATCCCTATACTGGCCAAGTCTGGGCCTATTGTGGAAATTCCTACAGGTTTATCCCTATAATGGCCAAGTCGGGTCCGTTTATGGAAATCGCTATAAGTTTATCCCGATAATGGCCAAGTCTGGGCCCATTGTGGAAATCCCTACTAGGGAAAGCCCTGAAAGGCCCTTATTTTTATAAGGGATGCCCTATCAGTTTTCCGCACGGGTTGGAAACCATCCATCAAGTGGTTCTCGAGATATCTCGTCGGCCGACTTTGAAAACAGTCTTTCAAGAAAAACGCGTTAAAAAGCTAGAAGTATGGTGCTGCTACCGTTCGCCCGGCCGACTGTTAGACCGATGACACACACAGCGGTTTGTGCCGACTCGCCGATCGAGTCGACTGCCGCTTGCGTTTCTTCGCATAGACGACGTGTCGAGGCAGCTCTCCAGCCGCTAGGCAACGCTTGCCACTGTGTGTGTTTTGCAACATTTGAAAACACAGAAATATGCGCCGACTCGGCACCAAACGCTGTGTGTATCATCGCTCTTAGAAGCTGTAGCTCATTCAATTTTAAGAATTGTTAGGAGCTGTAGCTCATTCAATTTTAAGAATATTTCAATGTATTTTTCAGGGAATATAGCTTAAAGGTGATACGATCGAATAGAAAGATTTTTAGAAATTACAATTTTTTGACCCACCTAGGTAGATGTAGCCGGTTAATAAAAATGTAGTTCCTACCTGTACAGTCGTTATTAGAGTCTGAAATTTAACTGATTGGGTGAATGTTGGAAGCTGAGACGATATTTATTAATTTTTAAGATTCTGTCTTTCTGTCGGTCTGTCAGCTTGAGCGAAGTTCGCGTGAAAACGACGGGAACTTTTGGAAATAAATGGTTAAACATTTCTCCGCACCTTGTCTCATCTGCATCTGTCAAGTAGAACCTAAAAAATGCGATTTTCATTCTACAAAAAAGTTTTCATTTTCAAATACATAATGGAAGACAACTTCATTACCTTCAAAACCGGACTCTATTAACGACGTCTATTTTCTGGTAATGTGATTATAAATGGGTATAAAAGTATATGGAAAAGATTGCTCAGATAGAAAACCATACAGGAGCTATATATAAACCTGCATAGAAAAATATATAAGAAAATGTTGACTATATATAAAACGTGTTTTTTTATAATAACCTTCGTACCTACCGCACACTCTTCGCATACCTTGCGTACTACCCTAAAATCCATTTGCGAAATACACGGGAAGAAAATTTCGGATCCACACGCGAAAGAAACCGCGGCCAAAAGCTAGTGATTAATATTACTTGAAAATGTCTAAAATCTTCCTTTTTAATGTCTAATAATAATCATTTAACGTTCACCATTTGGTTGTGACGGTTTCTTTTTCAGTAGTTATAGTAAAAATTAGGAGTAATGTGTATTCGATCGATCGTCATTGGATTTTCATCAGATTGTCACTCCGCATCAGTCTCGATCGTGAGAGCGTCGCGAAGTGATGATTTTTTTTTGTAATCACATCGGGAAGTACAGCAAACACGGGCAGTACAGTAGGCTCGCTCTGTCTAGTGAGATGTTTCGTATTCAGCATGACGAAATTAATGAAATTACGATGACAATAATAGTGAAATTATACGACACATGCATATATATAGCGTAATATGCAACTCGCGATGACAAAACGATTCATTCGTGTCTCCCATGCTGCATCAGGATGATTGACGTGTACGAAACGTCTTGCCAGAGGGATCATCATGATGCGAGACGCACTCGTCTTCCCGGTAGCTGCATGAGGCGAATTTTCAATTCGCACACGAGCATCTGTACGTACAAGCGCTTCAGTTGCTTTTCTATACAGACTCGATATATTACGTCGTCCTCGGCGTACCCACCGCGTACGCCAAAAGTCAATTCTTTGGTGTGTTTGGCAAGGACGCGTTGTCTTAACTACCTGACGAAAAGCGTTTCTGACTCGAATGCGTGCTTTTTATTAAATCACGTATCGAATTGTCGGCTTCGAGCCAAATAACTATAAATAGATACTCTTAATCGATTCGATGGGAAACATGAGTTCCGCACAAGGCTCGAATACGATAAAAGTATGTGCACTCGAGTGGTAAAAGATTGACAGATATTTATTATTTATATGTCAAATTTTGTTATATTTTTACACGGAAAAAAAGATCTGTTAAAATTTAAGTTCGATATTTAAAAATTAATGAGTTTTGAACAAAATGTACAGCTAAAAACTGTAAATTCGGTGTTCTACTGTGTGCCCATTATAAAATAATGGATTTAATGTTTTTTCACTATTCAAACAATTATAAATACTGATTCGAACTGTAAAAAACTCAATGTTCACAGCAAAATAATGACAAAGCAGAAATCACAAATTGAAACGTAGAAACCCACTGTGCATGAAATGTAAAATTTACATATGCACTCTATAGAATATTCTGGGCACACAGAAAAAAAAATTGGTCACAACAGCATTTACTCGTATTATAAATTGTGAAAAAGTTGAAGGGCATAGAAAAAATATTGTCATTAGAATGTACGAAAATTGTATACGACCTTTTGCAAAAATTATTGTGGATATCACTTAGAAATTGCAGTGTCCCCAGTGGAAAATGAAAAAAACCTACCGCAAAATATGCTGCGTTAAGTTCACTTTTCACAATGTGCAGTGTTATTTTCTCACAAACTTAAACTAAACGTAGAATACTACAGTGTGAAACAGTATTCAATACTTCGGCTGATTTTACTTTTCATGGCTTGAAATAAAAAATTACAGTGTCCCCAATCAAAAACGCACCGCAATATATGCTACGTCTCTGTCACTTTTTACCATGTAAATTGTAATGTTTCCACAAACGTAGAGAAGAATATTTCAGCGCGAAGCTTCGGCTGTTGTTACCTTTTATGGCTTGAAAAACAGATTAAAATCTGGGTTGACAAAGCTATACAATATACATATATATACTAGGTGCGCAACTAAGTTTCCCGGTTTTTTTAACAATAAAAAATCGGAAATTTCAAGACAAATACAAAAAATGGTTCATTCGAAATATTGTCCCTCGCTATTTACAAATTTTTGCCATCTCTCTGACAATACATAAATACGACGACGATAAAAAGACGCGTCTTTGGACTGGCACCATTCGCCCAACCAATTTTGTACTGCAACGTAATTGACCAAGTGTACCCCACCCAAGCCATGCGACATCGACCGGAACCAGTGATAGTCTAAAGGGGCCAGGTCTGGCGAATACGGCGGGTGCGGTAGCAGATCCCATTTCAGTGTTTTCATGGTGTCCTGGACGATGGAACTGCGATGGCACGGAGTGTTGTCATGCTGCAATATCACACGTTCGTGTCTCAGGTCCCATTCTGGCCGTTTTTCGAGCAATGCGTGGTTAAGATTGATTAGTTGTTGTCGGTAGCGATGCTCATTGACAGTTTTGCCCGGTTTCAGTAGCTCATAGTACAAGATTCATTTCTGGTCCCACCAAACACAGAGCATTGTCTTTTTTCCGAAGCGATTTGGCCGTGCCTTCGATGTTGACGCTTCGCCAAGTGAAAGCCACGATTTTCTGCGTTTGGGATTCTCGAAATATATCCATTTTTCATCACCAGTAACAATTCGATGCAGGAAACTCTTTCTGTTCTGCCGCAACGTCAACATTTCGGAAACGGCTCTTCGATTTTCCATTTGTCTCTCAGTCAACTCATGCGGCACCCACTTTCCTTCCTTATGATTTTTTCCTATGGCGTGCAAACGTTTCGAAATATATTGCCGAGTCACATTTAATGCCTCGGCAAGTTGATCTTCTGTTTGAGTGGCATCTTCATCCAATAACGCTTGCAGATCGGCGTCTGCAAATGTTTGCGGTCTTTCCGAGCGCTCCTTGTCCCCAGTCTCAAAATCGCCACTTCTGAACAGCTTGAACCAATCTTCACACGTTGTTTTTGATGGTATATGTTCGCCGTAGGCCTCCTCAAGTAACCGACGTTCTTCAGCTGCTGTTTTTTTTAGGTTAAAGCAGAAAAGCAATGCATCCCGCAAATGCTGTTTATTTTGCACGAACTTTGACATTTTCGAGGTTAGAAAAAAGGTCGTTGTGTTGCCATATTTATTTATATTAAGACTGGGTATTCTTAACAGATGTCCAAGCTATAAAGACACCCAATTTCAGACCTGTATTCCGACTACATGTGTCGCTAGCGCCATTCATGTGTGAAACCCGGGAACTTAGTTGCGCACCTAGTACGAATTTGGCCGCTACAGGTCCAAACGAGTAAGATATCTTTTGTTTGTGTATCAGAGCGTCGTCAGTCTTCGACGAACGCTCGAAGTAGGAACACGTGAATTTCTTTTTATTCTATGATAAAAAAGTGAAAGAAAAGAATGGACAATAATTAATAAGTGAACAAAAGACAATTATCGAACTGTACCGTATCGTGCCACGTCACCAATCGAGCTAACAGACAATGCAGGTGGTTCACTTCATGCCCCACGCAGTAACGAACAACGCACAGTTCCGGTAAAATTTTGGGCATAATTCTTTATAATTCTGTGAGAGGAAAATTGTTTATCGTCAATTTTTTTTTCAAAAGCAAACGCTTTCCGACCGGCTATCTAAAGATCCTCGAGGTTTAACTATGATTCATAATAATTAAAAAAATCAAACTCTAACGTCCCGCATACGCAATCTTTTAGTGCGATCAGTAATTGAAAGAGAGCATCAAGGACAATCGACGTTAAAAAGATTCCAGCACAGCGATATGCAGAATTAGCGCAAGAAATTTTCGCGTTCTTCAGCAGCGAAACCCCGGGTACTTATTACGTAACTCATATTAATTTTGGCTCAAACGCTCAAAATGCTCGTGGCAAATTAATTTTCCGCAATACGTATTTGCGTCGTACGCAAGCGCAACAATTACAATCTGCCGTTCCTCATATTGATTCAGGCAAGGGCTTCAAGTCTTTTTATTTCAATACGAAACATATTTATATGTTCAAAGTTGCTCAAAACGTGATCGTACGAACAAAAATGTTTAAAGACATACTTTTAATTAATGCAGTGGCCACGTCTAAAGATTCAATGTCTCTCGCTTCATATTTTTCATTGAAAAAAATTCGACATGTATAAATGAATTCTATCAGTATGATGAAGACTTATTTTCAATTGATATTATAAAGTTAAAAAAAATAGCACATACGTGCTATATATTTATACAGATATATACAGATATTGACGTACTATGGATGCGGATATAAAAAAATATTATAAATTCCCCACTTGGTCAGATTTTTTTTCACATTACATGGGAAAAATAATCAACTTTTCAAATACACTATAGTGGGACTCAATTCTTTCTTTGAAAATGGATTTCTATTTAAGATTACTCTACAAATTTCGGATACATTTTCCTATTTTTTGTAAGTAGCATAACCGCGCCGTTGTGGTAAATTCACCTGCCCATAATTTCAGAAAAGAATCCGCCTGATGTGGATAATTTGGAAACAGAAGCAATTCTGTTTTTGAAAAGTCGTATTGAACCGTGGAAGGACATCGGAAATTATTGGGGAGCCAGTTTTGACGACCGCCAAGCAATTTTGAAAACTGTGACGATCGCGTCATATTTCGATAGTTTCCCTTGTTTCAAACAAAAAAAAGGATACACATTGGTTAGTTTTTCTCAAAATAATATTTCTATTTTTATATCAAATCATGTAAAAAATAATGATTAAATTTTTATGTTTTGCAGCTTGTTTGAGACTTCGATCGGAAATATCCGGACAAAAAAAATGCTATCGAAGAAAATTGGTCGCGGGTGCGAAACCACCTAATTAAATTATTTACAGAACTAAGGCAACCATCGGAGAAAAGTTTTTTTGCCGAAATCGTCAAGTTGGAGACGTTGACAGGAGGTATGTTAATAGATTTTTTTTTAATTTATTAAACTATATCTCTTCATTAACGATTTAATTGTAACGGGGTTTTATTCTTCCGTAGACGGTATGGACTCGACGGTTTTACTATTATTGTGGAACGCATTCCCAATTTCTCGTCAGATTAGGAATAGCTCGGCGAAAAGCAGGAAGTGTCAATGAAACAACGAAACCGCAGATGCTCCTTAAAAAAGTGGAATCCTTCGAAAGTAGAAGCTCGACAAGGATTTATTTTTTCAGTCCAGGTATGCTTGTAATTAAAATATTTTTTAATGATTTTTGTTTCTATTCTGTTTTAAAGAAAACAACCGTAACACATTTAATGTACTCTGTGTGTTTCAGACTGCAAATAACGTCTACAGATCGCGGGAAAAACTGCAGAAAACACTACAAACATATAAACTGCCGTTGCAATCAAGACCGATCATTGTCGGTCGAACACATGTGATCAGCTCATCTCACGTATTCATCGTATTGTGGTACTTTTTGAGGACAATAATTCGACATTTTTGAAAATTAAACATATTTTTGTTAGCGAGGATTATAAAATACATTTAACAGGGAATATCATTCAAAAATTATTTTTGGATGCACATTTTCACGCGTTTCGAGTTGATCCTTACGAACAAAATTTGCAGAGCTGTCCATTAGACATAATCCATGGCATTACAAACATGATTGAGCAATGTAATGGCCAATATTATGTCGTTAACAAGTGGTAAATATAGGGGAGAAATATTTGCATAGTGTACGTAAGAAACCTATATTATATATTTTTCAATGGTATATGAAAACTATATTGTTTAGAAAACAATGTAAGTAAAAAACCTATATTGTATCTTTTTAAATGGTATTTGAAAACATTGTAATGACTTTGCTATTTTTACGTATTGATAAATAAAAACTGTACATTGAATAATTGTTTTATATTTAATTATTCCCGTCACAAAACGAAGTATACATTTCGTATAATGCATATTCTACATAAACGCGAATACGAATCTAGCACGAAATAAAACGATTTTTTGCTACTAAAAAATAACGATTTTTACATTAATGCGAATGCAAATATGACTATAGATAAAACAAATTTTTATTCCTGATAAGGAATAAATTGTACAGGGATCCATGACAAATGTTGACACTGACAATGGACATTTTTCACAATGTGAAATTTGAAAAAAGCACAACAGTTACAACAGAAATGTAACGTTTCATATTGTGTACTGTGTACGGTGTCACACTGTACAAATTCTTTTCATGGACATGTACTGTGTCATGTAAGATATCTGCAAATTATATTTTTAAAATATGCATAGTTCAGTGTTTACGCTAGAGGAGGCACTGTTCATGGGAAAAACTGAAAAGCTTAATGGAAATCGCAGTAGCATTTACAGTTCATTTTTTCCCGTGTATTGAAACTCCCTTTAGTTTCGCAGGAACAAAAATGTGCAATTTTACGCCGGAGCCTGAATTAGAAGGTTCGTAAAAACGTTTTTTTAAATAGCTTAAATCGATAGATAAACTATCCAAGAATATATTTACAAAGTTACAGAGGCCAATTGTAAATATTTTCGAAGATATAAGACTAAAAGCAGAGAAGCGTTCGACATTTGATGATGATATTTCCCCCTATGGAAAATTTTGGAGCGCATTTTATCTAGTTTTCATTTTCACGATGTTTCCAAATTGACGGGCGTGATAGCAAAAAAACTGAATGACTATTGAATGAAACCAACGTTTATTTTCTTCAGTATGAAAATCTCTTCTATGTGAATTGAAAAAGTCGTTGAAAATGCATTTTTAAATAATCTTTCCAGCACGTTTGAGTGTTTTAACACATTTTTTTTCAAACCTGAGAAAAGTTATAATCTTACGATTTTTTCAGCTTTTTCTTCATTCGCGCAGAAGAAAGAATATGACAAT
>CAUJKO010000147.1:25000-27125 GCA_963210295.1 Ophion ellenae | reverse complement strand
GATTTTTTCAAATTTATAGTCAACAATACTGCCTCGAACGGTTAGAGCGAACAAACAAATCATTTTTATCGAAATCCAGAGATTATTTCGTTTAATGGACTATATCTACCTAGAGATCCGAAAAAGGCCAAATTCCGATTTTTTTCCGGGACACGGTTGGTAAAAAATTAGCCTTTAAAAGAATCACCAATAAATACAGAAAAACAACAAAGGATGGTCACCGGTGAATGATACTTTCAACGTCGGTGGACATGATATTTCGAGAACCACTCGATCGATTGTTTCCAAATTTACAGGAGATACGACGAGAAGCATTCAAAGGTCGTTGACGATCTCACTTTTTTTGGAACGATTTTCATTCTTCAATAGTTACGTAAAAATGACAACTTTTTTCATATATTTTGTATGCTCGAGGTTCAATTCGTCGTCACTTTGTTAAAAAAAAATTATTTACAAAATCGACGATCGTTAAGGACTCTTATTTATAATCAACTTGAACAACCCGTTTGGATTTTAGATTTCAGATGGACCGTTTAAGCTCGAGAGTGTCCACCGCCAAACGCCAGAAAGAATGTCTTCATCTGGCCGCGGCCATGTTTATGTTGTTTTTCTGTATTTTTCGGTGACACTCCGAAAGGAGTGTCACCGAAAAAGGCTTTTTTAAAGGCTCCCAATTTGTGTATCTTTGTGTTTTAAAAAATGCGTTTCTCTTTCACCAACCGTTTCCAAGGAAAAACATTCGGAATTTGGACATTTTTTCGTGCCTGTAGGTAGATTTACCTACAGGCACGAAAAACTACTATATTTTAGTTATTCTATTCTATTTAGCTATTTCAACCTCTGGGTGGATTGTGATTTACAACGGTCCAAAGATTTGAGGGCAGGAAAGAGGTGATCAATCTTTAAGGCGTTACCCCCACTTGTAGCGCAAAAAAGGCCTTCTTCATGAATTTTTTTAAAGAAAACCACAAAACTTTTTCAATCGATCAATATACCCATCGTAAAGAACACATCTTGAAGAACTTTCAGTAATTTTTTTATTGAAAAATATTACATTGTTTAGTGGCAAATGGCCGTCGATGAAATAATGTTTTTATATACGCGGTTTGCGGTGACCAACATTGCGGCGAAGTGGATCGTCTGAAGAAAAAAATGCGGATGGATTTAGTCAAATATAAGTATAAACTAGTCTTTAATCGAAGGATTTAAAAAAATTATTCATTTTTCACAAAATGGCGGACAGTCAAAGTTAATGGTTCGATTTTAACGAAAAAAAACGGCCGTTTTTTGGCTATAAAACGGCCTTTTTGTTTTCGAATAAAAAAATCGAACGTTTAAAGACTACATTTTTATGTATTAAATAAGCCTGCAAAATTTCAAGAAGATCGGTTCATCAGTGTTCGAGTAATCTTGGTCACCGACTTCAGAAATGCCATTTTGAGAAAAACGCGTTTAAAGTTTCTCCTTCAACGCTCTTTCAACGCGGATCCTTCTCTTTCACGCGCATATCTCAGTCAATTTTGTTCGGATCGACTTGAAATTTTCAGGACATATTCTCCAGATACTTATACTTCAAAAGAATGCAATAAAAAAAAATCGATTTTTTTCACAATCGCAACTGGTGGTAACCCCTTAATCAAACGCTAGAGCGCATTCGTCTGTGCCGTCATCGAGGAGATCGGTTGGAGATGCTCGCCTATCTGCGAAAAAGAAGCGAAAAGTTTTCTCCAACATTACTGAAAGCCCCGTAGCATTATTTAATTTCGACCACAAGCGCGTGTACGTAGTCGGCACGGTTGAACGAGAAAAATAAATAGTGTAAGAGGTTTAAAAAAAAGAAAAATCCCAATGATGGAATAAACGTCGAAGAGCGGAACTCAAAGAAAATTCGAGAGGGATGCGGGCCTCGGTTATTTCGTTTGTTTTGTAAGCTCCAACTGGCTATCCCGGTCCTTTGTGAGCCATACACATATCGGGTTATGCTGAAATTCGCAACGCTCTTACGCTTTGTCTCTGCTTTTCACGGTACAATATCAAACCGCTAGGAACAAATTCGTGCTAACACAAAAACCCGACGCGGCTCGAGGAAAAAAACACATACGAACGGGAGGGAGCGAGAGAGAGA
>CAUJKO010000147.1:0-20000 GCA_963210295.1 Ophion ellenae | reverse complement strand
AAAGAAAACTACAAAACTTTTTTAATCGATCAATATACCATCTTAAAGAACACATCTTGAAGTACTTTCAGTAATTTTTGTATTGAAAAATATTACATTGTTTAGTGGCAAATGGCCGTCAATGAAATAATGTTTTTATATACACGGTTTGCGGTGACCAACATTGCGGCGAAGTGGATCATCTGGAAAAAAATGCGGATGGATTTAGTCAAATATAAGTATAAACTAGTCTTTAATCGAAGGATTTTGAAAAATATTCATTTTTCACAAAATGGCGGACAGTCAAAGTTAATGGTTCGATTTTAACGAAAAAAAACGGCCGTTTTTTGGCTATAAAACGGCCATTTTTTTTCGAAAAAAAAATCGAACGATTAAAGACTACATTTTTATGTATTAAATAAGCCTGCAAAATTTCAAGAAGATCGGTTCATTAGTGTCCGAGTAATCTTGGTCACCGACTTCAGAAATGCCATTTTGAGAAAAACGCGTTTAAAGTTTCTCTTTCAACGCTCTTTCAACGCGGATTCTTCTCTTTCAACGCTCATATCTCAGTCAATTTTTTTCGGATCGACTTGAAATTTTCAGGACATATTCTCAGATACTTATACTTCAAAAAAATGCAATAAAAAAAATTGATTTTTTCAAAATCGCAAGTGGGGGTAACCCCTTAAAACGAAAAATCAGAAATGTTCTTGGTAACGGCACGTTTGTAATGTTAGGCGGACCATTTTTTAAATGTTTTCCTCAATAGATTGAATAAGATAGCGAATATTCTAGTACGAACCCCATCTGGAATAAACTTGAGCCTCTGAACAATGCTGAAAATGTTAATTATCTGTTCGAATCAACTTAAGCGGTTTATATTAGAGCAATTGTTTCTTCTATTTAATTCTGCCAAAGTATTGAATAAACCTAACGATGAGATACACTCAACAACAAAAATTAAAGGAACAGAAAAATTACAAAAAAAAATTCAGTATTTTTTGAACGGCCGTCACTTTGTGAAAAATAGTCGTATCGGGGAAAAAAAGCATTTTGGACCTTGAAATCTCTAGTTTAAGAATCTTGCGGAGAATTTTTTTTGAGCATCACGGTCGGCGCTGTCGTAAGAAATAGCGCAAGTCAAACATTTTCAAAATCGTCCATAGGCTAAAATATTTCCCTGGCTGAATCAATGCTGGGGTCTTTTAGCCTGATTCTTTAGTTTCAATTTGTTTTTTTTTTTTGCTCTCTGTACGACCATTTGTCGCTGAGGTATCACCGATTGAATGAAGTCAGCTTTTTTCTTTGATAATCGATATCTCATGAACTAATTATCGTACAGCGAAAGGAAGGCGGGTTTCGGAATCTTAAAAAATCCTCTATAAGTTCCTTTAGGTATTTTAGAGGATTTTTTTTCAACTGAATATTGATTTGAAAAGATACAAAAAATACTTTTTCTGCCGTTTTGGAAAATTTACTCAATACATGCCCAAAAACTCTGTGAATTTTTTAATCGATGGGTTAAGGGATGGTTCAGCCTTGTTGGGCCAAAAAATGTTCGATTTTTCACCAATTTTTTATGCGGAAAGTATTAAGTATAGAATATTGATATTTGGTATGTTGACTAAGCGGTCTTTATTGAACATCAAAATATTTTCTGAGACGGATGTGAAATAAATTTATTCTGCAAACAAATTTAATTTGTTCAATTTATGCATGTATTTGTCTTTGTTACAGCGAATACAATTTAAACCGTCGGCAAGATGTTGTAAATCCACGGTCCGACGTCCTTCGATAGCGAATTTTTATTGCTGATCGTTGAGGTTATGGTTATTCTCATCGCGTTTAGCCGCATTTGCTTGACACATAGTACAGTCGTGGTGTCTCTGAAAAACCCTGTAATCGGAAAAAAATAGAAGATGGCCAGTTTTTTGACAGGTGATTTTGTAGATGCCGCGGGAGCTAAATCCAAGTTTGCCTAAAAATCGGGGTGTAGGGTTCTTTTGGGGATGAAAGGGGATGGGGTGGATTAAGACGGAATGACACCTCATCGCGGCTGGTATGGTAGAACAATTATAGATTCCCAAAAATCTCTGAAACGGCTCTTCAGATCCCGTCGAAACTTTGCCAAACCACGTTAAATAGATAGACGAACAGCTGTCTGCCCCTCAAATTTTCTGAATTTGAGAAGAAAAAAAAGTAGATTGACTTATCATTAGTCGATCTAGTTTTTTTTTCTTAAATTCAGAAAACTTGAGGGGCAGACAGCTGTTCGTCTATCTATTTGACGTCGTTTGGCAAAGTTTCGACGGGATCTGAAGAGCCGCTTCAGAGATTTTTGGGAATCTATAATTGTTCTACCATACCGACCGCGATGAGGTGTCATTCCCTCTTAATGCCAAACCACAACACCTACGAGGTCGGCGCAGCGAGACAAAATGTGCAGAAAAATCCAGGCTTTAGTTTTGTCCAGTGCGTCGAAGTCGTGGGACTTCATTTTGGGGGTGAAAAAATGAGGGGAAATTTTGAAAAATCAGCTTTTATTCAATAATTCTTTAGACAAAAATCGTACACTTATTGTTCGAATGGGAACGTTGTAGCCCTTGAAAAAACGCGTCGATCAAGTATTTGATCATCACTCTCCGATAATATCTTCACCCCCAAAAAAATGGTTAAAATACCAAAAAAAAATTGTTTATTGAATAACTAAAAAACAATCGATTATTTGGGTATTGTTTAAATGTACAAAATGTAGAGAATAATTTTCTCTATATTTTCGTTTCTATGGACCACCCTTGAAATTTGCTTTTTCGAGCCCCTCTCGGGGGTTGAAAATTCAAAATGAAATTCCGGGAAAACTATTAAGGGGTTACCCCCACTTGCGATTTTGAAAAAATCGATTTTTTTATTGCATTTTTTTGAAGTATAAGTATCTGAAAATATGTCCTGAAAATTTCAAGTCGATCCGAACAAAATTGCCTGAGATATGAGCGTTGAAAGAGAAGAATCCGCGTTGAAAGAGCGTTGAAAGAGAAACTTTAAACGCGTTTTTCTCAAAATGGCATTTCTGAAGTCGGTGACCAAGATTACTCGAACACTAATGAACCGATCTTCTTGAAATTTTGCAGGCTTATTTAATACATAAAAATGTAGTCTTTAATCGTTCGATTTTTTTTTTCGAAAAAAAATGGCCGTTTTATAGCCAAAAAAACGGCCGTTTTTTTCGTTAAAATCGAACCATTAACTTTGACTGTCCGCCATTTTGTGAAAAATGAATATTTTTTTAAATCCTTCGATTAAAGACTAGTTTATACTTATATTTGACTAAATCCATCCGCATTTTTTTCTTCAGATGATCCACTTCGCCGCAATGTTGGTCACCGCGCAAACCGTGTATATAAAAACATTATTTCATTGACGGCCATTTGCCACTAAACAATGTAACATTTTTCAATAAAAAAATTACTGAAAGTTCTTCAAGATGTGTTCTTTAAGATGGTATATTGATCGATTAAAAAAGTTTTGTAGTTTTCTTGAAAAAAATTCATAAAAAAGGCCTTTTTTGCGCTACAAGTGGGGGTAACGCGTTAAACTATTCAAGGTTGGTCCATAGGAACGAAAATATAGAGAAAATTATTTTCTACATTTCGTACATTTAAACTACCCCCGAAAAATCGATTGTTTTTTATTTACTCAATAAACAATTTTTTTTTACACTACAACAATTCTTCTGAGGGCAAAGATATTATTGGAGAGGGATGATCAAATACTCGATCGGTGCGTCTTTTCAAGGGCTACAACGTTCCAATTTGAACAAAAATTGTATGAATTTTTGCTAAAGGGTTATCGAATGAAAACTGATTTTTCAAAATTTCGCCCCACCTTTCCACCCGCAAAGTGAATTTCCACTACTTCGGCGCCGTGGATAAAAATAAAGCCGAGATTTTTCCCAACACTTTGTCTCCCGGCGCCGACCTCGTGGGTGTTTTAGTTTGGCATTAATCAACCCCCATCCCCTAAAAAAAAACCCTACACCCCGATTTTAAGGCAAACTTGGATTTAGCACCTGCGGTACCTACAAAATCCCCTGTCACAAAACTAGCCTTCTTCTAATTTTTCCGATTCCAATATACAGCACGACTGTACTAACATGGCTGCCACAGCTTTCAGTCTTTTAGTAACCACCTTTTTCTTGTAAACTTTCCTTTGTACCGCATTTGGTTGACATTTACACGCTTTTTTTTATTTATATAAAATACTTCACGAAAGACAGATCATAGGAAGCTCAACGCTATGACTGCAGGAAAATCGCGCTTTTGCCACGATTACAGCGCCGCTCTCTATACGAGTATAAGACCTGTCTATGCATCAGGTGCGAATGTGTGGGACATATGAGCAGCGGTTCCCAAAAGGTGTTCCGCGGAATCCTTGGATTCCGTGGAAGGGTCACAGGGGTTCCGAGGGTTGGGCGTATCGTCGTAGAAATCAGCGAGCCGAGACGCCGGCGCTTTAAGGCATGCGTCCACATGAATGTGGACGCGTGCCTTAAAGGTTCACCAAGCCGCAACACGCACTAACGTACCGCGGGCGATGGGCGGCAAACGGCGCTCGCGGCAGTCTCGCTAATTTGTGCAAAATTAGGAACCGCTGATCTAGAGGGTACAACCTCTGTCAAAAATGTACAACCAACAACATCGTATAGGCATTGGATATTACTATACGCTTCGACTGAAACTTTTGGCTCATATGTGTACCTATAGAACTACCTTAAACGTGAATTGATGACGATTAAGATGGAAAAAAAAATCGTTATTTTTCTCACAATTTTGCATTAACTACTCATCAGATCTCAAAAAAAAAATTAAAAATGTTGAAAAAAAGACCGTTAAGAACCCAAGAAGAGAAGAAGTTGAAGAACTTTTGTCGTTGCATTCAAATCGACCGGCTCTATTCGGCCTTCCGGATACGAGCACAGCTGACGACATGCGGTGTTGCTACAGGGTGTCCAATAGGAAGTTGCTAAAACTAAATAAGTGTCTCTTCCCTCCATGAATTCAATAGGGGTCCCTTTTTCTAAGGCGCATACCTGAGGCCCCGCCGTTTTATTCCAGCCGTGGTTGAAGCAAGTACGCGCGCGTCAAAATGAGTGAGCTCACCACGGAAGAAAAAGTATATCTTATTCAGTGCTTCTTCTCGAGGGGAAAAATTTATAGTAATGCGTATAGAGGGTTTCGTACTAAGTTTGGAACTCATAGAGTTGCCAGCGAAAACACTCTGAAAAGGTAAGCATTGAATATTTATTCATATTCATCTATCACACAACTTGTGTTTCAATTCAATTAAACTGCATTGAAGTAATTTTACGTTAATTTTTGTAGGATAATCGATAACTTCGTGAAGTATGGTACACTCCAGGACCGTAGACACGAGTTGCCAGGTCCATCTGTTACGGTGACTACACCAGAGAAGATCAACGAAGTTGAGAATTATTTCAAACAAAATCCAAATGATTCGATTCGGAAAGCTGCTCAAGCATTAAAAATAACCAAATCATCATTACAAAACATTTTGAAATATTTTTTAAAGTTTCATCCGTATAAAATAAGCACTCATCAATTGTTAACTGAACATGCCATGACGAAACGCATCGAATTTTGTAACACTATTACGGGAATGTTTGAAGCCGAAGAACTTAATGAGAAATTGATGATTTATTCCGATGAAGCACGTTTTTGGATGAATGGGTACGTAAACAAGCAAAATTACCGGTTTTGGGGAACGGAAAAACCCAACATATCGCTAGCGAAGTCCCTTCATCCACAGAAAGTAACGGCAATGGGCAGCGATTTCAGTAAAAGGAATTTATTTGCAATTATTGGAATCTACGGTAACAGGAGAGAGTTACAAACAGCTTTTTGAAACGAAATTCTTCCCTTATGCCAAAAAGAGGGGACTGGTTGAAAATGTTTACTTCGCGCAAGATGGAGCGACGCCGCACCGGACTCATGAGGTGTTTGATGCTATTCATCGCGTATATGGGACTCGAGTAATCGGTCTGGGGTACCCTAAATTTGCTCAAGGCGGACTAGAATGGCCTCCGTACTCACCGGACCTGAACCCTTGTGATTTTTTCTTGTGGGGTTACATTAAAGATCATTGTTACGCTAAAAACCTCGGCACAGTAGAAGAACTGATCGCGGCCATCCAGGACGTGGTTCGCGGCATTACGAACGATATGTTGGACACAGTTTTTCACAGTTTTTCAAAAGAGAATTGATTTTTGTGCACAATCTAACGGTTCGCACTTCGAAAATATCTATCATTAATCACTGTACTTTTTCGTTATTTTTATAAGATGTAATAAATTGACATAAAAAATATTCGACTGGGTTTTATTTTTGTGCGTTTAAAACTGCAGAGTTTCCTCTATTTAAAGCAATTTGGCTTTTCTGATTCTGTGCACGTGTTTTAAAATGACAGTCGATTAGTTTCAGCAACTTCCTATTGGACACCCTGTAAATCTACGTCATCTCTCTCGTAATGGCAGACTCGGTTCGCGAACGCGAAAATTAGTCGATTCAATCGATAATATCTATTCGAAATGTCCCGTAATCTATATTTTTTTATGGAACATACGTGACCGCGACAGTTTTCTTGTCATGCATCTCTTTAGCATGGTGTGGGTTAAATGCATTGGTTTCAGGAATTAATTACTACTTTATTTAGCCGGCAAGGTAATCGGAGTTTTTGCGGACGTTATTCTGTATGTCTATACTGCAGTATATAAAAGAAATCATTTTTTTCTAATGAGGAGGTTCGTGCACATACTACCTTAAAGCATACCTCTTATTGCGAATAAACGTCGAATTGAGTATTGACATCGAAAGAATAATTCCCTTTATGACGAATTGGAATACTTGTTTGAGTTAAACATGTAATTGCTCTGCAGTGATACGAAAAGTCTATGTGACTTGAATAAAATATTATCAGAGTCAAATGAACAGTTTCTTCAATAGACCGCGGCTCAAACAATGCATTTCGCTCGGTGTTATATTCGCAACCGCACAGGCACAGCTAGTGCTGAAATAATTTATAGCTAAATAAATAATTTCAGTTGAGGCGTTCAATTTTTAAAAAACCATCGATAATTCCGTGTAGAAATGTAGGTTCGGACAAGATACTGCCCCTCACTTGCTTTTCTTAAATAATGTCCGGAAATGGCCAGCCTATCGACATGAAGCAAACTTGCCATGTAATGGGTCGGAAAACAGGATCCGATCCGCTCCTTCCTTGTCAGGAAAGGAACGGCAGCTAGCCGGAAAATAGCCGGCAAATGATGAGGAAAGTAATTGTGCACGGATAAGCTCCTGTGCATGGCTCTGGTGAAGCAGCGAACTAACCTCTATCTAGAAGCCCGAAAAAAATGGCCAATTTCGATTTTCTTTCTGAGAAACGGTTGGTTAAAATGAAAACCATTTTTATTTAACAGAAAGATACATATATTGGGAGCCTTTACAAGCAACAAAATATGGCCGCCGGCAGATGATGACATTTCTTTGCGACGTTTGGCGGTGGACACCAATTTAAACGGTCCATCTGAAATATAAAAACCAAAGGGTTATTCAAGTTAACAATAAATACGAGTCGTTGACGATGGTCGATTTTTAAAATCACGTTTTTTAACAACGTGGCGACGAACTGAAACCCGAGCATACAAAATCGATGAAAAAAAAGTCGTAGTTTTTACGTTACTATCCCAACTAGAAATGTTGTTCCGGCGGCCGGATCACTGATGAGGATCACTGAAAGATTATTTCAAGATATAGTCCGGAATACTGTATACAAGCGCCCGCCTGATCAGTGCCGGATATTCACTGGATCCGTGAATCCAGAGAACCAAGTAATAAAGACAAACTGATCAGGCCTGAATCAGGCAACTTTGCGAGGGCCATGTTAGGGCGCCGTTACAGATTGTCTGACTTGGCCCCGAATAATTTGCTCTCAGGTTGATACATGGCATGCCCAGATCCGGTGGATATCCAGTGTAGATCAGGCATATTCTTCGAAGTGCGTGCCTGATCTCCGCCATATGTCTACCGGATCAGTAGTTCCCAGATACCGATTTGAGAAGGAAGCATTAATCAGGCCCACGTCAGGCGACCCGTGACGCCACAGTTTTATTAAAGTTTTTTTTTTTACAAAATCATCACCAGAAGCCGTTTTTTGCAAATTGAGGTCGTAACGCTCTGATGAGAATACGTGTGAATTATTCTTACAGCCTAGATGGGCAAAAAAAGTTTTATATTAAAATAAGGTACTAACATAGAGGTTCTGTGTGGAACCCAATTTCCAATAAACGGCCGCCTCGTCCCTGTTTGCCAACGATTACTCTTTTAACGAAATTTTCAATAAGATTTTGGCATAATTGCGGCCTAATTTCATTGGTGGATCATTGGCATACACTTTTCCTTTCAGAAAACTCCAAAGAATGAAGCCTAATGGCGTAAAATCGCACGATCTTGGTGGCCAATTCACATTGCCGTGGGGCGAGATAACACGACTATGGAACTTCGTCTGCAATAACTATGCAGTAACAATGCAGCAAATAACAATTTCTATGCGTTGCTTGATCGTGTAATTCTCCATGACTAGACCTCAATACTTCCTGATGCCAGTTGTCGAAGATCAGTATTCTATGTTCACCACAAACAAAATGGTGCGCTATTTATAATGTCAGGTCATCTTGAGACACTCTTTATTGAAAAATGAGGATCGATTTTTAAAAAGTGAGATCCTCAACGACCTATCAATGTTTCTTTCGTCTAACATAGTCTGACAGTTGACATTGAAATTTAGGAATATTTCAAAGAAATTTTCAGGGAATATGGGTAAAAGGAAACAGTATCGAATACAAATATTTTTGGACAATGCCATTTTTGACTCGTTAGTAAAAAAAAAGATAATAAGCATTAAGGTATTCCTTTCGCGGAGGGCCGTAATCTGTGGGGACATAAGGAGGCCCCTTCTCAAACATTAATAAAAATAAGTCACAATCAATTATTATACCTAACGATAAACTGGAATCAAACATTTCGCGCAAATTTAGTAGATTTAACATTTTGACATTTTTTCCGAAAAGTCGTGACCACGAAAATTCTTTTGCTAGTCAGATATTTCTAAGTTTTGTCATTAATATTTTCTTCCAATATTCGGTGACCCTCTGTTTTTATCATCGTTACGGAATCTTTAGACTTTTTTACACGCGTGAGCAATTCATATCGGGCATCTAGAGTTACCCGCGTAGAAGTACCTTAGGGTTTGCCTGATCAGTATCAGGCCCCGATCGGGGTGTGATACGGGTAACACCTATTACGAACATCGTGATTCGGCCCCGATCTTCTTCTTCGGACCCTTATATTCTTTTTGACCCGTGACGGAGGTGTCTCCTATCGCGGAACTTGGAAGGGTCGTAAAAATAATGTTCTCACTCCGCGGAGTTTTGACTTTTAACAATTAATATAATTATATTTACGTTTTAATTATGCGATACGATAAAATTTAAAAGGTATGATCAAAAAGCCGGGTCTTCCTTTGAGGGGACTCCGGTGAAAGAACTTCCAACCCAAGTCGCCTAGGAGACTCGAGTTGGAGGAAGCTCCAACGTTGTCGTGAGCCCGCAAATCTTGGACTGACTGCCCTGATCTGGGACTCTTGGTCCCTTTTAATTGTTACTTTGCGGGCGGGGCAAATCGCTGATGTGAAAGCAACTTGGTTGATCTATTCCCACAGGCGCGATCTTGCTGATGCTACATTTCATGGAAGAGACTGCGCTGCCCGGGACTTCGGTAACGCAAACCTCCGATAATCCGGGTCTCCGGTAACCCGCGAGTACCGCGAAAACGATACATATTCGTTATTTTCTTAATGATGTATATACATTTAATATTCGTTCAGTTTACCGGCGCGATGGTCTAGTGGTTGGCGTGCTCGCCACTAAACCAGCGGACCGGGAGGTCCCGGGTTCGAAACCGAGTCGCGTACATCTCGTCGTGAAATATTTTTCTTCGGCATTTCGCGGCGAAATAAGACTGTTTCCACGACTGGGGGGCGAATTCGATGACCGGCTGTATTGGTATAGGTTTTCCGCAGTTGCCCTATACCCATGGAAGAAATGTCATGATGAATATAATACAAAGGGGAAGTCGGCTGCGGCCGCAAAAGCAGTAAACAAAAGACTAATGAAACGGTCACAATGAGGGGGGGAAATAGGTAACAAACGCGAACAGCGTGTACCTTAGGAAAAAACAAATAAAACATATTTGTTCAATTTCGAATAATTTCCCCATCGAGTCGAGCCAGGACGTAACAATATATATAAGGTTATGTTTGAAAAATCTGTAGCATGTTATTCGATAAAACTTTCTAATTAAAACAATGATATTAGCTAATTAAGGGGAGATATACACCTAGGAGCCGGAAAAAACGTCATTTTTGTGAATTTTTTCAAGAAAAACTACTTGAAATTTCGGATTGGGATTTTAATTATCTAAAAGTATATACATTCAAAAATATGTTGAATTTTCTTTATTTAAAAATATAAAAAATACACAAGGATATTGCATGATGCTTAGAGCGTCGTAAAAAAATCTGCGTATACGGTACCCACTGGCGTTTCTTCAAAAATCATCTGAAAAAAGAAACCAAAAAGATTATTAAATTAGATACTATAATCTAGTACTTGTCATAGCCGATTTTGAAAATATCGACTTATGACAAAATGGCGGACGTTTGAACATAAATAGTGATTTTTGGGCCGAAAATTAGTTATTATTTTGCCTATAAAACAAAAACTAAGTAACGGGAAAAAAATCTTATGACAAGCACTAGATAATGGTGTATAGAATAACCACAAAAAACCTCAAGGCAATCGGTTCATTGGTTTCCGAGAAATTTTGGAAGATTTCGATTTTAAAAGCCACGAATCCTCCGTTTTATTTTGTCCCGTATTAAATAACTTGGTTATTCATTATGGTAAAACTGATATTTATCCTACCACCGTTATTAATCATTACCATTTTTATTTTCGTAGAATAACATTGACGACAAAAATTCTTATAACGGTGGATAGCATTACAGCAAATGTATTAGTTTTATCCTAAACAATTATAAATATTTGTATAGAGCGAAAAGCAAAGCATCTACTCACAGTTCGTTCCGTCTACAAATTTGACCCTCTTATCTGTCTTCCCTAGATAATATCAGTCCCTGATCAGGCCTTCCAGCAGGGATCACCCGTCGCAGAAATGTGGGCTGGCATTCCCTACATTGTGTCCAGCCCTGACCAGACTTGCATTGTCTGATTTACTTGACTGGGCCCTCCCGTGGAACAAACCGGGAAAATCGCAAACTCGTTTTTTTACGGCGTACTCTCTATCTTTGGAAATTACAATCTTCTGGCCAGGATATATTGCGAGCAACTACATCCTCACGTAATGTCTACCCGGCCAGAACATTGACATGTTCTGAAAAGTGGAGTCTGTCTTTAAGAACTAGAGAAAAGCTACTTTGCTTTTCACCTCATTAAAAATATTTATAATTGATTGGGATGAAACTAATACATCTGTTGCAATTGTATTTATCATTAAAAGCATTCATTTCATCAATGATAATCGGCCAGGATAACAATCATGAATACCGGGACTACGATAACTAATGATTTGAGCATAAAGAATAGCCAAATTATTTTATGAGGCAAAAAAGTAAAGCAGGTCATTCGTGGTTTTTGAACGCCTTGTCGCCATGTTGGGAAATATCAATGGCCGGGAAGACATTACCTGAATGTATTTTGCCAACAATCCGAGGATAAAAGTTCGTCTTGTGAGTTGTACAACGTACAGAAGTCCTATGCTTACAGCGTGCACTTACGGTTATGATTTTGCGATACTTGTGAAATAATGCTTTGCGGGAAGGTAAATCAGATGCAGTACTTTTTCTCCTCTCAAATTTCTACACGGCCAGGTTTGCCATGTAACAGGTCTTAGGCCATGTCCCGATCCGCCGTTCCCTTTTTGGGAACTGATCAGGAACTGGTCGGGAAATGTAGAGAGTAGATCAGGAAATAACCGGGAACCGGCGTGGTAAGGGATTGTCAAATGGCCGGGAATTACCACAAAGGTGATGGTGTATGGATGGCCAGGAAAATGATCTGTCTTCCTGGCCAGAACAATGATATTTCCTGGCAACCCGACTAGCAATTTTGATCCGACAACCTGAATATGCCTCAGGCTGCTATCAAGCTGCAGTCCGGAATACCGTTGTAAGCCATGCTTGATCTGTGTCGGATGTCCACCGGATCATTGGAACCGTAGTACGAGAGTAAGGAGGCCCCCTGAACAGGCCGAAGTAAGGTAGACTAGCGAAAATTCCATTCGGGAAGATGACCAGGGGCGGGTATTTACCATCATGTTTCAGGGTGTTGTTTTTAGTGGGTACAAATCCCCCACGTTTTGAAATTGCGGGTCCTTCCAAACGTCTTGTCGAAGATTGTCCACAACCCTCGTAAAAAAAATGTTTAAATTAATACTTATTGTAATACCCGTATTTATAATGATCATTATTGTTCTTGTAGACTATCATTGATGAAAAGAATGTTTATAATGGTGAATAGAATTACAACAGATGTGTTTGTTTCATGCTAATCAATTATATATATATATATATATATATATATATATATATATATATATATATATCTTTGACGAGGTAAAAAGCAAAGTAGCTTCAAACAGGTATTAAAGTCAGGTTCCACTTTTCTGGAAATGTCAATGTTCTGGTCGGGTATCCATTACGTGAAAGTGTACTTGCTTGCAATGTATCCCGGTCAGAACATTGTAACATCCAAAAAAAGAGTGTAAGCCGTAAAAAAACGGGGTTTTGATCTTCCCGGTCTACTCCATGGGAGGGCCCGGTCGGGTTAATCAGACGAGGCAAGCCTGGCCAGGGCCCGACACAAAGTAGGGAATGCCGGGTCACATTTCTGCACGGATTAAAGTCAAAATCGACTTTTCAGGAAATGTCAACGTTCTGGCCGGGAGTACATGGTAATTTCCGAACTCAGAGTGTAAGCCGTAAAAATGATTCGTGTATTTCCGGTCCATTCCATAGAAGTGCTGGGCCAGGTAAACCGGACGAGGCAAGTCTGGCCGGGTCCCGACACAAAGTAGGGAATGCCTGATCACATTTCTGCACGGGACACGGCGAATAATGTTGTTGTTTTTCTTAACAGTAATGTCGACAAGCGGTCAGCAGGATGGAGGTCTATTCTTTTCGGTCAGCCCAACCGATCATATGGTAGTGGAAGGTTCACCGGTGCGTCTGAGATGTGAGACTCAGCCGAGCAAGGGCGTCAAGTACACGTGGAAAATCGAGGGACAACAGTTGGCACCAAGTCCAAGGAGGCACCAAGTCGGCGGCGATTTGTACATAACACGGGTCAACAGAATATTCGACAGTGGCAATTTTGTTTGCGTAGCGCATCACGAGGCGACCGGATACACAATCGAGAGTTCACCGGCCAAGATAGACGTTCAATGTGAGTTGACAAACAAATTATTTACCAAAACGTATATGGCTTTTTTGTGTCGTCAATTTTTAATACGTATTAGCCCTTCGTTATGGACAGGGCCAATATGTGAATGAGTGGTCGTTCAGCCGCGCTGGTGTGGCCGCTTATTATACTGATGAAGAGGAGGCAGTTTTACTGAGTTTTTGACGGTAATGCAACCAAATATAGGTTAAATCTAGTTGCCTGTATCAAGACATGTTTGTGACAGTTTCCCTGCGCCCGCGTTAACAATGCGATACTATCTTGCATTGGAAAAACGTGACTGTGGGCAACACTCTGACAGGTGTCTCTGGTACTGGACATGAGGAAGTCACTAGTTTGGGCTAAAGGCAATATGGGATGGATTGGTAGAAGCCCGCAAGGGCATTCGAAGGAACATTGAGGGAAATAAATATATTCAAGGAGAATCCACAATTACGCATATAACAGTTCAAGCGATAAATATTCGGTAGTGGGGCTCCTGCTAGAATCAGGCTAGATTTTTTCTCACTTTTTGTTTGGGTTTGTTTAGGTTTTTCATATATATATATATATATATATATATATATATATATATTAAACATTCAAACAAAAATTAGCCTGATTCTAGCAGGAGCCCCACTTCCGAATATTTACCAAGGTCATCCGAACACTTAATGTTCGTTAATGGTGAATTTGATAGGAAAAATACGGCACAATTAAGAGCTAAATTACTCATCCCAACGAGTTATGGTTGAATTTTTTAAAACAACGTGCGGACTCAACAATTTATAAGGCTTGGCAGTCCACAAATAACAACAATATCAGTTTTGAGAAATTCCTGGTTTTCTAAGAGGATAAACATTTTCTTCGCAAAATGCCTGTATTAGAAAGATTCGAAAACGAAAGTCATCTCAATGTGACGTCAATACTATGGATTTTAAAATCGTTTCAAATAGGCAGTGGTCAACAATGTCTGATCCAATTATCGAAATTTTCTTATCGCGATAATTTGTACTCCGTTATGCAGCCGTTAATATTTGCATTATCTAATGCCGACATGTTCGTTTTACTTTTTTTAAATATGTTACGTGGCAATAAGAGAACGCCGAATCATATTGCGAAGAAACACACACGACGGTATATCCTGGGCGTGTGGGCGAGACACTTGATATATTTTAATGATTTTAAAAAGTCGAGGACCGCGTCGCGGTCCCAATGAAGAGGGTGCTGCTCGCATCCCCTTCACTCTTGCTCTCTCTTCTTCACAAGCTCACTCCCTATTTTTTACTTGTCTGAATGACGAGGCGAACCGAGCTACATATTTTGTAAAAGCAAGAAATATTTTTTCGTTCATTTCCTTCAATAAAAAATGTATCCTGCTATTATACATTAATGCGTGTCTACTTCATTATAAGGCCCTCGCGGCATTGACACCGATATTATTATAATACCTAACGAAGGAAAATTTGAGGTAAACAAGAAGAGTAAAAAAATAAATAAAAAATCGTATAAGTCCAATTAAAAAATGTACATAGAGAGTGATATTATTTCGGAGGCGTCGGAGCGCGCGAGTGAACATACACCAGAAGAGCTGTTAGCACCTCCAACCCCGCACAATTTTTCTTCCTCCAGGCGCTCATTATCGTCTGCATCGTTACATAATTATTATAAAAACCGTCGGTGCATTTAGTGCATTTATATTTTATGGATATTCACAAACATTTATATATATATATATATATATATATATATATATATATATATATATATATATATATATATATATATATATATATATATATATATATATATATATATTCGTATCGACGTATGATTGTACACACACTTATGTGCACTTCTCGGTGTATGAAAAAACTCACGAGGTAAATATTTTTTCCTTTGACGTGTGCACAATATTGTGAGGGGAGTCGCAGGAATCCTTTGATAATTGATATTCACCCGATGTGCCTCGCACATTTTGATAATGGAAGAAACAAATTTCACACCTTTAGTCAGTCACGGCTCGTAAGTTTTATACTTCCTCCAAGCGCCCTTTCGTTACTATGACATGGAAAATTTCAATTCGACAATATAAAAATTATTTTCTTGCGACAACATTGAGCAATGGTGCCACGCAAATTCTTAGGACATTTATGAAAAATAAAGAAAATACAATTTTTTACTATATGCAATCGTTATGAGGAGAAAAGAGTTATAGGTTCTATAAAATTTCTAATACCTAACCGCAAAAAATAGGAATTGTTTGAAAAGAAGAAAAAAATTATTATTGTTCGTAAAGAACGAGAAGACGTAGAAATGCTACACGAAGAAAAACAATCGGTTACATTTAAATTGATAAGGATAGTAGCAAAAGATCTGTTTGAATGCCATTTTATATGGGACCATTTTATTTGGCTATAACTACAACCATGGCATTCTCTTTAGATAGCAAATACAAAAGATATTTGAAATACAATAATAAATTTAAGTGAACATTTATTTTAATAAAAGAAGTATTTTTTCTTGATTATCAAAACTGCTCATTATTCCTAATAGTGGAAGGGCTTGGATTTTCAAAGTTTCTCCATTGATAAGACGTAGCACTGCTTGCGATTTAAGGCGTTACCCCCACTTGTAGCGCAAAAAAAGGCCTTTTTCATGAATTTTTTTTAAAGAAAACTACGAAACTTTTTTAATCGATCAATATACCATCTCAAAGAACACATCTTGAAGAACTTTCAGTAATTTTTTTATTGAAAAATATTACATTGTTTAGTGGCAAATGGCCGTCAATGAAATAATGTTTTTATATACACGGTTTGCGGTGACCAACATTGCGGCGAAGTGGATCATCTGAAAAAAAATGCGGATGGATTTAGTCAAATATAAGTATAAACTAGTCTTTAATCGAAGGATTTTAAAAAATATTCATTTTTCACAAAATGGCGGACAGTCAAAGTTAATGGTTCGATTTTAACGAAAAAAAAACGGCCTTTTTTGGCAATAAAACGGCCATTTTTTTCGAAAAAAAAATCGAACGATTAAAGACTACATTTTTATGTATTAAATAAGCCTGCAAAATTTCAAGACGATCGGGTCATTAGTGTTCGAGTAATCTTGGTCACCGACTTCAGAAATGCCATTTTGAAAAAAACGCGTTTAAAGTTTCTCTTTCAACGCGGATTCTTCTCTTTCAACGCTCATATCTCAGTCAATTTTGTTCGGATCGACTTGAAATTTTCAGGACATATTCTCAGATACTTATACTTCAAAAAAATGCAATAAAAAAAATCGATTCTTTCAAAATCGCAAGTGGGGGTAACCCCTTAAAATGACCTTCATCGATTACGCGAAAAATAAATGACAACAGGCGATGAAATTCCGAAATGACACGGACACAGTTGAAAACCTGTATGAGCTCGAGGGCCAATTAGTGCTGATATTCGATGAAACGTACATTCGGCATCAGAAGTGTACGAACAACAACAATCAACGGAAATCTGATTCTGGCCAAAAGAACGTACCATTATGTAAACCTTTCACTATTTGCACGACGAGCGGGTACGTTGTTGCGATGGAGGGGCCTTTTTACGCCACTCAAAACAATGCTGCAATAATGAAAATACTGCTAGACAATCCGAATGGACTCCAACGGATAATGAAACCAGGTGACGTTTGTGTAGTTGATCGAGGATTCAGAGATGTGGTGCATCAATTGGAAGAGCGAAAGTATATAGTATTCATGCCAGCTTTCAAAGGACAACGTGCTCAGCTCGCAACTGAAGAGTCAAACAACTCTCAATGGGTTACAAAAGTTCGTTGGGTGGTTGAAGCAGTTCATGGCATCCTTGGCCAGAAATATAAGCTACTTCATCACTCTTTGGATGATAATCTCCTCCCAAATGTTCGATCACTCTTCAGGATTGCTTGCTATCTCAATAATATCTTTGGAAAGAGATTGAACTCCGATGTTGGCATTAGGGATAAGATCATTGAGCAGATGAAGTCCAGGCGTAATACTGATAATTCACTTGCAGAAGAGGCAGAGTTGAAGCGTTGGAATCGTCAAAAAACGCAATTTCAACAATTAACATCAGCTGATTTGCTTGATTTCCCGACGCTGACCGAAAAGGAATTGAAGATACTCTTTACTGGTTCGTACCAGCTATCTCAAGCAGTATCGTCCCTTGCTGAAATGATGGACGAAGATGGAAATATTGCACTCAATTATTTGAAGAGATTAGAAGATGCGAATCACGCAATCATTCAAGTTATCGTGAGGTCGAGACACATCAATAGCAAAACGTATAAATGCTATATTGATTACACTCGTGATTCTCAAGGCTCTTTCGGAATTCGCCGTTACGTTTGTGATTGTCCAAATGGCAAACGAACCTTTGGATACTGTTCACACACTGCTGCGATAATTTATTATCTATCGAATGCTTGATATCTATCGAAAATCATAAGACCAGCCAAAATCCTTACAGGACTCTTCGATGTTGAAGAGGTCAATGCCGTGATCAACAGCGATAGCGATGAAGATGTTGCAATATCGATAGTAGGGGTGAATAAACTAAAATTAACAATAAAATCGTAATGTTTACATCGGTTTCTCATGCCTCATAACTACTCCAGCCATGAGCACCCACTTATTAAACCGAAAGAATGATTTATGTATGGATATCCAATGAAGAATGAGAAATTTTGTCGATTTTATTTTTTTTTCAATATGTTGCAGTTCGAATTTTGAGACTTTGTTTTTTTTTTTAATGTTGGGAATGAAAATTAAAATCATGTCAATTTTCGTCATAATAGTAAAAAAATCTCTTCGCTACAAAATAATGTTTTAAAAGAAATATTCGATTATTAAAAATAGAGATTAGCATTTTAAAAAACGAAAAAAAATCCCATTAACATTGATATGTTTCTGACTTTTCAGGATTTTTTCAGATTTTTCGGGTGCGTCTTGGTATTTAAAAACTGCAAAAATCGAAAAAAAAACACGTTTTCTCAGCAGGAAAACCCCTCGGCATCGATGTAGAAAGCTGTAATTTTGCACAAAATTGTTTTTTTACGTTAGGAACTATGGAAAAAATTGGCGCCATAAAATTCGGTAGAGGCAGATTTGCCATTCTTATCCGGCTAGACCCTTTCATTCTCCTTGATAATTTGGGCTGATCGAAAACGGCTCATCCTGCTTTCGGAGAAGCGAACGAAGCGTTTCCTCAGGGCATTCTCGTGGTTCTTTTATAGCAACGCTAGAGAGTTTGTATTCGGGAAATCTTTATTGTCCCTCTGCTAAATAGCTCGAATATAGATATAGATCATAGTAATGTATATGTGGCAAATAAACGAGTTCTTTTTTTCTTCTCGTTATGCACGTTTGAGTGAAATTTCAGAACAGTCGACTAGTTGGATTGGGAGACAATGGGTTTTAAAATTGCAACCTTTAACACTGCAGGGTCTGCATTGAAATTGAGACAGAAAAATTTGCCGTAAATAATGTTTGTCCCCTATAATAAGAATACATATGGCAACACCGCATCGTTCCACGGATTCAATGAGGTAAATTTGCGCGGCATATTTAAAATAATACTGCAACACAAATTTTTATTTGGAAGTAATTTTTAATCAAAGAAAGTTTTTAATTAGTTATGAATTAACCAACACTTTTATTTGTTAATGAAGATCACATAAACAATATAGAATATTAATATTTATAACGCAATAATTTTTTTTCTCGAAACCTTGAAGAATACTGTTCTGCGGTGTTGCCATATGACTTCTTATTATGGGGGACAAATGTTTTTTACGCAGAATTATTCTGTATTTGCTGAACCTTTTTAGCAAAACTGAATAGTAAGGGCAATCCAAACTTTTTTCACTCTTTCCCTAACTAGTTCGCCATCTGAACATAATTTTTTTCAAAATTTATAAACACACTAGAATGGTACGACGAATTATGTGACCTGACTTTCGATCAATGCAGACCCTACAGTGTTGAAAGTTGCAATTTTTAACCCAGTATCTCCCAATCTAAATAGTCGACGGTTCTGAAATTTCACTAAAAAAATGCATAATGATATGAACAATGTCTGGTTAAAATTCGAACAAAATCTATAGAAATCAAAAGCGCGCGCTTGTTCTACCTTAAAATAAAAAATAGTACCCTGCTCCATACAAATAGATCTTGTTGTTCCTGTTTCCATATCAATTTTTAATATTAGCAATTGAGGTCACCGAAGCGGTATTTTCAGAAATATGAACATTGATAAAATGTACATACGATTACATAGGGGAAGAGAAAGTGTGGAGGAGTATATGTGTGAACACCGTTACCGGGTATACCGTGGAATAAATATTATTTCACTATATACGATTACATTTTCTATGCACGCGTACACGCAAGCAGACACACACACACACACAT